>LPNX010296958.1:15079-83012 GCA_001517045.1 Pseudotsuga menziesii | reverse complement strand
GAGAGAGAGAGAGAGAGAGAGAGAGAGAGAGAGAGAGAGAGAGGGATGGGTGTGGTGGGGGTGTTAGGGGTAGCAGAAGGGAGAGAGGGTAGAGGGGGCATGGTGAGGAATAGGGTTTGTGTTGTGGGGTGATAAATTAGGTAGTTTTGGATTAGATAGAGAGATATATAGAGATAGAGATAGAGATATATAGAGATAGAGATATATATATACAGAGAGAGATATACATAGAGATATATATATACAGAGAGATAGATACATGCATAGATAGAGAGGGAGAGAGGTAGTGGTTAGTGAGAGGAGGGAGGGGTGAGTAGGATAAGTAAAGAGAGAGGGGGATTAGGGGTACAGTGATTAGGAGAGAGAGAGGGGTTTTATTCATGGGTGGGACTGAGGAGAGAGTTTAGGGATAGAGAGAAGTGTTTTTAGGGGTAGAAACAGATATAAGGGGTGATTAGTAAGGGTTCGGGGAGAGAGATGGAGATGGGTGATTAATGTTTAGGGGTAGGGAAATGAAGGAAGAGAGTGAGAGATATAGGGGAGGCTAGCTATAGGGGGGATATGAGAGGATTTAGAGAGAGATGGAGGGAGATTGGGGAGTTTTATAGGGAATGATGTTATGGAGAATCGAAGAGAGAGCTAGTTTTAGAGAGAGAGATAATAGAGGTTAGATAGGTTGTGTGTTAGGTATGAATATATACAAATAAGGGATTAGAAAAAGAGATGTGGGTAGGGAGAGAGGAAGGTATTATGGTAGGAATTGATTAGGAGAGGGAGAGACATAATGCATAGAATGGGACATCTAGATGAGGATATTGTGTGATGGATATACTGGGAAATTGTGGGAGAGAAAGAGAGGTCTAATGTGTGAGAGAAAGATAGGGAGAGATGTGTTGGAATAATGTAGAAATGTTAGGAAAGTATCTAGGTATTGGGTTGATGTGTATTTTCTATTGTAAGAATTTAGAGGTTATAGGTCCACCTTTCTTGGATATAGGATTTCTTTGTTGTGACTATATACACCTATATATTGTAATCAGTCTCTATTGGATAATTGAATTGGTTTGATCATTCCTTTGTGTAAGTGAGCCATACAACTCTGCTCTGTTTTCCTTCTTAATTCTTAGTTGGTATCAGAGCTTGGGTTAGTGCTTAGGTGAATGTTGGGATGTGAGAAGATTTTTTTTTCTCCACCATTATTGTTTGCAGTGATCCGTGAGTAAATCAGTGATCCCCATCCATTGTGATTAGCCATGTAGCACTCGTGAGCCATGAGTAAGTTTCATGCATGTGAAGGTTTCTTCCTAGAGAGCGATTAGTGTTGGAGAGCCACATGGAGATCTGCGTTGGAGAGCTACATTGATAGAGATCAGCGCTGGAGAGTTGAATACCTCCGTGGAGCTGCATCACCGTGTAGATCAGCGTGTGGATTACTACTTCATGCGAACAACTACATGGAGATCACTGCATGGAGAAATGAACGCTGGAGAGGAGCTACATTAGCCATGGAGATCGAGCAATTTCACCAGAACCATGGGAGATCACTGTTGAGAGCTATGTGGAGATCAGCATATCGCTGGAGATCAACGGTAAACATGGAGAGTCTACTCGTGGAGAATAGCATGAGCCGAAAGGCTGATTTTTTGTTCCTCTCATGAGAACACTGCCTATCAGCTTAAGAATAGGAGTGGTGCCTTCACAAAAATTGCAAAGGAAGAGCGGTGGTACCACCTGTCCACCAAAGGGGAGGAGTGGTGGCATTGTTGAAGTAGTGAAGAGGAAGAGCGGTGCCCAAGCCTCTACTTACACGAATTTTTGGCACCGCACCATAGAAACGGTTATGACAAGAAGAAAAGGTGTGGTTCTTCATTTTTTTTCCGGTTGAATACAGGCCAGCTCTCCAGATCAGCCAAAAGAAGGTAAAATGGAAAATCCCCCTCTTGCTGATATGTATATCATTGGAACATCTAAATTAAATGGTGAAAATTATGTAAATTGGAAATTTAAGATGATGACTGTGCTTGAATCATCTAATGCGTGGTCAATTGTGACCAGTGATGAGCCAAGGCCAGCAACTACCACATTGCTTCTAGATTGGAATAAGCGAGAGCTAAAATCAAAACTGACACTGAGGACGTCTATCAAAGATAACATCATTTTGCATATCAGAATCTATACGACATCTAAGGCTACATGGGACACGCTCAAAATTCTTGATCAAACAACTAATGCAAATCAGGTTTTGTTTCTCAAAACCAAATTGTTGTCAATCAAGATGGAGGCTAATGAAGGGGTAAACAAATTTATTTCTCACATTAAATAACTCAGTGATAAATTGGGTGACATAGGTGAAGTTGTTGAAAGTTCTGATTTAGTAACAACCACTCTAAAAGGCTTAGTGCCAGACTATAAAGTATTTATTTTAGCACTTGCAGCAAGAGAAAAACCCACAAATTTTGAAGAACTTACAGGCATTCTAATACAAGAAGAAGAAAGAATGAAGAACTATGATCTCTATGCTGTAGGTTTAGACTTGTTGCTGATGGCGAGAGGTTGATATACACACAAAGGCAAACCATGGGGTAGACCATGGAATATAGATAGAGGCAGATTTCATTCAAAACAGAAAGGTATGGCTCATACTGATTCTGATAGAAATAATGTAGATGGTCATCATTGGGGAAAACCAAGACACCTCAATAGAAATCATTATCAGAAGAAATTTTATAGAAATAGAAACTACAATAGAAGTCACAATGGAAATTTCGCAAATACAGACACCTCTGAAATTAATGATTTTAAAAATATGAGATTGTTTATTTCTAAAGATGCTCTATCTCTCGAGATAGACGATGAGAATGCATGGTTCATAGATCTAGGAGCATCTACGCATATGTCTTGTAAGAGAGAATGGTTTGATGAATACAATGAGAACCATGATGGAACTCATATCTATTTAGGAGATAATAGGTCACACCAAGTGCAGGGTTATGCAATAATAAATGTGAAATTATCTAATGGTCAATTGAAATGGATTCATAATGTCATGTATGTGCCTAGAATTAAGAAAAATATAATATATGTTTCAACCATAACCGAGAATGACCTAAAGGTAGAATTTGGCAAGTAGCAGTGCCATATCAAAGACATTCAAAATCACTTCAAGATTGTTGCTATAGGTTTAATATGTGGAGGACTATACAAGTTGGATGTGAGAAAAGACGGTCATTAGGCACTTGCATCAACCATAATCACCAGAGAGGAACTTTGGCACCAAAAGTATGGCCATATTAACCACCATGATCTTGTATTACTTCAAAATAAATCTATGGGTGAAGGTCTTCCTGTAATAAAGAATGAACATTTAGAATGCAGTGCATGTGCACTTGGAAAAAAACATCGAAATGAATTCCCAGTACATCAAGAAAAGAGGAAAATTGGTCTTCTTGAATTAATTCATACAGACCTATGTGGACCTATGAAAACTAGATCTTTAGGAGGTGCATCATATTTTCTGGCATTTATTGATGATAGATCTAGATACACATGGGTGTACTTCATAAGGAGGAAAGAATATCTATTTGAATACTTCAAGGAGTTTAGAACCATGATCGAAAAGCAGATAGAAAAATGCATTAAAATTCTCAGATCTGACAAAAATATTGGTGAATACGTATCTGGAGCTGTCAAAAAATATTGTAAGGAGAATGGAATCCAAAAACAGTTTACAGTATCGCACACTCCTCAGTAAAATGGGATAGCAGAGAAAAAGAATAGAATACTAGTTGAATGTGCAAGTAGCATGCTACAAGGTAAGAAAATTTTGAATTTTTTTTTTGGGAAGAAGCTATGAATACTTCTGTATATTTGAAATTTATCAGTCTGACAAAGAAATTAGAATTTCAAACACCATTTGAGGTTTTCAATGGATATAAACCACAATTTAAGAATCTATGAATCTTTGGTTGTAAATAATTTTCCCACATACCAAAATATGATAAGAGGAAACTAGATGCTAAATCACTTGAATGTGTCTTTGTTGGGTATTGCAATAATCACAAAGCCTATAAGTTGCTTCACCCTAGCACTCATAAATTAATTGCTAGTAGAGATGTGGTGTTCCATGAACATACATATACAAGTAACAAAACAAAACAATGGCATAGTATGACTAACAATGATGAATATGTCAAGTTAAACTCAATAGTTCCGGAGCAGGAAGTGGAAGAGCCACAAGAGAAGAAGGAGGAACAGAATAATAGAAGCAGTATTGAAAGAAGTAGAAGCAACGGTGAAAGTAGTAGAAATAGCAGTGAAAGTAGCAAAAACAAAATGAGTACTTCTACAAGTTCAGAGGAAGACACAACAGAAAGCAGAAGGATTATAGATGGAACCCTTGCAGGCAATTTAATGCTAAGAAGTTCAATAAGACAGACTCATCCTCCTCCAAGGTATAATGACTATGCTCTAATGTCTAATTTAATGAATATCAGTGAACCAATGAATTACAAACAAGCCAAAGATAAAGTAGAATGGGTTGAAGCAATGAACGAAGAATATAACTCAATTATTAAAAATCAGACTTGGGAGTTGACTGGGTTACCAGAGGATAAGATACCCATAGGTTGTAAATGGTTGTTTAAATATAAGTTTAAATCATATGGTAGCATAGAAAGATTTAAAGCAAGACTAGTAGGAAAAATATATACACAAAAGGAGGGAATTGACTTTGAGGATACTTTTTCACCGGTAGCAAAACTAAACACAATTAGAGTTCTGGTTGCATTGGCCACAACACATAAATGGAAAATCCATCAATTAGATGTAAAATATTCTTTCTTAAATGATGACTTAAAAGAAGAAGTCTACTTAGTCCAGCCTGAAGGCTTTGTACAGAAAGGACAGGAACATCTTGTATGTAAACTGAAGAAAGCTATCTATGGATTAAAACAGGCTCCTAGGTCATGGTACATAAAGATTGATACCTTCTCTAATCAGAAAGGTTTAGTTAAAAGCAAAAGTGATCCTAACCTTTATATGAAGAAAGATAAGGAACGGAATATTTTTTTGATAACTTTATATGTATATGATCTCATCATTACAGGGAATGCATGTAAGTTGATTACAGAAATAAAAAATCAACTGTCACAAGCGTTTGAAATGAAAGACCTTGGAGAATTACACTATTGTTTTGGACTTGAAGTTTGGAGAGAATCTGGAAAAACTATGATCACTCAAAGTAAGTATGTGAGGGAGATATTGAATAGATTTAACATGAGTGATTGCAAAGACTCAATAATTCCTTTAGAACGGAATGTGAAATTATGTAGTCAAGATGGATCAAAGGATGCAGATGGTACTTTGTATCGACAGTTGGTGGGAAGCCTGAATTATCTCACTACCACAAGGTCAGATATATCATATGCAGTCAGAATTTTGAGCCAGTTTATGGATAAAACAAATGACAGTCATTGGAAAGGTGCAAAGAAAGTCCTTAGATATCTGAAAGGGACAGTGAACTTTGGTCTTTTATACACAGATGAGTTTGATGTCCGATTGGCAGTTTTTTCTGATTCTGATTGGGTAGGAAATCCAGATGACAGAATATCTACTACAGAATATGCATTCAACATTGGATTCGGAGTCGTATCATGAAGCATCAAGAAACAACCAATTGTTTCTCTATCATCCACAGAAGCAGAATACAAAGACATGTTTAGTGAAACATGTGAAGCTGTCTATTTGAGGAGGATTCTTGAAGATATTTGAGAAAAGAAAATAGAACCTACAAAAGTACATTGTGACAATCGAAGTGCAGTCAAACTTGCACACAATCCATTTTATCATGCAATGACAAAACACATTGAATTGCAACATCATTTTATCAAAGAAAATATTGAGTCTCAGGCACTTTGAACTTATTTATTGTAACACAAGTGATAATGTCGCTGACATATTTACCAAACTTATCAGCAAGATTCACTTTGATATCCTTAGGCAGAAATTAGGTGTTGTATAAAATCCATTTCTACATTAAGGGGGTATGTTGGAATAATGTAGAATTCTAGGTAGGTATCTAGGTATTAGGTTGATGTGTATTTTCTATTGTAAGCATGTATAGGTTATAGATCCACCTTTATTGGATGTAGGGTTTGTTTGTTGTGACTATATACACATATATATTGTAATCAATCTTCATTGGATAATTGAATTGGTTTGACCATTCCTTTGTGTAAGCGAGGCATAGAGCTCTACTCTGCTTGCCTTCTTAATTCTTAGTAGATGTGGAAGAGATAGACTGATAAATGGCAGGATAGAGAGAGAGGATAAGGGTGTGAGAGATATAGAGAGAAATATTTATAGAGAAAGGGGGGGATATAATGGACAAAAAATTGACATAATTAAATATTTACCTCTATGTGCATGGTTGTTTCCATCGAAGGTGTGGAAACACTTTGTCCATCAAATCCCACAGAAGATTCTGGAGCATTAGTGGCTTGACTAACCAGGGAATCACTACTAGTAAATTCTTTCCCACCCTGAGAGAAAACTAATAACTGGATGAACATTCAAAAAATTTAAATATTATCTCAAACTAGATATGTTTACAGAGAGGATAAATAAATTGAAGAATATTACAGTTAACCATATGTACATACATCACTCAAAAAACCATTGAAGGTGACATATATTACAAGACCATAAGAGGGGATTCCACATGATGTGCACTCATGAGGCTCATAGCTAGGCTCATGATGTGTTGATCTAACCCCACTAGTAGATGGTCCTACACCATGATGACTTGGTGTATGCACTGCAGCAGGGAGAGGTGTCCATGCCTCATCCAAATGTTCAAGGGGGACATGGATGAAATCATAGGATGTTTCCTGAGTTGATTAGATATGTAGAAACATAAGTCTTAGATTCTTAATAAGTGTATTTAGTGGCAAATAATCAATGTTTTCCTCTGATGTATTGATTTCCATGATTTCCTTATCTTTATCATTTAAAGTCAAATAATTTATTTCGCCTCTAACTTTTCTCCTCGTTCTTTTGTGACCTCCCTTGTATTGATTTATTTTGTTTCCTTGCCTTGACCATCAAGTAAATTCATCTGCACCTACAATTTGTGTCCTTGTGATTTTGTGTCTTCCTTTGTATTGTTTTACTTTGTTTCCTTATGTTGGAAATCTAAAGTGAATTCATTTATTTTATATATAACTTTTCTCCTTCTGTTTTCTTCATGTAGTTTGTCCACTTACAATGTATTGTGGCTTCTTAGTTGTTTAACTTGGGTTCATTGAATGTCACTTCTAGTAAAAAAAAATTCTTTAAGTATGGGAACTTATTTCTCCTACTTTTCAACCACTTAGAAAGAACACAACAAAATCACATTTCAGGATTTAGATGTAAATCCTTTGATTTGTTATGTTTTGGAAATATTAAAGGAATTCTTGTTGAGCCACTAAACAATTGTGACAGTTTTGTAGGTGACTACTCACTTACGCAAGTTTTTCTCAATGAATATCATATCAACTCAAATTTGGTTGATTTTGAGTTCAAATAAAGGTTTTACTAAACATTCAAGAAGAAATAAAACCAATACATACCAATGTAAGCATAGAAATGTGAGAAGATAAGTAGTGAAGTGCCTGAATTTGTTTGAATATTTATGAATTAATTTTTTCTCCTTGCATGGTTTTAGTGCAAGTCTGGATGATTTGGTTCTTTCTTGTTATGTTTCTCGGAGAAATATATTTATGAAGGGATAGGAAATCATGTTACTAAATATCAAGGATTATGAAGCATATGAGAGGCCAAAGGTATGAGAATGCCATAGTTTCCCAAGTGGAGAAGCATCAAAGATAGAAGAATGTCATAGTTTTATCATTGGATCCAATGATGTGCATGTGAAGTGATATCTTATGAGAAATTTCAATTTTAATTTGCGATTTATTCTTCCATAGCGTATGATAATAAACGCATTGCTTGCTCCTCATTTATTTCAATATATTAAGACTCTAGTTTGATTGGTGTTTTCCTATATCATCAACATTATTCTCATTTGTTGGCTTATATGGAAGTATTTGTAACCAAGTAGACCCATACAAAAGGTGCATGTGGGAGAGAGAAAGGAAGAGGGTATGTAAGGTTTTCAATATGTAGATGAAATTCATCATCATATTCATAGTCAATATTCGAGAAATTGGTCCTAATTTAAATTCCATTGTGATGGATGGAAGAGGACCATTGTTTCTTTGCATATATCCATAAGCTTGCGCTAATTGTTCTCTCTCTAAAAAGAACATGTGTCTCATGTTTGGGTTCCCTTGTAAGCAAGGAGTTGGTGATCCATCTCGAGATTCAGTTGTTGTTTCTTTAATTTCAATAAATTTTATCTTCCCCTTTCTAAAATAACTTTACAAAGCTACCTGGTGTAGCTTATTCCCATCAACACAAGCATCATACGTTCAACAATGGGATAGAAATCCTTTAAGAAATTACGCATTGGACCAATAATTTTTTTATAAGATTAGGTCATCCGTCTACCGACAATCATGTGTTCATCTATCGACAACATAAAACTGAATATAAAATAGTAACCCATCGAAAAACATGTCCAAACCATATAAATCGTATATTAAACTTTGGATGGTAAAATTGAATGAAGAGGTGTCAGTTGAAGGATATGTTTATCAAACATTGTGTTGGTCTCATCATGGTATCTCATCACTCTATGAATATACCACTACCAGTATCGAGACAACAAAGGTTCAGTTTGGAAAAATATTGTTTTGTTCCTCCCCCGTAATGGCGTCGCTAAACAGACATAATAATGGTGGTTAAACGATGAAATTTCTTTGTTGGATGAAGTTAAACATTTATCTACTTATGGTATGTTTTCAGTATATGAAAATACCAGTGGTGGAATATTGACGACAAAGCTCTAGTTTGGAAAAATACGTTACCAATTTTCCCACATAATTGAGTCGAGAAACCCAACAGTATCATGGGGTTAACCGACGCCCATTGTCCAACAACCGTTAAACCAGTGTGGGTTAGCTGACATTGTTGAGTCAATAGACCGAGGTTTGGATAATATCACACATCTACATTTAGTTTGACATGTATCCTTGATTTTGTCTATCTTCACATAGAAATAAAATCCCTTGGATGATAGATGATTTCACAAAATCGATGGTTTAAGTACCCTATGTTTCTTAGTTGTACTACGAGAAGGTGTTTGAAATCGACAGTTTCTCGTTGAAAAATTGGTCCATATTTTATAGTGAGATGATATGGATGTTATGTATGACTATGAATTGAAATTATCTGATCACTATGAATCATATTCCTTTGAAGAAGTTGCTTCTTATAATGAGTGGAAAGAGGACATGCATAATGAATATGATGTTCTGATAAAGGATGGGACATGGAAGTCTGCAAACCCTTCATTTGGAACCAGACCAGTTAGATACAATGGGTCTATATGAACAAGTACATATTATATGAATTATTTGGAAAGCATAAAGTAAGGTTTATATCAAAACGTTTTGCACAGAAAAAAGGCGTTGACTATGAGGAGACTTTCCACCCAAAGAAAAATGGGATACCATTAATAAAAATATTAATAATAATAATCTATGTTTAAGGTCACAACCAAGATAGACATGAATTTGGTGTATGAGACCCTCTTGTTTGAGATACAAAGGACCCCTCTTTGCTCAATTATTTAATTGCTAAATTCTATAGAGTTGTACATAACCTACATCCCATTTGGATTTGAACCTATTACCTCCTAGGAGTAAACACATGCGCTTAACCATTAGGCACACTCATACTCTATTGCATTTGGATAGAAATAATGGATGCAAAGTTCATTAAATGGATGTGAATATAACTTCGTTGAATGGAGACTTGAAAGAGAATGTATTCAGGTCTCATAAAAAAGGTTTTGTTGTGAAGTGACAAGAGCATAAGGCGTGCAATCTCATCAAGTCTTCTTATGGATTGAGAAAAGCACCTCGCACATGGTATAAAAAGCTAACCAAGCATCTTATGAAATTGAATTTCAAACACTTTAATCGTTATGATGCGATATTGTTTGTAATGATTGTTGGAAGATTTGTTGTATATCGTGTTGTATGTATATGATCTATTCATGTGAGGGAACAATGAAATCTACATTGCATCAATAAATAAAGAATCAAAGAAAGGATTTTATATGTAAGATTTGGGACATCTTCACTACTTCTTGGGTATTGAAGTGGCTTAGAATCCAAATTACATATGCATATCCCAGAAGACGTACAATGGATAATTGATAAACAAGTTTGGCATGATATAATATAACCCTCTCTCTACTCCAATGGAATAGAATTCGAAGCTTACATCTAAAGAAGGAAATGAAATTGAGGATGGAACCAAATACAAAATTCTTATGATGAGTCTTATCTACCTTGCCACCACCAAACAAGATATTTTGTTTAATGTTGATATCCTTTACATGTTCATGAGAAAACCCTATGAAGAACATTAGTTTGCTACAAAAAGAGTTCTAAGATTTTTGTAGGGGGCTCAAGTCCTTGGACTCAAATATTCTAAGTTAGATGACTTCAAATTGATTGGATATTTTGATCCAGACTTTGGTGGCAATAAATAGAATGGAGTTTCTAATTCAGGCTACCTCGTGAGCTAGGCTTAATAATTGTCTTCAAGAGATCAAGATTGTTCAAGTAGATTCTACAATAAAGGTAGACTATGTTGCTAAAACATAAACAATAAATGAGATTGTTTTTGTTGGGAAGATACTTGAAGACATGCATGGGAAAGAGGTTAATTCTACTCATCTTCTAGTTCACAATATTTCTATAGTAAAGTTGGCCAAGAATCCAAAATTCCATGATTGAAGTAAGCACATAACTACAAAGTACCATCTCATTGGATATAATGTAGAGGCCAAGATTATTCATTTGAAGCATTGCTCCACAAGTGAGCAAATTGCATACAAAACATGCTTCCACAAAATGGATATCCCAAGCATATCATATATATAAGTACCAAATAATTTTGGTTTTTATATTTAGATAATTTAACAATAACAATTTATTGTGAATATCAAGTACAACATGAGTAGGCCTAATGGTTAAGAGCATGTGTTTCCTCTGAGCAGGTCACAGGTTAAAATTCAGAGGGGGGATAATGTATGTACACCTCTGTAGACTTTCACTGCGCAAAGGAGGTCCATTGTCCCACAAACAAGGGGTCCCTCTCACTTGGCGATGACCTTAAAAATAGATTATTATTATTATTATTATTAATGAAGTATTTGTTTTAATTAATTTAAAAAATAATAATAAAAATATATATCCATAAGATTAAAAAATATTTGTGTTTAATTAAAAAAAATAAAAATAAATACAATATATAAAAATAATTTGTTTTACTTAACAAGAAAATGATTTTTTTTTTATAAACCAAAGTTAGCCAGTGGAAGTGTTGATAACCATCAACACCAACACCAAAACAAAATCACTTTTTCGATCAAATATGTTTGCATGACAATATTGATAGTTTTTCATAAGATTCTATAAATAAAAAATAATCAATTTAGTTTGATAGTTTTACAGTAATCAATTTTAGTTGTGAGTATCTTCTCGTACACAAATTTGTTGGAGACTATCACACTATGATGTCAACCGCACATGAAAGTTTTAACTTAATAAAACAAACAAGGAACCTCGTTTTCTTGATTCCTAAGTCACGAGGATCTTTCTTTCTGCACGCTCGCAATTGACAAATGATCTCAGAGGTAAAGACATGTACGCAACCAAAATTGAAAATACCACTGAAAATGTATCAACACTTTTTTAATAACATGAAAGAGTCTTTCAATCTAATACGCAAGACACTTTCCACTTGGTCACTTGTTTAAATAAAATGAATTTGCATCTTTAAAGATGTAAATAGACCCATTATACACGCATCGTAACATAAAATAAATAAATCACACTGCAAAGTGCACAATGGTTGGATTCAAGTGGATGGGGGCGATGAGGACTTCGAATTTTTTCCATGTATAACCAATTTAATTTTGTATGGGTTATTCAATTATGAAATTGATCATTATTTTGCAACTTTGCAATTGAAGGGTTATTTCAAATTTTGTTTATCAAATTTTTAGATGGTTGAGAATGGATATTTAGGCAACAACAAAGACACTAGGAGTCTGTCACGCATTGCACACATTCCATTACCATTTTTTATCAAAATTAAATCACAATGAAACTTTCAAATATTCAAAATTAAGTTTAAATGAGGCAACAACAAAGACAGAATCCCAAGAGAGTCTACCACACAGATTTTCATTAGAGTTGTTTTATCAAAATGTAAATCACAATTAAACTTTAAAACATTTAAATTAAGTTTAAATGTTATTGCCAGGTTTGATGTAGCTTCTTTCATGATTCTAGTTGTACAATTATCAACTAAGAAAACATCCATAAACATCCATAACACAAAGATTAACTTTCAATATCATGGATAATTTATGGCCCAAATAAAATGAACTTAGATCTAAATTCATACCTAGATAAAATTATGCAACAAACTTGAGTCTCCAATAAATTCAATAGTGAAAGATCATTCAATTGTTAACTAAACAAGACTGTACAACAAGATGTGGATGGACTGCAATAGTTGATTTTTTTGTTAGTGTGTGACTTTACAATGGGCTATATTGATCTTATAAAATTTATTTAAACATTAATTTTTTAGTTTGGATATCTGAGTAGTACTAATTACACATATGCAGGATATTATTGTTAATTAATATTAGGATTGATATGATCTAAATTATAGTTAAATTCTTATTTTCTAGCATTGTTGCATTTGGGAAGAAGACTTAAATTCTCATTTCCTAGGATCATGGATCGTTCCACTTGATTACTAATCTTCCTTTCGTAATAAAACCCCCTTTCCTATATTTGTAGATGAGAATTTTCTTCATCGTTGTAGGAAAGAAGCCATTAGGATACTGGGCAAGCCTTAAAAATTATGCTCCACGAACTTGTCTTCTTTCAATGTTCAAATCCTCCAAAACCATGATTGCAAAGCCATGTGTAGGTTATTGTATGCAACAATTATGACTTTCTAGATGGGACGTTTGTTATAATGTAAGGTGGTTGCACTACTAGTCATGGATTCTTGATTTCATCAACTTTGGCTAGTTTGAGAGTTTGGAGGCTTGGAGCATAATTGAATGAGACTGTACATTAAGATATTAATGGAGGAGAATGGTTCAAAAATATTTCCAAACTCTACAAAGAGTGTGTGTGATGCATAGAATTCAAAGTTACACAACCTTTCGATATAGACCTATGTCTCAATTTCTAGTTAGAAAACTTGTCCAAAATGAAGGGATTTGAACGAGAAATATTCTTAAAATAAGGTGATTTGATAACTCTTTCACCTATGTTAAATTTGATAGATAAATTATATTATTTTGACAAATTTTATCCATAAACGCCATGATTCTATATGTTTCCACTCTTTTCCTAAAGGTTATAATTAGTAATCACCTATGACACATGTTACTCATCTAAGCACCAAGCATTAATTAATAATCACCTCTAGTAAGTTGGTATACTAGCAACAAATAAATCATTAATTACAATATGCTATGGTAAGCTAGTAGCCTAGTAGCAAATAAATGCATTAATGATTATTGTGTTCCAATAAGATACCGAAGTTGAAATCAAGTGGCAACATGTTTCAAATACTTAATGTAGCTTGAAAAGTTTTCCTTCTCAAATCCAAACCAATCTATGTGCATGTCTATGTGTAAGGTTAATAAGTAATGTATTAATAGAGAATGCAACCACATAATATGGAATTAAATTGTGCACTACATGATAAGAAATTAGAATTAGAATTCATCATTTTTTGGCCTTGGTTTATAATTAATGTAGTTGAATTATTCAAATTAGGGGATATCGATTTAGAACTATGTTCAATCAAATGGTTATTGAAATTTGGAAATGTGATTATGAAAGTGGATTTGGAACTATGGTTAATCAAATGGTTATTGGATTTTGGAAATGTGATCATGAAAGTTGAATGTTTGGAACTTAAGTGATTTTAAACATTAAATTTTTGTTTATCATTATTCTAATTCACAAACTCATCAACCCTTCTTAGGTTGTGCTTACTTCCACCATCACCATTTATTGTTGAGTCTATTTGAATTTCATATTTCTACCTCGTTTCATGTTTTAGTACATGCTATACTTATAGTAATTAGATAGGGAGATAGAGCTCATGCCAAAGCACATGTAGCTTTGAGATTCAATTGAGACTCGACAGAGATAGATGGTTAGTTAGGAGAACATAAATAATTATCAAGGCTCATGTTGGAGGAAGTTCCTTGATCACTTTTTTATCAGTATTTACTTCGTCATTGAGAAGTGAGGCATGGATATTTATGCTTGTAAGTGAGATGGTGGGTCGCTTCCTCTTTCATTGGGTTTGTGATTGGTTGATATGGATACTTGACTAGAAGATTTCATATGTATATCTAGAATGGATCCATTGGTATTTAAATATAGATGAATGTACTTCTCAAAGGCTCCCAAAATTCATAAGAGGAAAACTTGCCTTCTAGTTTTATATCACAATCAGTGTTTTCAAGAATCATGATTGACTAAACTTGTGCTTTAGCCTATGAATTAGGATTCAAGAGGAAGAGGTACTTGCATTGTTCCTATAAAAATCACAAGTTCAAATTGGAGTAACTCTTCACCCTTTCTCAGGTTGATTCCACTATCGAGTTGAACCCCTTTTCAAGTTGTTTCGACCTGCTAGGATTATATAATCCTCCCTTGTCCATATACAGCCTATTTGATAATATTTCCTTACTTAGGAGTCATTTGGGTGAGTTTGGTTCCACTAGTGCCACTAGCGCCATTGGTGCCACCGATGCCATTTAGTCCCACTACTGTCAATCCCCACATTCTAGGAGCCACTATGAATGCCACCATCAGCCTCCATTAGTTGGTTTTGGTAGGTAGGAAATTATGATGAGTTAACCTCCAATCAAAATCTGTTAGATCACTCTCAGTTAGTCTAGTGTCATTTTTACATGGCTGCATGGGTAATTCACACCATTTTAAACCTTCCTCATCAATTTAACTAGTTTAACTAGTTTAACTGATTGTAAGGCTGATTTAGACATCAGGAGTTAGACTAGTGGCTCCCATGCAGTGATTTAGACACACTGAGTTAACCAGACAACCAAGTTTAGTTGCTAGATTCAAATCATGTCCACATGATTCAAATTCTCCTTATTGTAACATCATTGTATTACTGTTGGAATGAATGAAGATTAATGTTGTAATTAGTTGATCAATTCTTATCATATTTGTCTCAAATTTGTATTGTTCAGTGTACATTGTTCTTGATATTCCACTACATAATCCTACTTCACAATTTCTCTCATATTCATGTAGATCAATGGTTCACAAATTCAATATGGTATCAGATCTTTGTTCATGGTAAAAACAAGTCCTATTCGATCTACATTGTACATGAGAAGGAACTGATTTTCCACATAAATCCTCCATTTTTTTCCTTGCTAACTCTAGATTCATCTAGAGAAGTATCTGTAGGTGTGACAGACTCTAAGAAAGTGTACATGTCGAGGTCGAAAGGCTTGTGTTATCACAAACATTGTAGTTTCCTGTGTGAGGTGGATCTAGGATCGATGGTAGAGGGGAAAGCAACAAAGGAGGTGGAACCAAGATTGCCTAGACTCCCAAATGGATGGTTGTCACGCAAATCAAGGAATTCTTCGCTTTATGTTATCTAAGTCCAAGACAACAATGAGGGAGACCCAGATCTACTCCCGAAAGGAGAGACAAAACCTAGACACCAAATTAGATCAAGTATGGCTTGAGGCACGTAAGGTGTAAGGTAATTGGAAACCCTAGATCTATGGATGATGATACTAAGTGGACTTGGGCTTTGGATGAGGGTTTCAGTCATATGAGGGTTGATCCAAAGTGACCTATAGGGGTCATACTAATCTAGGGTTGAGGTACTAGCAACTGATGAAGGTAACCGTTGTCTTAGGAAACATAACTGAGATAGGGTGAGTAAGGACAAAGTTGGCACTGTCTAGTACCAAAGAGATAGACTCAGTGAGAGATATGGAAATGTCAGGTTACTTGAGTTATCAAGGAATGGTCAACTCTCGAGGGAAAGAAGTCAAAATGGGGCTAGCACTATGCTTGAAGATCAATGCTTTTTCAGACATGGTTAAGGGAGTTAGAATCAGTACAACATTTAAATGATCCCACTTGGGATATTCCCTAATATATGGACCCAAAAAATTATTTGGCCCATAAGCTTCAGGTTAAAGGGAAACCAACAGAAGGAGGTCTAGCGCTAGGGTTTGGAGAGGTAGATATAAAGATCTAAGGAAACCAGGGGACTATCAACTCAGTGTTGGAGTGGATATGAGATCAGGATGTCCTGATCTACAAACCCAAGTCAAAAAATTTCAGGAAAAAATCAGATCTGGAAAAGTAAAAATCTGATGAGGGAAGTTTGGATGCTGAAAGTAAAATTTTTAGATCTAGGGTTACTTGGCAGGAACTAGCTCAGCATTGGGGGTGTTCTAGAATGAGGGAAACCTAATATACAAACCCATGTGATTATTTTCTAGAAAAAGTCAACTCTGGAAAAAGTCAAAACTTCAGTGGGGGCGTTAGGGTTTAAGCAGTCAAAAAGTCAGATATAGGGAAAAATAGTCACAATTTGGATAGCTTTGAAGATGATTCAGAGAGGGATATGACTGATCTACTAAACCCAGAAATGGTTTGTTCAAAGATCAAGCGGTTCCCCGATTAAGTATTTTGTGGATTTTTATTATTTAGGAATTTTTTCAGAAAAATTGAAGAAAAGCAGGTATATTGGATTAAGATCTGAAAGAGAAGAGAATTACCTGTTAGCTCTTACATGGAAATTCTTGTATATTCCTTGATTATGATGATCCCCACCATCCCTATCAATTTTGGAAGATATGAGTGAGTTCTATTACCAACGTTGTGCTCCAAGTGACCAATGTGCCCCCTATTTTACACAAGCAAACTTCAACAGTATTAGATTTGTTGTACCATGAAAGAAAAGGATAGATCTACAGAAAAGTATAAAGATGTAATCATAGATCACAATGAAGCTAATAAAAACCTTCTGATACAAGAGGAAAACAATTCAAGAGAGTTGAGGTCCCCCTGCAAAAATGCTACATCTAAAAACACCCTCCTATAGACAAGACAAAGGTCCCAAAACAAATGTATAGATCTCACAAAATATTCTGAATGCTAGGAAGCAAAATATTTTCCAATCACCACCGAAGAACATCAAATGCAAATCAAATCCTGAAAATATCCACCAAAAAATTATTTCTATTAATCAGATCCAAGAGCTAAAGACCCCTTACAAATCAAAATCTCTCTCCTTTAAATAGGAACGAGAGAACCAAAATACTAACCACTTTCAAAACGAGTGGCTAATATTAAAATATAAAATGTTCTAATCAATGGTTGAGATGAGCTCAACATACAATACATGGATCAATATAACCATAAAGTACCAAAGTGGACTAAATCACCCATAAAGAGGGTACCCCACTCAATAAGAAATAAATGAAGCATATGGTGGGTCCATGGAGTGTTAACTAACTCCCTCTGGGTGACCCATGGCAAAATAAAATAATATAATATTTTAATTTTTTGAATTTCTACCTCCTTGAGGAAATCATGAGCCTCCCAAAAGCTCTAGAAAATAATATAAAAATGCTCAAAATATAGGTGTGGGCCCAATCAGGTGCTGCAAATGTTGGAGAAGGTATGGAGGACATCATACTCATCATCAAGACTCATCCCATGTCATTTCCTTTCCTCAGTATCCCAAATTGATTCCTTCAATAACCATTTAATCATTTTTTAATCTACCTCAGGAAACGTGAACCTGCCAAAAAAGCCTCCTGGGGTTCCTGCATTGTCAAACTGATCCCACCAGGATCTCTGGGATGGGGGTATTATGGTACAAACAACTAGCTGTACCCACTACCCCATACAATGTCCTAGGAGATCCCAATAAAACATATCCCTGCTCAGACACATCATCCTGTGAAGCAAAACTGCATCGGAAAGGTAAAATGAGCCTGATCATATCGGTAAGTGCCCAGAACTAAAAATAAGATATCTCACTAGAATTAGAGAGTCCAAATCCATCTATGGTGCATACTCATATCCATACCAGGTCTCTGCATGATCATCAACAATATCCAATAAACAATATAATCACATGTAAATGAGCAGATACCAATAATATAACTCAGGCTATCATCCATCTGTTGCAAGTGTTGCAAGGCTAAGACATTCTCTACAAATAATTTAAGTAACATTCATAACAAGTAGCAGTCACCTGACGAGCGGTACATCACCCAAATACATATATAGGGTTTTATTTATTATTACTGAGAGTAGGCTTTCATGACTATACTCACTTCATAGTTGTAGTCAATTTGCTAGTGAAGGGTGAAGGATGAAATTGACAAGGCTATGGAAAAGGATGACTACCAACTTAACATCATGACACTTTGGATATGGAAATGGAATACTCACTATAACCACATGTCAGACAAACAACAACATAAGGAATGGAAGTGCCTTACAAATGGTTACGTTGTTCAGAGAGTGTTTATTCAACTTAGGAATCATGTCTACATCAAGTTTGATCCAATTTCATTAGGACCATCAATTTTATTTCCATGGAATTTTTGGCCTATATGATACTTTGGGACATCACTAGTGCTTATAATCACAACTAATCATAGCTTTCATCCATGATACATTCAAATTTACAAGCTTAGCCTATATTTTAATCATTACTTTTTTTAGGACCTTTTTCTTATACCCTTCGAAGGGTATTTTTATCATTTCATTGCTCTTTCCATTTTCAAATATTTATTAATAAACACATTCTATATTTTTCATTTTTCATTGGCGCATAGACACATTTTTAACACAAGTAGTACATGAGCTTTCAGTTTTATCCAACAACATCTCATGTGACCAGGGGGAGTTCAGCACAGTGCCAAACATCAGGATAACCGATCAGAATGATTTAGGCATACAATCCAACTCACCAAAGATAGGTTCTATCACCAACTCAGAGCCGAGACAGAATATAAACAAGGAAGCTTGTCCAACAAAGGTTCTAGTGGGGAAATTTCCTCCATGCCACAAGTCAAGTTGTAAGTTAGGTTTAAAAAAAACAGGAAGGTAACAGATGGGTGGAGACAATGAATAATGAAGCCAACATTATCAAGCCAGGTTATGGTGGGAATTAATACCTCTATTCTCCCTAGGGAGGGTAAAACCAATGAGTATAGATCAAGAAATTCCAAGTCTAAGTAGGGACATCAATATATAATACAAATACATCCAAGTCGATATAATTATGACCGCCAGATCATGACACTACATGTTAATACATGTCACAAAGATGAGTATAATAGAAATGATAACCATAAAACCATATAATAAAAGCTGAGTCATAATCATGCATATAATCCATCTGAACCATCATTTGTCAAATGAGAAAGCACTGATATAAATCTGGGCATCAATAACTGCTCTATAAATGACTAAATGGCTACATCAGTCCTCAAATCTGAGTGTCTTGAGACTCAGTCTTGACATAGGAGAGTACAATATTCCATGAATAAAATAATGATCCATCAAAACTGCTCATCTCAGCATCTCATATGTAAGAGATCTGGATGAAAAATGTAATGTATCTGAAAAATAGAATATGGTAGCCCGACTACTATATATGTGATAACATATAGCTCCAGCTAGGATAAGTGCTCTACTGAAAAGAGCGCTTGAGAACCTCAGAATCTCTGGTCCTCGTACTCTACTTCTCACATCCTCTATCAATCCATCCAGCTCTGCAATCGCTACCAAATATTTCACTGACTACCTACAGCATGTCTAGAGCTATACCAAACTCACAGACCGGTCGTCAAAATAAAGATGGATGAAACTGAAAAGCAGAAAATAAATATAATCTATAACCATAACTTTCATGAAAGTTTGATTTTTTATTTCATATGTTAACAAAAATCAAAACTATACTAAGAGCTTCAAAGGTGAGCTTCAAACAAAGGTGCAAAGTTCTACAATACTACCAGGAAAGGCTTATTAAGATCCTACCTACCCTACTATAACCAATTTAGACAAGTGTTAGGTAAAATCATAAACTGAATGCAACGACTTGCTAAACAAATCTATTGAGCTTTCTTAACAGTTAATGATACAACAAGTCAAAGATGGCTTCTAAGTAATGTAAATGATAATTGAAGCAATTATAACATGTTGTTTGAAAATTAAAGAAAGATATGAATCAAGAGAAATGAAATCATGCCAGGGGTGATATTGAATTTCTAAAAACTCATCCATCAAGATGATGATCGGGTCATAAAAGGTATGCAAGTTCGTTCTTGATGGAGGAAGACAATATGATTCATGACTCAGCCACTCCAAATAGTTCTTTCTTTTCTCCTCTACCTTATTAGGACATTCAATTCTATTCACTCCATGAGAATCAAATGGGGACAAGTTGTAATGTAATGAAATTGTGACTGAGATCAAGCCCATTCGTTGTTTAGAAATGGATAAAATATGAAATTGATCTTTATACACCTTCTCCAACCATCCATAATACAAAAAAAATTATTCATTACGGATGACTGAGAAGAGACATGAAGTTCCTTTTCCCCAATTACATGATAATGATTAAACTCCTGGTTAAAAATTTCTAAAGTAACAACTTGATTAAAATATAAACCCATACAAGAAGACTGGAAGAGTTGGGATGGGAGGGTGGATTGACAATTTTCTCCCAAACTTGGAATAATTTATCTCAGAATTTGATGAGAAGAAAGAGCTTTTAAATTAATTCTAGGAGTGATTTGAGGATTCGAAACAAGGTCATTATCCACACATTGAACCAACATATCTTGATTAAGTATTGGATGAAGAATTCTATCGATATTATTAGGACACGACTCCTCATTGTAATGTTCTTGATCAAGTTCACTTATAATCGTGTCATCATGTGATTGTTCTTCTTTAAGCCCTAGATAAGGAAAAGCATCAATAGCTTTAGTTTCGATTTCCCTATCACTCATACAGGTGTTCTCTTCAATCACAATATGACCACAAGATTTCTCTTCAATAGAAGTTTGACTGATTTCATCAAATTCTGAATCCAAATTCATATGGCTTGAATACTGACTCAAATTATCGTCAATTAGGCAATGACTATGGGGTTTCTCTTCTAAAGGCTCTTTAATGGACTCACAAATGGAAGGCTCAACTATCGATGTTTCTTGATTGTTAGGTTCCCTTCCATGGATTAAGTCCAATATTTTCTCTGTGACTGCTTTAGGTAATAATAACAGAGTATCTTGTATGATTTGATTGATATCCCTCTTAATTTCAGCATGAGGTTTTGAAAATATTATCCTCAAAGTACTCTGTAACATTCTTATGGATTGCAGGCATGCTCATAATTTGGAACATTTTAGGATAGAAATGATCCAATTCAGAAACCAAATTTTCAATATACTGATTATAATCATTATTGGATTCACACTTTGAAGAATCAACGGTGTTCCTACCCCATTGATCTATTAACAGATCTATGAACGTGTCATACCGAGTGATGGATTACGATGCTAAATGATCAAACCATAGTCGAGCATCCCCTCGCAAGGATTCTCCTAAAGATCACATATAAACATATTCATTATCCGCACCTCCAATTTCCATGTAATCCCAGAGAATGTCCAAATCACTTTCTATAGATATATCATTATTTCCACTAAATTGGGGAAACCTCCTAGTGTAATCGTTTGGCATAGGATGAGGTGCTCCTGGTATTTCAGAAAAGTCAAAAGGAGACCATTTGTCTTTCTTTTTAATAGCTTTGGTTACTTGGCTATAAGGCTTTGACTAGGACTGACTTATAGGTTCATGTCGAATTATAGGTCCACTCAGGATGGTTGGGAAATATTTATTGCATGGGTGAGGAAGTTGGTGGGTATCATAAAGATTGTGATAACTATATTCATACCCATAGTCATGCTTGAGATCATCCTCATACCCGTAGTACAACCTCCATCTATTCCTTTTGTTTATTTGTCTTGTATTTCCAATCATTTTTTTTGTTAATCCCTTCATGTGCCTCAAAAATACATCTGAATTCATTATGATTCCTGGCACGTTATAAGAACTTAAGATTAATACGTTGGGTACGGTCCTTAGTGAAGTCGCAGGGTGGAGTCACCAGGTGAACCACACAAGTAATTCACCAATAAAAGATATGTTGTAGGGAAAGGTGAGGTATATTGAACCAAGGTAAGCCTCTACCTCCCTGGAAATGATGCCAAAATGTTATCACCAAGCTTTTAGTTTCCTGTTTGAGGTGGATCCACGATGGATGGTAGAGGGGAAAGAAACTACGGAGGTGGAACCAAGACTGCATAGACTCCCAAATGGATGGTTGTCACGCCAATCAAGGTAGTCTTCAAATTTGTGTTATCTAAGTCCAAGACAACAATGGGGGAGACCCAGATCTACTCCCAACAAGAGAGATCAAACCTAGACACCAGATCAGATCAAGTATGGCTTGAGGTACGTAAGGTGTAAGGTAATTGGACACCATATATCTATGGATGATTATACTAAGTGGACTTGGGATTTGGATGAGGGTTTCATTCATATGAGGATGGATACAAAGTGACCTATAGGGGTAATACTAGATCTAGGGTTGAGGTACTAGCAACTGATGAAGATAACCACTGTCTTGGGAAACGTAACTGAGATAGGGTGAGTAAGGACAAAGTTGGGACTATTTAGTACCAAAGCGATAGACTCAGTGAGAGATATGAAAATATTAGGTTACCTGCGTTATCAAGGAATGGTCAACTCTCGGGGGAAGAGGTCAAAATGGGGCTAGAACTATGCTTGGAGATCAGTTCCTTTTCATCCTTGGGTAATGGAGTCAATATCAGCACAATGTTTAAGTCAACCCACTTAGGATATGCCCCGATCTATGGACCCAGAAAAGTATTTGTCCCAAAAGATCCAGGTTACAGGGAAACTAGCAGAAGGAGGGATAGCGCTAGGATTTCGAGAGGAAGATATGTAGATCTAGGGAAACCGGGATACTATCAGATCAATGCTCAAGTGGAGATGAGATCAGGATGGCCTGATCTACAAACCCAAGTCAGAAAATTTCAGGAAAAAATCAGATCTGGAAAAGTCAAAATCTGATGAGGGAAGCTAGGATGTTGAAAGTCAATTTTTCAGATCTAGGGATACCTAGCAGAAACTAGCTCAGAATTGGGGGTGTTTTGGAATGAGGCATACCTGATATACAAACCCATGTGATTGTTTTCTAGAAAAATTCAACCTTGGAAAATTTAGTCAAAATTTCAGTGGCCGCGCTAGTGTTTGAGCAGTCAGAAAGTCAGATGTAGGGAAAACCAGTCACAATTTGGATAGCATTGAGGATGATTCAATGAGGGGGATTCCTGATCTACAAAACCCAGAAATGGTTTGTTCAAAGATCAAGTGGTTCCTCGATTAAGTATTTTTTGGATTTTTCTTATTTAGGAGTTTTTCGGAAAAATTGAAGAAAAGCAAGTACAATGGATTGAGAACTGAAAGAGAAGATACTTTCCTATTAGAGATTACCTAGAAATTCTTGTATATTCCTTGATGATGATGATCCCCACCATCTATATTAATTATGGAAGAAATGAGTGAGTTCTAGGACCAACATTGTGCTCCAAGTGACTAATGCGCCCCCCTATCATGCACAAGAAAACTTCAACAGTATCAGATTTGTTTTACCATGAAAGAAAAAGGATAGATCTACAAAAAAATAGTAATATGTAGTTGTAGATCACAATGAAGCTAATGAAAATCCCCTAATACAAGATGAAACAATTTGAGCGAGTTAAGGTCCCCCTGCAAAAACGCCCTCCTGTAGACAAGAAAAAGATCCTGAAAAAAAGGTATAGATATCACAAAATATTTTGAATTCTACGAAGAAAAATATTTTCCAATCACCACCAAAGAACATGAGATGCAAAGCAGATCCATATAATATCCACACAAAAAAATATTTATATTAATCAGATCCAAGAGCCAAACACCCCTTACAAAAGAGAAGCTCTCTCCTTTAAATAGGAATGAGAGAACCAAAATCCTAACCACTTTCAAAATGAGTGCCTAAGATTAAAAGATAAAATTTTCTAATAAATGGTTGAGATGATCTCAGCATACAATACATGGATCAATATAACCATAAAGTACCAAAATGGACTAAATCACCCATAAAGAGGGTACCGCACTCAACAAGAAATAAATAAAGCACATGGTGGGTCCATGGAGTGTTAAATAACTCCCTCTGGGTGCCCCATGGCACAATAAAATAAAATAATATTTTAATTTTTTGAATTGGTGCCTCCTTGAGGAAATCGTGACCCTCCCAAAAGCTCCAAAAAATAATATAAAAATGTCAAAAAAATAGGTGTGGCCCAATCATGTGCTGCAACTGCTAAGGAAGGTACATAGCACAGCATACTCATCATCATGACTCATACCATGTCATTTTCTTTCCTCAGTAGCCCAAATCGATTCCTTCAGTAGCCATTTAATCATTTTTTAATCTGCCTCGAGAAACGTGAACCTACGAAAACATCCTCCTAGGTTTCCTATGTTGTCAAACTAATCCCACTAGGCTCTTTGAGATATGGGTATTATGGTACAATCAAGTGTCTGTACCCCCTATGCCCCATACAACACCCTAGGAGATCCCAATAAAACATCTCCCTACTTAGACACATCATCTTGTGAGGAAAAACTGCATCAGAAAGGTAAAATGAGCCTGATCATCTCTACAAGTGCCCGAAACTGAAAATAAGTTATCTTACTAGAGTCAGAGTCCAAATCCATCTAGGGTGCACACTCATACCCCTAGCAGGCCTCTTCCTAATCATCAACAATATACAATAGACAATATAATCACTTGTAAATGACCAGATACCAATAATATAACTCAAGCTATCATTATCTGCTACAAGTGTTACAAGGCTAATACATGCTCTTAAAATAATTTAAGTAACATTCATAACAAGCAGCAGTCACCTCACTGGTGGTAAATCAATCAAATAGATATATAGGGTTTTATTTATTATTACTCAGACTAGACTTTCAGGACTATACTCACTTCATAGTTGTAGTCAATTTTCTAGTGAAGGGTGAAGGCTGAAATTGACAAGGCTAGGGAAAATGATGAATACCAACTTAACATCATGACACTTTGGATATGCAAAGGGAATACTCAGTATAACCACATGTCAGAGAAACAACAACGCAAGGAATTGTGGTGCCTCACAAATGGTTAAGTTGTTCAAAGAGTGCTTATTCAACTTAGGCATCATGTCTACATCAAGTTTGATCCAAGTTCATTAGGACCATCAATTTTATTTCCATGGCCTTTTTGGCCTATATGATCCTTTGGGACTTCACCAGTTCTTCAAAGCACAACTAAGTGCAGCTTTCATCTAGGATACATTCAAATTTACAAGGTCAGGATATATTTTAATCATTGCTTTTCTTAGGACCTTTTTCTTATACCTTTCGAAGGGTATTTTTAGAATTGCATTTCTATTTCCTTTTTCAGATATGTGTTAAGAAACACATTCTAGATTTTTCGTTTTTCATGGGAAGATGGACACATTTTTAACACAAGTAGTACATGAGCTTTCTATTTTAGCCAACAACATCTCAAGTGACCAGGGTGAGTTCTGTACAGTACCAAACATTGGGATAACTGACCAGAATGACTTAGGGATACAATCCAATTCACCAAAGGAAAAATCTATCACCAACTCAGAGCTGAGACACAATATAAATAGGGAGGCTTGTCCAACAAAGGTTCTAGTGGGGAAATTTCCTCCATGCCACAAGTGAATTAGTAAGTCAGGTTAAAACAAAACTAGAAGGTAACGAATGGGCGGAGACAATGAATAATGAATCCAACAGTAGAAAGTTAGGTTATGGTGGGAATGACTACCTCTATTTTCCCTAGGGAGGGTAAAACCAATGAGTATAGATCAAGAAATTCCGATTCTAAGTAGGGACATCAATACATAATACAAATACATCCAATTCCATATAATTATGACCACCAGATCATGACACTACATGTTAATACATGTCACAAAGATGAGTATAAGAGAAACGATAACCATAACATGATAAAATAAAATCTGAGTCTTAATAATGCATATAATCCATCTAAACCATCATCTGTCCAATGAGAAAGCACTGATATAAATCTGGGCATAAATAACTGCTCTATAAATGACTAAATGGCTACATCATTCCTCAAATCTGAGTGTCCTAAGACTCATTATTGACATGGCAGAGTACAATAGTCCACGAATAAAATAATTATCAATATAAATTACTCATCTCAGCATCTCATATGTAAGAGATATGGCTAAAAAATGTATTGTGACTGAAAAATAGAATATGGTATCTCGGCTACTATATATGTGATAACAGCTTGAAACTGACATGATTGTGAAATGAATTTAATTTTTTAGAGTGTTATTTGGAGGTACCTATGTAGCTTCTTGAGGAATTGATTGTTCAACATACAGAAAGATGGATTCTTCATCTCTCGTACCCCGAATCCTTACACCCTTTAACTACATTGATTGGAGGGTAGATATGCAGGTGTCCTTGTGTAAGCTTGGCCTGTATAGTATGACTAGGGGCAGAGAAATAGATCCCCAACAGCATGTTGAGAAGAACAATTTTTTGAATCATCTTGATGAGGCCTTAAACTTCACGTACACTCATATATCTTGGGATCTTTTGTTCCACATTGAGGAACAAAGGAATCTGAAGGAATCTTGGGAAAATATTAAACCTTTTTTTGGAAAACAAGATGAAATTCGAGGGCACATATTGGAGAATGATATCATTGCATTACAGCCCAACAATTTTGAATCTATTCAACAACTCTTCATAAAATACAAATCACTAGTATTGCAACGCAAACAATGTGGAATAGAGAGAAATATGAGCAGCTAGTTCTATTAGTCCTGAGCAATCTTGGCTCAAAATACTCAGTATTTGTCTCTACATTCCATTCTAGAAGATCTTCCATTGGTAGTTGGAAGATGCCTTCTCTGTATCATTTTTTTGAGTCCTTAATACAAGAGCAAAATAAATTGGTTCAAATGGGAATTCTCCAAACCTCCAAAAACCCATGGGGGCTTCACTTGTTGACCAATATCCTATCATGTTAGTTCATATTGTGGGTTTTAAAATTATAAAAAATCGAACCAATATATTGTAGGTATTGGGGGGATGAGGGGTTTAAGGTGGGGGTGGGTAGGGTGGTTTATAAGGATTGAGGTATAAAAAGGGGTGGGGAGGAGGTTTTAAGTATTGGGAGGGGGTTTCAACAAAAAGAGTTTGGGTCAATATCTATCAAAATTAAGGGTATTCTTTAATATCCCACGATCACACGTGCTATGTAAGATGTTCACTAAGTGAAGTCCCCATGCAAGAACCTAACACTCTTAGTGATAGACTCAAACAATGCGAAAGCAAGAGGGAAGCACAAAGGGAAGGAGAGAAAAAACACTGATTTGAATCCAAAGGAGAATCAAATATCTTCCGATGGAGCCTCAGGTTCCAAGAAAAAGAAGAAATTCGATAAGACTAAGTGTCCATATTGTATGATATGATTTCACCTAGAGATTCAGTGCATGAAGAAGATCATTGACCAGTTGACAACACTCCCTGAACCAAACAATATTTCCCTTCCACAAGGTGCGAAGATATCTGAAGATGGAGAGAATAAGAATATGAGAGGTGTCATGCTTTGAAATCATGCTTCACTGGTTCGAAGGCTTATTTGATAGATTCTGGAGCATCCAATCACATGGTTGGCTATAGGTAATCCTTCACCACTATGAATATCTCAAGAGGACCTAGAATTCATATGGGGGATAATTCACATATCCAGGCAATAGGTAGAGGTTCTATTAAAATCCAACATGGTGAGTTCAAGAATGTACTCGATGTGCCCTCTCTTGCAGCAAATTTGTTATTTGTTTATCAGATGAAACATATTGGCTCACCAAAGAAAGTGTTATTTGGTCCTCACATCAGTGGAGATCTCATATATCTCAACTGGAAATATTGTAGCGAAGCGTGTTGCAAATCATGCCTCCAAGGCATATGAATTCTCACACTTTCTTCCATATTCAGCTCCAGCACAATATCAATAGCCATTCAAAAGGGGAGGTATAAACTGTCTTTCATCTCCATTTGTAGATAATGATATGTTGTACAACATTTAAGTTTCAAAAGATGAGGCACAATATCAACATGATATTTCTATTGAGATTGTACCTCAAGATAATGTAGATCCAACTCCTATTCCGAATTAGAATCGTAAATGGGATAAAAATCTTATTGAAGCAGTTGGGAATGATGTTGGGGATCGAGATGATAGAATAAAAACAAGGTCCTATTATTAGAAGGAATATGTTGCACTATCTCACACAACTTCTCTACCTAAAAGTGGTGCAACAAACTTCCAGGAATATGTTACTTGATGATAGCGAATGATCCACAATTTGTCCCATTGAAGAAAAAAATGGATCTTTCCATTCATCCTCAAGAACAAAGAGACAAAAGAAACATTCTGTTGATGAAATTGTCATTGATGCCAACGTGGAATTGAAATGGCCCCATAGGTTGTCACCGATTCCACCAAGTCCCACTTACAGTGCCTTGGACCCCTTACAAAGTGGGTTTGTGCCTTGAATCACCTTGTACCTAGTTGAAAAGGTTCCTTGTACCCACAAGGTTATATCTTGAAGCCACCACCTTGTTTGAGATACTGGATACCTTGGAGATGGTGTTGAAGACCTTGGAGATGGTGTTGAATCCCTTGTAGAAGATGAAGAATCCCTAGATGGGTTGGAGAAGCATTAATGACCCATTATGTGGTCATTCATGCTATAACGGTGTCATGGTACACCAGGAGAAGGTATGACAACCCCACATGTGATGTCTTTATGGATCTTGACCCTTGGAAGTCATCTTGCATAGTTAAGATTGTTGAAGAATCCCATGACACCTCGTTCTTAATGAAGAACCTCTGAAGAATTCCTTAGACCCACACTTAGTGGTTTGATTATCTTACAACCCTTGCTGGGGTCATAGATCTATTGTATGATGATGATGGGCTATTGTATGATGATGATGACCTTGTAATGTCTTTAACATGCTATGGAACCCATGAACATGTCTTAGGTATGATGAAGAAGCCCATGAAGACATAGAACCCTTGATGAATATCTTGATGCCCGTGTATCCCTTGTTGGGGTCATGGAACCCATGGATATGGTCATTATGTATGAGAACTTTTGTCATCCACATAAATGGTGCCATGATCAACCTTGGACACTATATGATCATTGATGGTGCATTTGGAAATGATTTGGGTCTTGGAATCCATACATATGGTGGTTTGCAAGCCCATTATTGTTGGAGCCTTTGATATGATGGAATATTTTGTCATTATTCCCTCATTACTTGGTGATGGAGTCCTATGTGATGGGCTTGAAGTCTATGGAAAATATCTTGTTTAAATATTATATGATATCTTTGAAAAAGTATGTGAAACCCTTGCATGTGGTGCTTTCGGTCTTGAAACCACACACTTGGTAGCGTGTTGATGGTGATGTATGGTCCTCTTTTTGGTTATATGGATATTGGGATGTAGAGGTAGGTAGATCCCATGGAATTTCCTTGATACTTTGAAGAATAATTTGAAACTCTTGTACTTAGTGGTATGGTCTTTGGCACCCTCATGTGTGGGGTCTTTGACATCTTGAACATATTGAAGAATTTAAGGGTGTTGAACCAATAATTTGCAAATAAACCCATCATAAGAAGATATTCCTCATCAATCCATTTTCATTGATATGTGGAGCATCTTCTAACTCCTTGCGGTTGAGGAGATATGAATTTTTGAAGTTAGTGCACCCCACCTTTTTGGGTTAACCGACCAAACAAAAGAGAATTTAATTATTTGTAATTTTGAATTATGTGTCACCCCAGTTTGAGGTACAAAATTTCCTCCACAACCTATATAAATAGAATATCAAACATTTCATTTTTCCATCATCAATTCTCTCACTATTTCCGCAACTCTTGGAGAAAAGTGCGAAATTTTGTAGACAAGAAATTTCTGGGCATTTTCACTAAAATTGGCATAACTTTCTCATACGGAATCAGAATTACAAAATTCTTGGCTCATTAGAAAGCTTGTTATGAGGGATATGTGGTGACATGATGTAGAGTGTTTTTTTATTTTTCTATTTTTTTTCTTAATCTTGTTATATTCAAAAAGGTATGGTTCATGCTTTTGGTCCTTCTCTTATGATGACACATGTCTCTCATGGATAGAGTTCATCTTTGATCTTAGTATGTGAGCCTATATATTGGTATATATATTTGGAGTCATTATGGAAGCTATGATGATGATGTTGCATACCTTTATGCTATGATATGATACACTTTATGAAAATAATGCATGTGATAATGATATACACTCTATGATGTTGATGTACTCCTCTACAATATGATGTAAATGCATACCATATTGTGATGATGCTCTCCTATGCACTATGCTGTATGATGATGATGATGCATGAATGGTGCACACTAAGATGATGATGATGTATATTTTATGATGATGTTTCATACCTTATAATGATGACGCATACCTTATGATGATGATGCATACCTATGATGATGATGCGTGCCTTATGTTCAGTGAAAGCAGAGAATAATTACTTGCTTAGTAATTGTGTATGATGAGTTGTAAAATGATGTGTACATGAAAAGATTGACCATCTTGACCAGCATAATTAATTATCAGAAAAATAATGACTAGTAGTGATGAGCAAAGTTGGTGTGTAGAGATACTTGAGTAGCAATGATGAGCAGTTTTCATGAGTAGTTCTCATGAGCAACTGTGTTGAGCAACAAGGATGAGCAGTTGTGATGAGAAGCCCTATTGAGCAGTAGTGATAAGTATATTAACAAGAGATTGATGATCATATTGACCATAGATTGATGAGCAGTGTTTATTAGCAGAGTGATAAGCAATGATTGATGTGCAAAGCAGAGGTTAGTTTTACAACAGAGCCATATGATTTCTTGCAAGAAGAATCTTGAACTTTAGGATTGGAATCCTCAAACCCTTATTACTTAGAGCTAAGAAAACTAGGTTGGGTCCTTTTATCAGAGTTGGTTCTCTTTTCATAATTTAGTGTTGATTGTAATCAAGAATATTGTTGTCTTCTATGTACAATAAGTAAAGATTAAAATTCCATATATTCTTGTGTCTATATTGATGTGATGTTTTGCTTATGACTCATGATGAATTTGACTATGCAATTGATGACATAATTATTTATATGCTTGAATAAAATAAGGTAAAAAGTTTAAAATTTCTCATACACTAATTCACCCCCCCGCTCTTAGTGTTTCCATTATTTTCAACAATTGGTATCAGAGCAGGCCTTCATTACAAGCCTTGCAAGCTTGAAGGAGACCCGGAGACATAACGGAAGAAAAAACAGAGTCATCAAGCAATGAAATTCTTGTACTTGATGTTACAAACTATGTCAATTGCAGGAGAAAGATGAAGGAATATCTGAAGAAGTTTGGTGTTTCAGATATTGTGGTAAATCCGCCCACTCCATCAAACAAGAAAGGAAAATCAATTGCACGGAAGGAAGCAAAGAAGGACAATAATACAACCTTGAATTTCCTCATGGATGGACTTCCCAGCTCAGTGGAGGAAAGTGTAGGAGAGTACACTTCATCCAAATATATATGGTTCAAGTTGGAGAGCGAGTATCAGAAGGTAGTACCGAAACCCAAAAAGACAGGTCAGGAATCAGAAGACAAGCCCCAAGAAGAGATCAATCAAGAAGAAGAAAAGAAAGAAGAAAACTTTAGTAAATGTATGGACTCTTGTGATTGTAATGATAGATTGTGTGATGAAATTGAGAAATTTCTTGTAGATGAGGATCAAGGGATATTAAAGGATACACATAAGATACATCTCACATTGCTGAATATTGATCTCAGACCCAATTCATTCATGAACATAGTAAATCTGAACAAGAGTGACTTAACGAACTTCAAAAGGAAAATCTTGGGCTCATTATATGAATATCAACAAAATACCATGACAATTAAAGTGTTGCTTGTGAATCTCAAGAAAAAGGAAAAAGAGTTGTGAGATCAAATGAAAGACAAGGATGTTGAAGTTTCACAACTAAATAATGAATTGCTCAGTCAAAAGGAAGAAAAAAAGATCCTACTGAAGAGCTTGAAGAAATTAGAGAGGTCAATCATGATCTGAATACTTAACTGGAAGAATTCAAGAGAATAGAATAAATCCTAAAGATTCGGCTAGAAGGAAAGGAGGAGACAATCCAGAAGATGGAAATGGAGGTAGTTGGTCTCAGGAAGAAAGGTGAGAAGAATGAATATTTTGTCAAGTTCAAGTATAGTTCAGTTGTGCTAGATAAGATATTGTATTTCCAAATATCTCCACTTGATAAAACTGGTCTTGGTTACAAGAAGGACAAGCAAAAATATGAAGATGACACTTGGTCTCTGAAGACTCCAGAAGCAAGTCCGTTAAAGTCCAAAGTTGCTCCCCATGCACCTGCACATGAAAACAAGAAATTTGAATGTTCAAATATTAAACAAGGAGTTAGTTCTATTCCTAAAAGAAATCTCAGAAAAGAAACAACTTCAAGACCCAGTTATGAAAATGGTTTCAATGGTTATTGTTATTTTTGTTCTAACTGTGGTCATAAAGCAATGGATGTAGACTCTACGGAAGAAGAATTGGTGGAAGTTCCAATGACTTACTCAGATGTTGGACATGTAATCAAGTTGGACATGTTGCTACCACATGTTACACATTGAGATGCTACACATGTAGTGGGCCTGGTCACAAAGCCCAAGAATGTGCAAGTCAAAGAAGTCAACCAAGGGAGAGTCCTTCCTACACATCATGAAGAAGAACCAATGAACCTTGGAAGAATACCAATACAGGAATATTTGAATATCATAATACAAATGCCTATAGTCAGTAACACTCTTAGGCACAGAGACATGAATTTGATCAAATAAGTGTTGGAAGTTCCAACAGCTTAGTTAGGTGCTAGAAATGCAACCATGCTCGTCACATTGATGAATATTGTTGTATTATGAGGTGTTATAGTTGCAATGGACTTGGGAACAAAGCTCAATATTGTTGGAGTACACAGAAACAACGCTTGAGAAGTTTCCTATACAACTCATCAAGGAAAACTAGTACAGATAAAGGAATAAATGTTGAAAGTATAGATGCCAAGAAGAAAGTATGGATGAAGAAGATTGGGTAGTTGTAGATAGGTGAGGTTTATCAAAGAAGTGGGGATGAACCTTAGCACACCTTGAGTTCATGAGGCTGGAGGATGAACTAAAAGGAGAAAGGATGAATACTCCAGGCGTACAGACAAATCTTGGATCATGCATGTTGATAGGGGGAGCAATGATCAATGATCAATGATTTCAAATGTAGATATATGGTCACCCTTTGCCATTGATGACAAATGGGGAGAGATGAAGACAAAGGGAGAGATGAAGATAAAAGGGGAGCGTGCTCATAGGGGGAGTCGCGAGTTGTTGTCATCAATGACAAAGGGGGATATTGTTGATTAAATTTTCATTTATGCCAACATGGACTTGTAGTGGCCCTACAGGTTGTCACTGATGCCAGCAAGTGCCACTTGTAGTGCATTTGACCCCTTATAGAGTGGGTTTGTATCTTGAAGCACATTGTACCCAATTGACAAGGTCCCTGTACCCACAAGGTTATATCTTGAATCCACCACCTTGTTGGAGATACTGAATACCTTTCTGATGATGTTGAATACCCTGGAGATGGTGTTGAATCCCTTGTAGATGATGGAGAAGACCTAGATTGGTTAGAGAAGCATTAATGACTCATTCTATGGTCATTCATGCTCTAAGGGTGTCATGGTACCCCAAGAGAAGGTCTGGCAATCCCACAGGTGATTTCTTGATGGATCTTGACCCTTGGAGGTCCTCTTGTGTGGTTAAGATGGTTGAATAATCCCATGAACCCTTGTGCTTGAATAAGAATCCTTAAAGAAGTCCATGGACCCACACTTAGTGTTTTGATGATCTTACAACCCTTGTTGGGGTAATGTAGCTCATGTATGATGATGATGACCTTGTAAGGTATTTGACATGCTATGGGATCCATGAAGACTTAGAACCCTTGATGAAGATCTCGATTCCCATGTAGCCCTTGTTGGGGTCATGGAAACCTTGGATATGTTCATTATGCATGAGAAGGTTTGACACCCACATAAATGGAGACATGATGACCCTTGGACACTATATGATCATTGATGGTGCATTTGGAAATGATTTGGGTCTTGGAATACATACATATGGTGGTTTGTAAGCCCATGATTGTTGGACGCTTTGATATGATGGAATATTTGGTCATGATTCCATCATCACTTGGAAATAGAATCCAATGTGATGGGCTTGAATTGCATGGAAAGTATCTTGTTTAAATATTATATGATATATTTGAAAAAGTTCATGAAACCCTTGCATGTGGTGCATTGGGTCTTGAACCCACACACTTGGTAGTTTGTTGATGTTATGTATGGTCCTCTTTGTGGTTATATGGCTATTGGGATTTAAAGGGAGGTAGAGCTCGTGGATGTTCCTTGATATGTTGAAGGAAACTTTGAAGAATACTTTGAAACTCTTGTAGTTGGTTGTATGGTCTTTGGCACCCTCATGTGTGGGGTATTTGGGTTCCTGAACATATTGAAGAATTTGAGGTTATTATACCAAGAATTTGCAAATAAACCCATGATATGAAGATAGTCCTCGTCAAGCTATTTTTGTCGATATGCAGAGAATCTTCTAACTCCTTACAGTTGAAGATATATGAATTTTTGAAGTTGGTGCACCCCACCTTTTTGGGTCAACCAACCAAACAAAAGACAATTTAATTATTTGTAATTTTGAATTGCATGTTGGCCCAATTCGACGTAATAACTTTCCTCCATAAAATATATAAATAGAATATCAAACATTTCATTTGTTCATCATCATTTCTCTCAGCATTTTTTCAACTCTTGGAGAAAAGTGTGATTCTTTGTGGAGGAGAAATGTTTGGGCATCTTCACTAAAATTGGCATAATTTTCTCATAGGGAATCAGAATTACAAAAATTTTGGCTCATTGGAAATGAGGGATATGTGGTGACATGATATAGAGATTATTTTGGTTTTTCTACTGTTTCTTCATCTTGTGATCTTCTAAAAGGTATGGTTCATGCTTTTGGGTTTCTCTTGTGATGGCACATGTCTCTCATGGATAGAGTTCATCTTTGATATTAGTATGTGAGCCTCTATATTTGTATATATATTTGGAGTTATTATGGGATTTATGGTGATGATGTTTCATACCTTTATGCTATGATATGATACACTTTATGAAGGTAATGCATGTGATAATTATGTACACTCTATGATGTTGATGTACTCCTATACAATACGGTGTACATGCATACCATAGTGTGATGATGTTGTCCTATGGAATATGATGCATAATTGATGATGATGATGCATAAATGGTGGACAATGAGATGATGGTGATGTATATTTCATGATGATGATTCATACCCTATGACAATGATGCATACCCTATGACGATGATGCATATCTATGATGATGATGCATGGTGATGCATGACTTATGCTATAGTGAAAGAAGAGAATAATTACTTGTTCAGTAATTGTGTATGATGAGGTGTACAATGATGTGTACATGACTAGATTGACCAGCTTGGCCAGCAATATTAATGGGAAGAAAAGAATGACTAGCAGGGATGAGCAAAGTTGATGTGTAGAGTTACTTGAGTAGCAGTGATGAGAAGTTGTGATGAGTAGTTGTGATGAGCAGTAGTGTTGAGCAGTAGTGATGAGCATATTGACCAGAGATTGATGAGCAGTGTTGACCAGCATAGTGATGAGAAGAGATTGTTGTGCATATCAAAGGTTGGTTGTGCAACAGAGCCATATGATTGCTTGCAAGAAGAATATTGCACTTGAGGATTGGAATCCTCAAACCCTTCTTAGTTGGAGCTAGGAAAACTAGGTTGGCTCCTGTTATGAGAGTTGGTGTTGATTGTAATCAAGAAGATTGTTGTCTTCCATGTACAATAAATAAAGATCAAAATTCCATATATTTGTGTGTCTCTTTTTATGTGATGTTGTGCTTATGACTCATGATGAAGTTGATTATGAAATTGATGACATAATGATTGATATACTCTGATTGACTAAAAGAAGGTAAAAATTTTAAAATTTCTCACACACTGATTCACCTCCCCCCTCCCCTCTCAGTGTGGCCATTGTTTCCAACACATTCAACAGATCAGAAAAAGATGGAAAGTTTCGCATGTGTAGTCTAAAGATGCTAATGCATAGAAGAACCAAGACTATGCAAGGATGCTCCACAAAGCTGCAAATTGCAACAAAATTTTACAAGTTTTTACCCAAAGAGGAAATTTCCTCTTAAGTATAGTTTGTTTTCCTGATTCAGTGATTATTTTTAGGGTGGGGTTTCCCATGAGGGTTTTCCCATTTCCCTTAGTTTATTAAGTGAAATTTTTTTCTTTTAGATTGAATGGGTGACATTTTTCCTAGTTTCCAGGGCCCAAGTTGTCAAAGTTAGGATTAAGGCAGGGGACGGGGGGGTGTTAGGATTATATAATATTCCCTTTTCCATAGATATTCTATTTGATCATCTTGCTTAACATAGGAGTCATTTGGGTGAGTTTGGTTCCACCTTGATATTGGTGCCACTGGTGCCACTGATTCCATTTGGTGCCACCATTTCCAATCCATACATTTTAGGAGCTACTCTGGTTGTGGTAGGTAGGAAGTTATGCTAATTCAACCTCCAGTTACAATTAGTTAGATCACTCTTAGTTAGTATAGCACCATTTTTTCATGGCTGCGTGGGGCAATGGCACCTTTTTCCACCTACCTCATCAGTTTAAATGGTTTAACTAGTTTAACTGATTGTAAGACTGACTTAGACATCATGAGTTATACTAATGGCTCCCAAACAGTGATTTAGACAGACTGAGTTATCCAGTAAGTCAGGTTGAGTTGGTATATTTGAATCTTATCCACGTCATTCAAATTATCCTTATTGTAACAGCATTGTATTACTGCTAGAATGAATGGAGATTAATGTTGTAATTAACTGATCAATTCCTATAAGATTTGTATAAAATTTGCCTTGTTTACTGTACATTGTTGTTGATATTCCACTGCATAATCCTACTTAACAATTGCTCTCATTTTCATGTAGATTAATATATGTTTCACAAATTCAACACGACCATCACCATCGACCCTTTATTACAATACTTCCACCCTTTCCTTCCCTATTAATTCATAAGGTATATGATACCCTATTTAGACTCCAAGGGTTTTTCCTTAGAAAAGGAAGTACACATTCGCCCTAGGACCACTAGTCCACCACCAACCTGCATAAGTGTACCTCTCCACTAGAGAGAAAATATACCTTTGTAATGATTATTTCCTATAAGGGAGTATATCTCTTCTTTGATTCGTAGAGTTGAATGGCTAAAAATATATATAAATGTATTGCTTCCATCAAAAGATCTCAATACTGGTTAGGTTGTTCTTGTGGTTGAATGATTTTTAGGTATGTGTATCACGAGAGTAGTTTTTTTGTTGTGGTATTTATAAGTATTTATTTGCTTCTTCTTGGAAAGGAGTGATGTTTGTTATTTAAGTGATTAAAGATAATAGTTTTTATATTCATGAAAATATTTTTTATGTTCACTCCATCTTAGTGTATTTATCGATCTCTATATTCAACGAAAATTGTATATATTGTATTTCATTTTCATTCGGCCTTGATTTTTCTGTTAGAATTTGTACTACTTTCCAAGTGAATCTTGACTCGTTATAAATGTTTTTCAATTGATTTATGTATATTGTTCGGAATTCTTTATGTTTCTTAAATTTCCTTTATATGGGTTCTTGGGTTATTTGGTTTAGACATTACTTATTAAAAACCATAGAGTGAAACAATGCAAATTTTGTCAGTATATTGAAGAATTTGATTACATTTCTTTTAATATACAATGAAATTTTGATATAATAGTGCACTTTCAAATGAAAGGAAAATTTTATTTTAACATGTCATAGTATCTCCCTATTGTCATGTACCTGGTGACCTCAAAGTGACTTTGGGACCATAGGGTATTGAATCAACTGACCATTTAGGGGGGTGAACTTTGTGAAAAGTTGTAGTTTCTTCTAGGGTTTCTGACTTTTTGCAGTTGGGGATGCCAAGAGGGGAGTCCTCCCCCTCCATAAGGAAGGAAACCATGGGAAATGGGAGTAGTTAGAAAAAGAACCAATTGGATAAAGAGGTAAGGAACGCTAAAGGGAATGCCAAAAGTGAATAGGAGCAATGTGGATCGAGCCGCAGGAAGGGTGAGTGTTTGCTTTGTGCTGCCAAAACCATATTCCTCTAGATCCAGTTGAAAAAGTTGGGTGAACAAGTGGAATGGTTCAAAGAAAAGGATTTAATCAGGATATTTATTGGGATGTCGTCGAAGTAGAATAATTTGTTGGATGGATCAAATTAATCTGGAACCTTAGAGGCCAGTATGATCTTCACATGGGATCGAAGGGTTTCTTCACAATTATCTTTTTCAACCAAGAGGATAGAGATCGCATCCTAGAAGGATGACCCTATTTTTGTTTTGTTTTGTTGGTCTGTATCTGCATCCATGGAAAGAGTAGTTTAACCCGTACAGGGATGATGTGAACATTTCCCCTGTTTGTTTATGCTTGTGTCCCTTTCCTTGTGAATATTGGGAGCCGCAAATTCTTTAGGACACTGACAATACCCTTGGAAAATCTATGAAGACCTCCGAGCAGACCAAGCAGCGAAGCTATACTGCATTTTCTAGGATCTGTGTTTTTCTAGATCTATCAAAGGAGTTGTTGAAATCTATTAATCTAACTTGGGATGACGAAGACTAGATGCAACCTATTGAATATGATAATTTTCCCTTTTGTTGTATTCAGTGCTATGAATACAAGCATTTGAGTCAGGATTTTCCTCAGAATCGTCCACAACACCGAGACCCCCAAATGGAGAAGGAGATCAATGGTGATGAGGATGGTTTCACCCAACAAACCAACAGAAGTACACAAAGTAAGAGAAATACTAACCAAGCTTAGAGCATAAAAATGTAGGGAAGGAGGCGCTCCAACTCAAATAGGTTTGAGACCCTAAACCAGGTTGGGGATGAGCTAGAGGAGATTAGAAAGGACAAGGAGAAGAGATCAAATGGGAAACCACAACTTGAAATAATAAAACCACCTATTAAGGACCAGGAGGAACAAATAGATGCATTGGAAGATGATTATCCTGAGGAAGCGTGAGGATATGGATCTCAAAAAATTGAATATTGATGCGATTGAAAAATAATTTAATAAGAAGGGGAAGGGTTTTGTCCCAAGAAGAAATATCAATCTACCACAATCATCTATCCTCAAGAAAATGGCCTCCCGACATTTAGGCATTGCCAAGGAACCATAGAAAGGTAGAAAATGGAAGCAACCACAAGAAGGAGAAAAGAGAGGATGAAATACCAAAAAGCAAAGAATAACCGAGGTGGGAACCCAACTGGTGGAATCAGGTCAATATCCGATGATCAAGGAGACATTTTATGAATTCATTAGGGTTTCCCAATGAAGGCTTTAACATGGAATATCTGTGAGGTGGGTTACCCTCGTAAAATCAAGACACTGTGAAATAAGTTGAGAATGGAAAAAGCAATGATAGTTTTTCTACAAGAAACAAAATCTGGATTAAAGATTATGAAGGATATATGTAATAGAGTATGGAAGGGAAGTAAGGTCATGGAAATTGACACCTAGGGAATGATGGGAGGGCTTGTAATACTATGGAAACTTGAAGAGGTAATTTTAACAAACTTTTAATCTACAAAATTTTCTCTATCTACAAATTTTAATATCTATGGTATAATGGTGAAAGGGGTCTTAACCAATGTGTATGGACCAGGCATCTTTCTTGAAAACAATATTTTTTTGGAAACCCTATTATGGATGGCGAGATGGATAGGGGATAAATAGTGGGTTTTGGGAGGAGACTTCACCTTAATTACTTCCTTAGGCGGGGGAAGGGTGGAAAACAAATCCTTGTCCCTACTAATGATGCTTTTAGAGATTTCATGAAATGAAGTAGTTTAGTGGATGTGGAAATAGGGAATGGGTGGTTTACTTTGAACAAAAAAAGAGTAGGTGAACACCATATTTCTTCCAAGATGGATAGATTTTTACTGTCAGAAGGATTAGTGAATGGGGGCAGTAATGTGACCACCCATGTCCTTCTAGTAGTTGGTTTTGACCATTGGCCAGTTAGTCTTGTGTTGGAGGGAACAATCCCACCAGTCTGAAAACCATTTCTCTTTGACCAATTTTGGCTAGATCATAAGGAATTCAAATCCTTAGTTCATAAATGGTGGGGAGGCTTAGATACCCTAAGGGAAACAAGGATGTATCAATTCCATCATAAATTGAAATCCCTAAAAAAAGGAATTTGTAAATAGAACAGGGAGAAATTTGCTAATATTTTCGAGGAAAAAAAGCACCTGATGGAACAACTCAAGGAAATACAAAGGACAAGAGTGAATAATGGGTATGATGAGGAATTAAAGAGGCTAGAAGAGTCCACTTTGGATATGCTCAGTGCATGGAAAATACAAGAGGAAATGTATTGGAATCAAAAATTGAGAAACCAATGGCTACATGAAGGTGAATAGAATACCAAGTTTTTCTACCAATCGATGGTACAGAACAAACAAAGATCTCGGTTAACCGGTCTTAAGAAGGAGGCTGGGAAGTACATGGAGATAAGGGATGATATGGAATATGAGTTGATTATTTATTTTGGAGATATTATGAAGCAGTATAGGCTGGATATATTAGAGTATATCTCAAAATAATCCAACATATGTCTTATAGGGTGACCCATGAACAAAATAACCTTCTAAGTAAGAATGTGGAGATGCGAGAGGTTGACAAAGAAGTTAATTAGATGGTTGATGGGAAAGATACAGGACTGGATGGATTTATGACAAAATTCTTCCACCACTTCTAGGATATGATCAAGGTGGATGTTTGGCGAATTGTGGAAGATTCTAGAATGGATAGAGGCATGCTCTAGCACTTCAATTCCACATTCATCACTGTCATACCAAAGTCATATGGATATGATACTCCAAGCAAGTTTCGAACTGTATCTTTATGCAATGTCATTTACAAGATCATCACTAAAGTTATTTCTAATAATATTAAACCCATCTTCCCAATGTTGGTTTCCCCAAAGGTCACCAAATTATAGCTTTGTGGAAGGTCGCCAAATTATTAATGGAGTCATTCTAGTTCATGAGGTGATTCACTCTTTGAAGGTAACAAATAATCCTGCAATGATTCTAAAGTTGGGAATTTCCAAGTCCTATGACAAACTCAGTTGGCGATTCATGAAGGAAATTATTAAAGCTTATGGATTTAGTAGGGAGTGGATTACTTGGATTATGAATATGGCATCCTCTTATTTTTTATCCATCATGCAGAATGGGGCTCTAACGAATATGTTCAATCCCACCTTGGATATTCATTAATGGGGCACTTTATCCCCTTTTATGTTTATTCTACTCGCATAAGGGTTGAGCATATTGATCAATACCATGATGAGAAGCGAGGATATCAAACGGATGAATCTTCATAATGGGGATGAAAATAAAATGCATTAGCATTTTGTTGATGATACAACGCATATGGGACACCCTTTGGTCCAGGAAGCTAGAGCATTTAAGAAATTACTTTCTATCTTTTCAAAGGCTTCGAGTCTAGAGATTAATAGTGAAAAATCACAAGTTTTTTTCTTGAACACTCCCAGGGTCTCTCAAAGAAAGATTCTTAGAAATTTGGGATTCCAGGGGAGCTCTCTTCCATCCAAATATCTTGGTGAGTCTCTAATTGCAGGGTACATTAGGAAAATATCTTGGGATGACCTTTTGGATAGAATGAGAAGTAAGTTGGGTAATTGGGCTTTGAGACTTCTTAATTTATCCAACAGAGTTACTCTTATAAAAATGATTCTTCAAGCGATGTTGATTTACTTGTTTTTTGTTATGGCAACAACAAAAGTTTTTCTTAAACAAATAAGAAGCATCCAAAGGAAAATTCTATGGAGTGGACCCAGATAAAGAAAAATGGGCTTTGATTAACTAGGATAAGGTTTGCAGGATGAAAACTCAAGGGATCAGTATTAAAGATATGGAAAAGAACAATGAAATTTTGGGGGATAAAATCAAGTGGAATTAGGTCTCTGACAAGGAGGAAACTTGGGAGAAACCATGGCACACCAAATATGACTAGTATAGATCAAAATAGGAGCTCATTTGATTCAATGAGGACATGCAAGTATCACATGTTTGGAGAACTAGATTTAGCAGTAGAAGCATCATACATGAATAGAGCTTCTAGGAGGTCATGGCGAGTTCACTCAGTGAACTTGTTACATGGCATCACCGTTTGTAGGATATTAAACAATATCACTAATTACACTAAATATTGGAAAATTCCTCCTAAAATTATTGTTTAACCCCCCCTCCCAATATACCTTTCCAATTAAGAAAACCCTTAGTTTCATCAGATATTGTAGGTATCCATTTTTATCAACCCATTTTTAATACCCCCTTTATATCATATTATCAAGTTGTAGCAAGCATGATCCCTAATGCATCATTGCACTGAGAGGTGCTCTACAGCCCAGTATCGGGGAGATCTTGTAACGTTATGTAACATGCGCTCTACATCCCAGTATGGGGGAGATCTTCTAACGTTATGTAATGTGCGCTCTACAACCTAGTATTGGGGAGATCTTGTAATGTAACGTTATGTCGGCTATAAGTAATAAATAATAGAAAATTAGTTTTTTTAATTATCCTCCAAAATAAATGTCGTCCACAAAAACAACACAAAATGGGGGAGATGTTTTAATGTTCCTACATAACAAAATAATAAAAAATAAAAAATTGAATTATCCACAAAAAAACTTGTTGGTCATGCACATGGTTTTAAAACCATGTGCAAGGCCTCATAAACAACCCATGGTTTTATTGTACATGGTTTAGGAGGGCCTTGCAAATGGTTTTAAAACCATGTGCAAGGCCTCCTAAATAACCCATGGTTTTATTGTACATGGTTTAGGAGGTCGTTGAAAATGGTTTTATGACCATGTCCAAGGCCTCCTAAATAACCCATGGTTTTAAGAGGGCCTTGCACATGGTTTTAAAAACAAGAATGGGGAAGATGTTGTAATGCTCTTTCCTAACAAAATAAAAAATAATATTAAATATTAAATGTCGGCCATAAATAGCATTAAATATTAATAATAAAAATATTATATGCCGACCTTAAATAAAAAGATGTGTCTTTTGGTCTGAATCACACCAAAGCTCATAGTTGAGTGCAATACTTAAGAAGAGGTTTGCACCTCCAAAGATTTGATCCCTCTCAGCGCTTGATAGAGCCTAGGATTTGGATATATGCTGGTAGTATAAGCAAACATGATGCTAAATAAATAATATTATAATGTTATTAATGATCCCATCGAGATTGTAGGGGTGACTAGTCAATTTGTAGTGTTATATAGTGGAAAATCCAACAAAATAGTAATGGGGACAAAAAAATATGTAAAAGGAAACTCGGTAAAGAGATCAGTGTAACAAAGAATGTAAAAGATTGCTTGTCCAATACTCAATTCAATGCTTAGAAAATATGAAGATTGCATATGTTTCACACCACATCTTTCTAAACTACCAATTTTATATCATGTGAATACAAGTATAGCCATAGATAGATCATGTTTTCTATAATCTTAATATATTAAACTCCATAAAAATGCAAAATTAAAACCTTTTCATGGATGGACTTTGCTACCTTCATATTAAAACAAACATCATCGATTGTTGAACCCAAATGAACATAGAAAAATACTCTCATTTTCCAATAACAGCATATGATTATGTGCATAGCTTGGATTTGGGGAATTCACAAGATGCAATGAATTGTCTCCACTTCCTCTACATTTATTCTTGCAATCAAGGGAATTAAAAACATTTAGTTACCTTTTATTGTGTTATATCTAGTTTTTTAATATTTACAAGAAAGGGAGAAATATAAGTTGCTAAGTTCCAAGCATCCAATAGTTATAAAGATACCATTTCATGGTAATTATAACACATAGGGTATGTAAATAAGGATTTATATTTTCACCTATGTTCATGTCAGTTCCAATACAATATTAAGAAAGATGTATTTCATATAAGAATTGAAATTACAATTATGAATGTGCCAAATAAAACTCAATATCACAACTATTCCTAACTGGAAATGTGAAAATGTTAAAGAATAACATAAAAAGTTGATAGAAATAATTAGTCAAGAAAGATTAACCTAACTTTTGTTGGTTCTAGTGTGCCAAGAAATATTGATATCACTTTTCTTGGTTGTTGTGGACAATGGTTTGATTGAATCTCAATACCCACCTAAACCTTAAACTAAAAAATTGAAAAGTTAGATATTTTACGAGAATGCCTACAACATATACAATACAATTGTTTAACTCGAAAACCCCCAGTTATCTACATCTCTTAACTTTGAAGTTGACAAGGAACCAAATGTGTATTCAAGCATATTGAATAGTGTTATAGAATGAAATGTGACTTCTATATAAACACACTTTAGAAATTTGTCTCTTGTAGAACAACAAAAGGTATAATATTACAAGACTGCCTCAATTTTAACATTAGCAAAATCAACCTCAATTACAGAGAAAGGGTGAAATATTGCATACATATTCATTCCAATTTGAAACACTAACCTTTTGGACATCACATCAATAACATTTTGCATAAAAGAACAAAATACTATTGCCCCAGTTATCTCAATGCCATAAAATTCTAATATTGAAATGCTTGTTATTTCAAGAATCATACCTCGTATCTAAATAACTTTGATGAGGAACAAAAAGAGTAACCCCACAAAAATAAAAAAACACAGAGTACAGTTAACAATACTAGTTGGAATATTATTAGAAATTAAAATATCCAGATACAATTCTAAAAGTTGCTACGAGATCTTTACAAAAAGATTCAATTTTATGCTCGAAGAAGAAAGGATGAAAAAAATTAACTTGCACATAAATCCATAAAGTTTAAACAAATTATAAGCGTTAACATATATTTTTATAAATAAAAATTAATGATATGATAAGAAAAAATCATTGTTAAGTCAAAAGTACTAGTTTATCTTATAGATATGATGCTATATACTATATAAATTGTACCCAAAAGAGTTACTTTCTCCATTTCCACTATGAAAAAACTACTAAAAGTTTAAAGGGGGCATCACCCTAAATTTTGAAAACATGTAAAAATAAAGTATTTGATCAAGTGATCTCGACATTAGATCTAAATGACCACTAGTATAGAGAAAAACAAGGTTTCCATCATCCATGATGCCAATTTGCTTGATTGAGAACCTTTCAACACCTTTAGCCTTGATTTTTAAATCTGGTTGACATGAGGTTGACATAATGAATGACACATGAATTTTCATCTACCCATGTACCTGTAAAAATTAGATCATCATGTGAAATCCAAATATGTATTTAAATTTGATTTAACATCATAAGATGGATGGTTACGCTAGCATAGTATCTATATTGAAATTTGAAATATAAACTACAAAAGTTGAATGGCCAAAGAAACTTACATGAAAATCTAGATGGACAAAATTAGGTTGATTTATCCCAAAATTCACCATTTGAACCACTCACTGCACCTGAGGCCGAAAAGTATAAAATCAAGATGAAAATGCTACATCAAATAAAAAAACATACAACCAATAATTATTTATAAATTATCTATTATATGGAAATGAATAAGGAAAATGTAATTACAATATTCTCTAAATTCACCTTGTTGAGATTTCTGACAAAATCAAAAAAGATATTTGATCACTTTCTTCTAATTTGTATGTGTGATTCTTATTGTTGTATGATAAGTTGGAAATTTCTATAACATATTCAAGTTGTACAAAAATATGATCTATCAAGTCATACTTGTACATGCATTTCCCTTTTATTTTATTGTACCAACAAAATTGAAGCTCAGTACCTCCTGGCCTATCCAAAAGATCAATGTCATTATGGTAGTCGAACACCTTATTTCCATCCTTCTTGCATATTCTTTGAACCCTTCTAATGTACCAAGTTCCACAAGAAACACCTTCTTTGGTACTTTGAGAAACACATTTCCTTGCGTCACGTTCAACCATAGGTATTGAGTTTCTCTCAGACAACACCCCTCAATCTGATCCAATTCCAAAGCTGATTGAAGCACCCTTTTTTGAAGCCCTTTCATCTCGCATAAAGTAGACCTCATTTATCACCCTAATTAACCTATCTTTGGATAATGTTGGATTTCCATTCAACTAACTAACCAAACAAGATTTAAACATATCCTTACCTTCAAGGTCTTGGCACTGGTTTGGTAGTTTTGTCACATTCTCATCAATGTTATCTAAAATTTTGTCCAAGTCATGCCTTCACTCACTTTCCATTATTTGAAATTCACTAACATTGAGTATAGGTGAAGATGAAGATTGGAATATTGAGTTGGTGTGAGTCGGTGGAGAATCATCAACTACCTCATCCACTACTTGTAATGTTGGATAGTTTTGATCCTCTATCCATGGTTTAAACCACCAAGAATATTGTGTGTGTCCTTCTAGTTGCATGCCAAGACTTGAAAAAAGGTTTTGTACATCATCCAGTCCTACTTTAACATATTCTATAATTTTATCATCTGTAGCTATTGAACCATAATCTGATAATACATCATGATTCTCTGTCATTTGTTGGTGCAATTTATTCCATATGCTTTCTTGTTTCTTATGAGATTTATTAAAGTGAAGCCCTTGGGGATTTGATTCTTCTTTGGAAACTCTATTTAGAGTTCCAACAGCATGAAGCAAGTCATCAAAATCATAGGCCTCTCTGATCCTACCATCCCACGAACTTCGCTAAAGAATTTCTCACACACTTATGAACCATTCAAGTGCAATAGTAATGGCAAGTTAGAGTAATGATATTGGAACAATCTCATCATTAAAACTGCAAAGTGGCACAAAATTTTCACATCTTGAAATGCCTCTCTACTAATGAAATTTATGTTGGCATTAATATGATATTTTTTTGTGCCCAACATAAACATAACATGAAAAAATGTTGAACTCTTGAATCATTTCGTACTCTTTCCCAAAGAGTCAAACTATGAGACATAAAAATATCAATGTAATTAGCAACAATCATTAGACAAATCTCTGTACCTAGTGTTATCTCTACCCTCCAACTTGTTTTACTTCTCATCTCTTTTAAACACCTTTGAACATGCCTTGAAGCAATGCAGTGTGCTGAACCCCGCTTTTGTCAATCCATCCTCTCTATTCTTCAATTTTAATCTTGTGATCATCCACTTTAAAATTGTTATAAACCATTCTTACATGATTAAAACTTATAAGCTCTTCTCCTAGAAGCAAATCTCGTCGACCACTACACAAAGGATTGATTAGCTTTTTTTCGTTGTGTATGTAATCCTGGTCATGTAGTCCTATTATGTTTCCATGATCATACAAACCATATAGCCTCCACCCTTCCCAATGGATTTGATATCAAATACATATTGTTGAAGAATAAACCTTCAACATAAGCTGTCTTCTTATACTATCCCCATTAGATGAATCACCAATAATAGGTCCCAAACAATTTTCCACGTGTTTCCTATTAGATTTTTAACATTAAGCTGGCATTATATTAGAATCTTTAATTGAGAGAACAAAAAGCACAGCAATCAAACACAAGAGACAATGAACATAGTGTTTTTCCTCGGGGAAACCATAAATGGAGAAAACCTTGCAACTTCCTTAGAGATAGAATCAGCACCAAAAGTAAAACCCAAAATAGTAAGATGATCTCCTGACAGCAGTAACCTTCTTTCTTCCTTTCCCTAGTGTCTTCCTCTTCCTCAGCTATGCAATACAACTGAGTGTGAGTGAGTGTATGTTAAATAGAGAGGCTAGCTCTCTATTTATACTAATTCCTAACTTGACTAAACCCAACAAGGGCCGACTTCACTAGGTGAGTCTAATAACCCTAGTGCCCCAGAACTGCAGGGACGTTAACCCTTAGACAATAGTAGGGTTACCCACCTTGACTTGACATGACTTTTTTACATTATAGAAAATCTCGATCGAAACATCGGCCCATGACATGACTCAAGTACATTACAAATACATCCCAGAATAAACATCGGTTTACAATACATAAGAAATACAAGTGAATACATTCTAAAGTTACAATTACCTCAACACTCCCTCTTAACTAGGAAGGTATTCTCTCGATACAATTTCTCAGCACAAGTCTTCTTCTCTGTATCATCTGGATAATCATCAAGTCCTCGTCATCTTCACCTTCAAGTCATCTCTATCTTCAAGTCATCTTCATCTGCAAGTCATCTTCATCTAGATCTGGATCATCATCACTGGATCTAGATCATCCCTCAATTTGGATCATCTGTGGAGCATCATAATTGGATCTGGATCATCCCTTGATATGGATCATCACCGATGGATCATCATCACTGTATCATCATGGGTGCTATCTCATGATTCTTCTCATCACAGGAAGTTCTACAGAGCCAGCCCTTTTTCATGCTGGTTGTAGGCCTAGCCTCCATGTAGGTCTTCTTTAGCACTTATATCTGACCCTAAGTCAGAATGGCCCACCCACACTTATATATGATCATGTAGGAACCAATCCTATAATCATATCAAAAAGGCACGCCCAACACTCACATTCGACCATGTGGAAACACCTCCCACAAACCTGTCAGAAAGGCTCGACACTCACATCCGTCAACCAATGTCAAAAAGGCTCAGCACTTACACTCGGCCATGCAAGGAATCAATCCTCCATGCCGAAAGGATCTACACTTACATGTGACAACCAATGTCAGAAAGGCTCAGCACTTATATTTGACCATGCAAGGAACCAATCCTTCATGCTGAAAGGGTTTTGCACTTACATCTGACAACCAATGTTAGAAGGGCTCTGCACTCACATCTGATCATGTAGGAACCAATCCTATAGTCGCATCAGAATGGCCCTCAGTCCCATACTGAGCTTTCTTGGTAACTAACCAGGTGCCTCCATTCCAAGAATGGTATTCATCGCTTACTTATGATCATGTAGGAACCAATCCTACAGTCACATCAGAATGGGTCAGCACTCACATCTGACATGGAAGGAACCAATCATCTCACCATGAAAGAATGGCTCAGCCCTTACATTTGACCATGGAAGGAACCAATCCTCTTACCATGTCATAATGGCTCTGGGTCTCATCAGTTCCCCTTGGAGGAAACCTTGATCTAGAGAACACCAAGCTTCTCCCTGAAGTATTCAAACTTCACCCTAGCTAATGGCTTTGTCAACACATCAACTATCTGTTCCTCTGTTGCAACATACTGGAGCTTCACTGCTCCCCTCTACACCATATCCCTAATATAGTGACACTTGATCTCGATATGCTTCGAATTGTCATGGAACACTGGATTCTCTTACAACTTCATGCAACTCTGGTTGTCACAATGTATACAAGTAGTATCCATCTAGATATCAAATAAATCAGACAATAGCTTCCTTAGCCATACTGTCTCACAACTAGCTGAACAAGTTGCATTAGAGGAATTTTGGGGTCTAAAATGGGCCTCCTAAGGAAAATAATAAAATAATAGTTAAAATAATAAAATAATATTGATTAATTTTGGAGGAAGAAAGAAAAAAACTACTTTTTGTGTTCGTATTTTCGACATATCTCCTTGTGTTTTTACTCAAGTCTTGATCGGGAGAGCTCGTTGGATGCGGAATTTGATTCCGCATCCAACGAGTACCCACACTGCATACTTTTGAAGGACCCCGCTACCCCAAAAACAAGAAATACCTGAAAAAACATGATGATGATGTCATCATCACGTTTTTTCAGATATTTCTTGTTTTTGGGGTAGCGGGGTCCGTCAAAAGTATGCAATGTGGGTACTCATTGGATGCGGAATCAAATTCCGCATCCAACAAGCTCTCCTGATCGAAATTTGAGTAAAAACACAATGAGATATGTGGAAAATACGAACAAAAAAAGTAGTTTTTTTTAATGACAAATATGTCAATTCAACCATTATGGTTGACTTATTTTATTGAAATTCTATTGGTTCTTGAATTCCAACTCACAAAAACTTATTTTGGCACGTTTTCTTATAAGGCCCATTTTAGACCCCAAATTTCCTCTAATGTGACATACTATGCTTCAGCTGTACTTAGTGCCACACAGGTTGCTTCCTACTAAACCAAGAGATCACACCTGATCCCATACTGAAGTAGCACCTTGAAGTGCTCTTCCTATCGATGGCACTGCCTGCCCAATCTGAATCAACATAACCCTCCAGGTTAACCTTCTGATTCACCTCATACTTGAGCCCATAATCAATTGTACCCCTCAGGTACCTCAGAATATCCTTTGCAACATTCAAGTGAACATGTCTCGGATCTGTTAGGAACTGGCTCAAGATGTTCACAACAAAGCAAATGTCTGGTCTTGTGTTCATCAGGTACATCAAGGACCCAATCATCTGACGATACATCATAGGATTAACTGTCTCTGATGAGGCATCACTCATTAGTTGTAGGTTTGATGCCATAGGTGTGGTCATGGCCTTGTAGTCCATCATCCCAAACCTCTTCAGGATCTCTATTTCATACTTCCCTTATCCAAGGGAGATTCCATATGCATTCTGCCACACCTCCATGCCTAGAAAATAATGCATCATACACAAGTCCTTCATTTCAAACTCGGCAGCAAGCTTTCTCTTCATATCAGCAATCAACCCATCCATACTTGTTACAAATAGATCATCTACATATAGTAGGAGCATCACTGGGTTTCCATCTTCAACGTTGTAGTAAAGGTTGGAATATTCTTTGCTTTTGGTAAAGCCCAAACTGGATAGAAAGCTGCCAATTCTGTCGTACCATGTCCTAGGTGCCTGTTTCAAACTGTACAATGATTTATTCAATCTACGCACATGAGATTCCTTGTCTTGTGTCTCAAAACCGAGTGGATGCTCTACATACACTTCCTCTTCCACTGCACCATTCAAGAAAGCAGTCTTGACATCTATTTGGTGTATCTTCCATTTCATCACTGCAGCCAGAGCAAGTACCGATCTAATGGAAGTGTATCTGGATACAGGTGCAAAGGTTTCTTCATAATCTATTCCTTCTTTTTGTGAGAAGCCACGAGCCACAAATCTTGCCTTATATTTCTCTATTCTACCATCTGCAACATGCTTGATCTTGTAGATCCATTTGGAAGTTACAACTGACTTCTCTTCTGGTCTTGGAACAACATCCCAAACATCATTCTTCATGATCAATTGATAGTCTTCAATCATAGCATCCTTCCATTCTTTCCATTCTGTCGCTTCTTCATAATTGGAAGGTTCTTTATTGATAAAGTCACATAGTAAAGCTACATATCCGGAGCAGGATCTCGTTCTCTTTATTTCTCTGTGATTCTCTTATGGAGCCCCATATCTTTCTACACCTTGGATAGCTTCTCATACCCAAGCAGGTTTCCTCTTGTGAGTATTCTTCTCTTGAGGTGGATTTACAGGTTCTTTTGGTTCTTCAAATTCTCGATCTTCTTATTGAGTTTCTTTGTTCATGGTTGTGTCATGAATTCTGGGTGCTTCTGCTTCTTCAGGTTCTTCAGCAGGTCTCTTTCTAGATTTTTCGTAAGCTGTGTCTTCATCAAATGTTACCTCCCTGCTGATGTCTATCTTCTTGAATCCTGGGAAATATATTCTGTAAGCCTTTGAGCTTTCAGAGTATCCCACAAATATACCCTTATTTCCTGAAGGATCTAATTTTGTTCTCTTCTCTTTTGGAATGTGTATGTACACTGGACAGCCGAATATTCTGAGATGGCTAACTTCTGGTTTCTTGCTGGAAAATACTTCTTCAGGTGTGTTGTTCTCTAGTACTCTATGTGGAGTACAGTTCTATAAGTACACCGCTGTTCTGGCAGCCTCTACCCATAGATGCATGGAAAGATCTTGATCATAAAGCATTGCTCTTGCAGCTTCCATGATAGTTCTATTCTTCCTTTCTACAACCCCATTTTGTTGTGTATTATATGGAGTGGATAACTCCCTCTTAATCCCTAATTCTTTGAATAAGTATTTGAATTCATTTGATGTGAATTCTCCGCCATTATCTGATCGAAAGGTCTTGATCTTCTTTTCTTTGTGGTTCTCGATCAAGGCTTTGAATTCCTTGAACTTGCTAAAAACTTCATCTATGTTCTCCATGAAGTAAATCCATGTCTTCCTAGAAAAGTCATTAATGAAGGAAACATAGTATACATACCCCCTTAGTGAAATTGATGACATTGGTCCGCATACATCAAAGTGGATGAGGAGTGTACTGTGAGATCTTGATCTTCACTTCCCATATTTTCTTCTCAAGCTGCTATTCGATATTCTTCTTGCAAACATTCTTCCCACAGTCTATTGAACTTGACTAACTTCTTCCTAGCACAGATTCCTTGGATGAAAGAATCCCATGATCTAGGGAGACCATTCAAGGTTGTCATCATAATTTATGCATTCTCCACTTCTTCATTTACTGCTTCCAGTTGTTCTTTGATCTAAGAGACCCTTGTGAAGTATGACTAGATGGTCTCCTCATTTTGGATCTTTACATTCTTCAACGGGTTCCTTAGATTCATCTTCTGATTGATGTTCTTCCCTTCAAACAGTTTGGTTAGGGAATCAAACATAGATTTAGGTGTCTTGAGGAGGACACCTGTGGTATGAGGTGATCCTTGATTGAACCAACAATGATCCTCTTTGCCATAACCAACTTATTCTTATCTAAGGCCTTGGCCTCATCTCCCTCTAGAACTGGAACCTCCTCACTGATATAGGAGTCCAACTCATTTTCTTCCAGGACCAGGGATATCCTATACTTCTAGGCTCGAAAGTTATCAGCTCCCTCAAGATTTTCATCAAGCTTGGTATGATGAGACCTATTAACTGAGAACCTCAAATGGAAATACAAAATATTTAGATCTTACCAAGTCAAGATGTCGAATCTGGATTTGGAGCTAAAATTCTACAGTGCTGGTTCAGGAGCAGATTAGGGTTTTGCTTTTCCAGAGTTCTATCCAACCAAATGATTTGATTTTGATCCCTAACTTTGATTTTGAGGAGGAGATCAATCCAGGCCTAGGCTCACTGAAAAAGTCCACTTCTGTGAAAAGCCCTAATTTTCGATAGCAGTGTCAGGTCCAAAACTGAAAAAACTCATAATTGGATTCTGCTTCAACAAAAATGTGTGCCCTAAGGAGGAGAGTTGTTCCACCCTACTTTTGCTGAAAATATGTGGAGAGAGATCCACAAAGTAGGAAGCCCTAGTTCCCGCAGCTGCACAATGTCTTCTTCTTAGGTTAGCTCTGATACCATGTTAGATTTTTAACATTAAGCTAGCATTATATTAGGATCTTTAACTGAGAGAACAACAAGCGCAGTAATCAAACACAAGAGACAATGAACACAGTGTTTTTTCTCGGGGAAACCATAAATGGAGAAAACCCCACAACTTCCTCAGAGATAGAATCAACACCAAAAGTAAAACCCAAAACAGTAAGATAATCTCCCAACAGTAGTAACCTTCTTTCTTCCTTGCTCTAGTGTCTTCCTTTTCCTCAGCTATGCACTACAGCTGAGTGTGAGTAAGTGTATGTTAAATAGAGAGGCTAGCTCTCTATTTATACTAATTCCTGACTTAACTATACCCAACTAGGCTCGACTTCACTAGGTGAGTCTAATAGCCCTAGTGCCCCAGAACTGTGGGGACTTTAACCCTTAGACAATAGGAGGGTTACCCACCTTGACTTGACATGACTTGTTTACATTATAGAAACTCCCGATCGAAACATCAAGGCATGCCATGACTCAAGTACATTACAAATACATCCCGGAATAAACATCAGGTTACAATACATAAGAAATACAAGTGAATACATTCCGAAGTTACAATTACATCAACATTTCCTCCACATAACTTCTATTTTTTCCCATTGCTTGGCAACACAATTTGCATCCAACTTGTTGCATGTTAAATGGACAACCACAACCAAATGAGGAATATTTTCATGTAAAGGGTTTGCAATAATGACACATGCATAATGGCCAATTACATTGTTCTTAAAAGTGTTTGTAATAATTTCATATCCTGCAGCTCCCTCACCCACAGTCATGAAGAAATGTGATTGGCCTTAATGATTTTATTTATTACCATAGAAACCCACCAATGTATCATTTTTTTCTACCCACCTAACATATTTTTCACAATGGTATCATTTTCAGCCATGCATACAGGAATTGGACCCTCTATACCATGTTTGTCTTTATAAGCAGCATAGACCTTTCCAACTGCCTCAAAAATGTACTCATTCTCCCGTGGGATATATGAAAGTGATTTTCTCACTTGTCTTAAAGTTGTAGATATTGAAGGACCATCTAAATTCAAGCTAATGAAGCTATGAAATCTAGGACCACCCCATAACTTAATCACCTCAGAAATGGATTTAGTGGATGCACTGACCTTCTCCCTGCTTTTGTATGTATCAAGTTATGAAAGATATCTTGGATGAATTCCCAATTTGCATCTTTACCTTGTAATTTTCCTTGTTTATGTGCCTCGCAAACATCCTTGCAAAACTGAAATACATCTTTCCTTTCTGCAAATTTGAACAACTTTTCCTTTAAGGACCCTATTATAATAGAGAGTATATAAACCTTTTTCCTCTCCCACCAAAGAGATCGCATTGTTGATCTACAGCTAGTATTTGTAACCCTTGCAACATTTCTAAGCTCACTTTCAATCAAAAAGTCTAATCTTCTCCCTTTCCCTGTATTTCGTCCATGTCTTTTAATGGGGATCCTTGATTCATGATATAAACACATTCTAAAGTCATCACAGTCTGGAATCAACTTACAAAACTTGCATGTCAATGATTCAAAAGGGATCCCTGTTTCAAAATCCCTCTGGCAATGAATATGCCTATATGTACCATCAATTTGACATTCAATACCATGATAACATAACATCCTCTTGGTATGCTTCTCTATGGCCCATAATTTCCCACCCCTTTGATCATCCATTAGGATCTTTGTGTTGAATCTCTCCCCATTTCTATCAATATATGGATACCAATACCCCCAACGTTGTAGTATGAAGGGAGATAAATGATCTACAACAAACAATACAAAAAAAAAAATTGAAGATAACAAATAAAATTATTTTTGATGTCATATTCAAATTTAATTTAATCTTTTGAAATTAATATACCTGAAGTAGAAGTATTTGCACTTGTAGAATCCCTATGTGATAGTGGTATTGATGATGGGACCAAGAACCTAGTCAAACTCTATTGTGAATTATCATGGGTAGGCTTCTTGGGTCTCCCAACTGTTCCATTCCATAGCCCAACTGGATTATGTGAAGCCTCATCTGTATTATAAATGTGCTTCTTTGATTTCATGTTTTCATTTAGAGAACTAACAATATAATCATTTGCTGGTACTAAATAAAACCATTTATTGCACCGTGTACATTCCACTTTTACTTTTCTCTTGTCCTCATATCCTGCAAGTGTTTCTTCCACAACTTTGAAATGATTTGGGTCTTGTGTCTTATTGAAATCATCTAGTATTTTTATGGCTTGATCGATCTCAAATTGATCTCCAACCATTGATGTTTTCCTTTCTATGTTACATGAAGGAGTTTCACTGCTTCCCACCCTTGAAATGTTACGTTGATGGGCCCCTGTTTTCATGTGATTGTTTTTGAAGTTGCGAAGTGTCCATGCTGCCAAAGATATTTCCCTTGTTCCATAATCAATACCACAAATTTCACAACAGATATTTATTATAGGCGTTCCCTTTTCTGAATATACTTTAAGAGTAAACTTCTCCTCAACAAACTATTTCATTAAACTATTCAATTTTTGTTCCCAAGATGCCAATACAGTAGAATCAACACCTATGTTTTGTTCTACCGAATCACACTCAACTTCAATTCTCGCTTCTTTATCATATGTTCCTCTACATTCTCTTCAACTCTTTCAATATTTGGTGTTCTTTCCATTACATTTGATTGCAGTGCTTCAATATCCAATGTGTCTAGTTTCCTCTTGATACCTATCGGCTTTTTTGTAGCCTTCCATCTTTTCTCTTGTGTTGCATTTATATTATATCCTTAGATTGTTGGTAAACTCAAAATCCTATATCCAATAATACCATCAAGCATGATTTCTTCATGGATTTCTGCAAATGTAGCATCTGATTCACACCTAACTATGCCAAGGGTAGAAATTTCTTCACCAGTTACAATTACAAATTCAAAATCAATTTTTGGATTCATCTGCTTTTCCATCCACATGTACCTTAGATAAAAATGGATAAAGATATAGAAACATTTTTCGAAATATTTGATATAGCATACATTTTTTTAAGTGATGTCGAAACATTCAAACTGCAATAGAATTTATATATAAGGAAATTCATTAAACTAGAAAAATGAGAAATATTTGGTGTAGCTCGAAAAAAGAAAAAACTGTAGGACTAATATTAGAGACACAAAACAATTTGAAAGACACAAAGGCCTAACATGAATGGGAAAATCTATATAAAAAAACACAATATAGAGAGCATGCAAATTAGCATTGTTTATATGATGTTGATAAAATAAAAAAACAGAGCAATGGGGATGTGTGATTTTGCATCCATTTACTTGTAGATGTTTTTATTTAGTTAAATAACTTGTACCAAAAGTTCAAACAAGATCATGTGGATATTAATTCTATTGGCACTACTTTAGATATTACAATTAGCATGCTTAGTAAGTGTTTTTTAGGAAGTATATTTGGAGCACATCATGTTTATTAAGTAGAGCGCAAAAAAGACCTCTTGAGTTTTCAGATAATGCAAGTATGGTACATGTACATCGATTGAGGTTTGAGAGTTATTCCAATACATATAGATCATAGGTTGCTAGATGATTTCATTCTTTTGTGCAAAAGATTTGTAACCAAGGCGATTGATTACCTAAATTAGAAGTCTATAGATTTAACTATATCTAACGCTACCAAGTATTTTCATTCCGTGTCATTATTATGAGGACATGGACGATAGAGATGCTCAAACAAAAAGAAGGTTAACATGTTTATGTGAAAACTTTTGTGTTCGGGATTCACATAATGTCGATATTGCTGGATGTTTGGGTGAGATGGATGAGTTTAATTGTAAACTCTATAAATCATAACCAAAAAAATAATTTGTTTGAAGCATGGGATCTATGTGGAGATGAACCTAAATGATTTGAAGGTTTTCCATGTCTAATGCAGCTATGGAAAACTATTCTCAAAATTAAATAGAATAAAATATGATGATAGATCAAGACTTTCTTTAGACATGTTAGATGTTTTAATGTTTCTCTCTCTCTTGGTGCACCTCATGCTCTAAATGAGGTAGATTGGAATTCCATTTATGATGTATGGAAACTAATGAAAGCTGTTAGTGCCAGAAATTGTTCTCAGACTACTAAAGAACAAGCCAACACAATCTCACAAAATAAAACTAAGTAAAATAGATTTTTAGGGTTTTGGTTTTACAGTTTGATAACAAGAGGGTAAAATCACATGAGGATAAGACAAACACTAAATCATGTAACAATGAATAACTGAGATGTATAATATATGAAACATAAACCAGAAACAATAAGCACAATACTGAATTTCATCCAAAGTTAACAATCATTTCATGAATAATAATTCAATGAAGAAATGAATATGTCAACTAAGTGATTACACAAATCAGAAATAAAACAAGAAAATAAAGTAAAACTAGCTTATAGCTTGCATATATATCAAAATCAGTGATAAAAAATACATAAGAGTTTATGAACTTAGCTCTGTAAACAGTAGCTTGAAAGCCTCCCCTTATACAAAAATTTGAACCCCTTCACTGTACCCTTGTCTAGGTTTTATAATTACAAAGAAGTAGTTCTATCTTCACTTCATTAGGTCAAATTCAAAACTACTTAGGAGTTACATTAACCAATTTTCAACGAATTGACTAAAAATAGCAAAACCAGATTTCTAGGAAAATTGGCAAATTATGAAAAATGGGTCTCAAATAATCCCCCATATCTCTCAATCCGAGACACCTGTGCAAACACTAAGAGAGTTTTTTGTAAATGAGTCCGTGATGGACAAAAAAAATTATTGGTTTTTAAAAATTGTTTTCCAATTAATCAGAATATACCCTGCAAGATGAAGTCTACAATAGGAAAATATTAAATATTTTAAAACCCTGAAAAATAGGCTGTAAAGATTAAAATGAATCTTTCAAAACTTGAAATCTGTTACAAAACTGAGAGAGTTTTTTGTGAATGGGTATCTTGTGAATAAAAACCTCTTTTTGTTTTCTAAAATTCATCTCCATCAGCTCGTGATATGCACTAAATTGAAATAACCCAAAACAGGAAAAAACAAAGCATATTTCTCAATAATATTTGCACACTCTATGTAATGTGGAAGTTTTTTATTTGACAGTCATGGGATATTCATTTTTCTAAAAATCAGATCATCGTCTTGTTCTTCCTTGTCTACTTCTTCTATAGGAACTTCATTTCATCTTCAAGTTCATCTCTGACAGACTTAAGAGCTGCTCTAATTTTCTCTTTGTCTATGTGTTTCCACATTATCTTCTCATCTGCAAATCTTTTCATCAAATTATCAATTTGGTGACGATCAACTTTCAGTTCCTGCATCAATTCTTGGACCCATGCTCGAGTATGGTCTAATTCTACCCATAATGTCGTTACCAAGGACATACTTGATGAATGTTGCTCCTCCAGGCTCCATATATGGTTCAAGTCCTTCAACAATTCTGTTGAGGTTGTCAGACTGTAGCCGGATTCTCTTGGTCTTATCTTCAAGTCCAATGAACTTGTTGGGGTAATTGCTTGATCATAAGCTCCAACCTCTAATGAGATGCTACAACTTGTTGGTGATATAGTTTGCAAATCCCTGTTGTTTCTTTCATTATATGCATGGTGTTGTGTCAATGAGGCTGCCACTTGTCTTTGAAGGTGTCTAGTAAATTTTCATAGCTCTATCTTCAGCTTCCAGGACTGCACCAGTCAGTTACTCTGCAAACCCTAAACCTCTAACCGTCTTCCTCACAATCTCTTCCAATCACAGACTGCGAGATATCAACGTAGTCTCTGTAAGATTTCATACATTCAAGAAATTTGAAACTCACAATGAATTATTCCCATCATGCGCCATCATTACTGTTTTAATGGATCTCAATTTCCCACATACCAGATAGCTACAACTCGTCTAAATCATTCTTGCCTTAACTCAAACACTTGTCAAAATGATTAGTAAGGTTTAAACACTTATCATTTTCCTTTACAGATGTCGAAAAACTGCCCTCATTTGCAAATTTTAAAACTCACGAGCAAACTTATGATTTGTTGAAGGCCACGACTTTCTTGTAGCGCTCTAGTTCATTTTTTCTGCCTTTGCGCTATAGGAATGTCTAATTAATGTTTTTTGACAAAAGGCTTAAAAAACAAAGGGTTAAATTGTGAAATCAAACTTTGATTAACCCTTATGATATCTCTATCCAACCTTTCAGAAATACATACACCTAATAAGCTCATTAAAAGTATGAAAACAACTAAGTAAAGTAAATTTAAAATGAAAACTTATAAAATAAAAAATAAAAATAAACATGCTATCAAAATACTTCAAAAACAAAAATCAGAGTCTTAAAGCAATAAGAAAACCATGTTTTGAAAACAAACATACGATCCAAAAATAGAAAACAAAAACTAGCTATAACAAAATCCATAAAGCCTCTCCATTTGGAAAATAGCTCCATCTCCCCAATGATGTAAATTTTCGTAAATTTTGAAGAATATAAAATAAATAGTAGCAAGTTTCTTGATAATATTTTTTGAATTGTATCTATTTCTATAAAATGATAGTTTTTTTGGTGAATTTTGATTTTTAAAATGTGTTAATTTATGGTTTTATTCAAATTACAAATCCATCATTAAATGGTTAGCTATTTTTTAACATTGTTAAAATTTGGAAATACAAGATTTTAGTAAGTTTTTTTGTGTTATGAAGTGTGTAGGTAATTTCTTTTTTTGTTTCAATTCAAATACAATTATTTTTACTTTCCATTCAAATTTGATTACTAATAAATATATCTATATTTAATTCTTGATATATTATATCATTTATTCCAAATTGTTTGGAATTTTTTATTTGAGTTAAAATTTAGTTAGAAAAAATTTCTAAAAAGAAAAAATTCTATGATCTATCAATGCCTATAGTAGTCCCAAAATCTTTCAAAATTTATTTAGACTTTAAAAAATTAATTAATATTAAATTTGAAAAGATTATAAAAAATCATTTAAAATATTTTTTAATTAAAATCATTAATAATAGTAACTTAAATCATTTTTATCATAAAAATTAATTAATAATAACAATTGAAAGAAGTCTAGTACGCTAACTTACGTTGAATGTAAGCTAACTTAAATGGTTTAATATTGTAAATTAAAATTATCACTCTTTTCTCATATATTAGTTAATGAAAAATTGAGGAGTATTTGATATAGCTTGGCTTGCCCAATTTCCAGATCGACTCGATATGATTTCTTTCTTTCACTTCTCTCTGAATCTTAACCGTTTTGGAACTTGAGGTTCACTGCGACTCTATCAAAAAGTTCTTCGAAATATTTGTGCATCAACTTACCAAAAACAATGTCGACGTAACACGTCTGACGGAATTACTAAGCATTTTATTAGAGGAGGTAGAAGATCTGGTTTTTCATTTTCTTTGACAACCTTAGTTCTCCTTCAGTTGAGAACTCATTGTACAGTGCCTAAGCTCTTTGGTCTAGTAAATGCAAGGAAATATATGTTGCTATAACATCGCATTAAAGTCTGACTTTGAATATGCATAGTTCTCTCATTAAATTTTGACTTTGAATATGCATAGTTCTTGGGACTACGATACAAAAATTTCTATTGCGATTATGTTATTACAAGTAAAGAACAAGCTTCTTCGACGATGATGTAAGTTCATAACTGGTGCGATTTCTTTGACTATACGATCAGATGATACTTAGGATTCTTTCTATAGAAAGTTGGTCCACCACTCTCTTCAAGTAATGTTTCCCTCGTTTGAATCTTTAATTAATTTTTAACCGAGGAGGACCATAATGATTGATTGTCAGCACCATCGTTGTTTCGCGAGATGGGCACGGTAAAAATATTTTACATTTTGCAATGTAGCAGAGTAATAAATGTTGCCGTGCCTGCATTGTGGACTGTTAGCTCTCAATTTGGGCGAACAATACTTGTTATGCTATGGAGCATTCAATGCGACGGCGGTCGCACTGTCCGCCGTCGGATCAGTTCCAAAGAGCGATCCGACGGCGGACAGTGCGACCGCCGTCGCATTAAATGCTCCATAACATAACAAGTATTGCTCGCCTCAACTTGTTTGAGATCACTTTGAGATCCAACGACCCCATCATATCATTTATTACTATGCTGCATGTTGAATATTGTTCACCAATGGGTACTTCCTGTTTGCGGATAAGTACTTCCTTACATTCGTGATAACTGAAGAGCCAAGAGAGACATTGTTGTAACCCATGAACACTCCCATGAGCACTGTCACTCTCACTCTCCGAGATACTTCAATACTCTCCTCTGATTCTTTAAAATGTTTTAATAAGATAGTCACATCGTGTTTCTTCTGAATCTTCAGGCAATCCTCCTTGTCTTGTCGTGATTACAAGACAGTCGTCAAACCATTTGCAATAGACCTGCTAAAATATTTTAATGTTTTACACAGATTACAAACGGCTGACATGATCTTCATCTTTCATCAAAACCTATCTTCATCTTTCATCAAAACCATATTTATTTTAATGTAGCATTTTTTGAACCAGAATTATGAGTCGATTTGTGTAGTGTGAGGATTGCTTTGTATTATAGAACATGCCTCATCGATCAGATCTAGTGACCAAAGATTTTCGATAGTATCGCTTTCTTCTTCTAGTGACAATGTTCGCTTTCTTTCCCTTTCTTTTTTGTTCAATGCTCTCTTTGGTGGAGTAACCATTCCAAACATGAATTTCATTACTTTAATTATAACCACCCAAGAGCTTATGCGATTATATTCTCGACGGATGAGTACAAGAATATTGAAGCAACAGTTTCCTTTTCTTTTAAGAGCTTAAATGAAGTACAAACATTGGACCTTGCATTCAGTTTCCTTGTTTTATATATTTTTTGAACCCATTGTTTCTGCTTGAGCGTTCAATTCCCACTGTCCATAATAAAAAAATCCCGACGAGTGCTCTCAAGAAGTCTCTCAACCATTGTAAATACCATAATTTGTGTTGGAAAATGTAATTACTCGCAGATCTGTACTTGACTTCCAGCCGACTCTGTCAGAGTCTGTACAAGTCAAGATCTTGTCTGTCAGTCTGACAAGAAGGAAAAGTCCACGAGTGGGCAATGCATACCATGTCGAATTTATTTCTGAAGCTAAGTTGTTAGGTAGATAGTTATTACAGTCTTTAATGGCAAGTCAGTCAGCCCATGTAGTAGCAATCCTCAGGTTACCTATAAATAGAAGAAGCAAACTGTAAATCAGTTTACAGAGTCACATGTAGACATTAGACAGCAAAGAAACTCACAGTGAGAAAGAGAAGTCGAAGCTCAAGCTTCTGTGCATGTGATTTAGTCGAAGAGCTGAAGCTCTGTAGACCGACTAGTGTGGACCGACAAGTCTCGACCAACCATTTTGTAACCGACAAGTTTGTAATACTTTGTATTTCCGCATAGTTAATATATGAAATAGTTTGTGGTTGAATGCATGATTATTTGGCCACACATATTTCCATATTTACTTCTGTAAATGTCTTTTACAATTACTGATAAGTGAAAAGAACAAGAACCCATAAAAATCTCACCCCGTGAAAGTTTCAGGTTTTACGGCACATTGGTCGACTCAAGTCTTCCTACATATTTGGGCATATAAGTTTTTATAAGTTATTTGCATTTGTAAATGTGTCTATTTTACTTCATCTTACTCACAGGTAAAACGCATTTGTAATTTCTTAAGTCTTTAGACTAAGAAACATACTCTGTAAATCTCGACCAAAGTGAACCGACTTAGTCGAAGACAAGAAGAGAGCCGACTTAGTCAAAGGCAAGTAGTGAGCCGACTTAGTAGAAGACAAGTAGTGAGCCAACTTGGTCAAAGAAAAGAAGTCAACCGACTTGGTCGAAGTGAAAAGTGGTCGAGGTAAAAACCGGTCAGACAAGTAAGTTGAAGTAATTTTGGTCGAGTGTAGGACCGACTAAAATTTATAAACTTGTCTAGTCGGACATAGACAAGTTTCACCCGACTAGAAAAAAGGTAAAGTGGTCGACGTGAAAAGTGAAAAATCAAATTTTAATATCGACTGAGCCCTAAACCCAAGTTTAGTCGGCTTGGTTTTGGCTATCTGGTAGCAGAGCTTGGTATCACATCAGAGCAAGGTTTATATCATCCCAATATTTAGGAAAGAAATCTTGTCTTAAAAGGTGGAAATTAATTTTCTAAGAAAATTTAATTAAAAAATTAAAAATGGCTTCCACTTCTGGTTCATTGCAACCTCCAAGTTTTATAGGAAAAAATTATGAATATTGGTCTTTAACAATGAAGGCTTTATTCAGAGGTCAAGATGTCTGGGAGATAGTCCAGCATGGTTATGCAGAACCAGCAGACATGGTAGCATATAACAATCTCACACAGGCTGAGAAAGATGTCTTGAGAGAACAGAGGAAGAAAGATGGAAAAGCTCTGTTTTTCATACATCAAGCTATGCATGAGAGCATACTCCCAAGAATAGCAGCAATGACTAATGCCAAGGAAGCATGGGATACATTGGAGACTACCTATCAAGGTTTGGATAAGGTAAAGACATCCAAGCTGTAGATTCCGAGAAAAGATTTTGAATCTCTGTCCATGAAAGATTCAGAGAATGTAGTCACATTCTACACCAAAGTTGTTGGGTTGATAAACCAACTGAAATCTCATAGAGAACCCATATCAGACCAAAGGGTTGTTGAAAAAATTCTCAAAAGTCTTCCCCCAAGATTTGAAAACTTGGTTGTGACCTTAGAGGAACACACAAACATGTCGACATTTACCATTGATGAGCTGCAAGCTTCACTCATCAATCATGAACACAGAATCAACAGATCACAGACATCATTGGAAGGTGCATTTGCAGCACAGTCATCCATAAGCCATGGTAGAGGCAGGGAGAGAAACAACTTCAGAGGTAGAGGAAGAAGTTCTTCAAGAGGAGGATGAGGCAGAAGTCCTGCAAATGTCAGTGGCAGAGGAGATAACCAGAACCCAAGTCAGCCAAGTGGCTAGAGGTTTGATAAATCAAAAATTCAATATCATTACTGTAAGAAGTTTGGTCATTATGCATATGAATTTAGGAAGAAGCAATATGACCAAGGAAGGCAAAGCCCAAGTCAGTCGACCAACACCAGCACTTCGACAAGTGCAATGTTAATGGCATCGACATCTCCACTTGAATGCAATGTTGTTCAAGAAATTCCACATGACATATGGTACTTAGATTCAGGATGAAACAACCATATGATTGGTAATTTAAATCTATTTTGCAGTCTAGACACTTCAATTAAAACTGATGTTACACTTGGAAACAATGTCCAAGTTACTGTCCTAGAAAAAGGCACTGTTGATATTCTAACCAAACAGGGGGAGACTAAGTATATCCCTGATATCTATCATATTGAAGGTCTGAAACATAATTTGTTAAGCATTGGATAGTTGTTACAAAAAGGATACAGAGTCTACATGGAAGATGAACACTGTGTGATCAAATATAAGCGTCCAAGCAACCAGCTGATAGTAAAAGTGCCAATGACAAGCAACCGCTTGTTTCCATTGAGGATAGTTCCCAACATAAAAGGGAAGACAAAGACAGGAACTGCATTCAAGGCAGAAAGTGAAGAAACAGTCGAGCTCCTCGACAAGAGAGAAAATTACAGCGCTAATTTGCAAGCTGCATTTCAGACAGAAGTTCAGGATGAATCCTGGCTATGGCATTTCAAATTTGGACATCTGAATTTTGGTGGGCTAAAGCTACTGCACACAAAGAATATGGTGAAGGGATTACCATTGATTGACAGACCAGAGAGGGTTTGTGAAGGCTTCATTTTTGGCAAGCAGCACAGAGAGACATTTCCATTCGAAAAGTCCTATAGAGAACGCACACCACTTGAAATTGTGCACTCTGACATCTGTGGTCCAATGCAGACATCATCCATTGGTCGCTGCAACTATTTTCTAACCTTTATTGATGATTATTCAAGAAAGACATGGGTGTATTTCTTGAAACACAAATCTGATGCATTTGGTTATTTTTAGCAGTTCAAGGCACTCGTGGAGAACCAGAGTGGTCACCACATCAAGATCTTAAGGACCGACAGAGGAGGTGAATATGTTTCAAATGAATTTATGAATTTTTGCAAGACCCATAGCATACAAAAACAATTCACTGCACGGTATACACCTCAGCAAAACGGTATTGCCGAAAGGAAGAACAGAACCATCATGGAGATGGCACGCAGCATGTTGGCAGCCAAGCATTTGCCAAATGAGTATTGGGGTGAAGCAGTTGCAACTACCGTTTACATTATGAACCAGTGTACGACAAAGAGTGTGAAGAAAAAAGTTCCCCAAGAAGCATGGAAAGGTATGAATCATAGTGTTTCACATTTAAAAGTTTTTGGTTGTGTTGCATATGCTCATGTTCCAGATGAGCTGAGAAGGAAGCTAGACAAGAAGGGACAGAAATGTATTTTTGTCGGCTATTCAGAAGACACAAAAGCATACAAGTTGTATGACCCTGTTGCAAGGAAAGTGATAATCAGTCGGGATGTTCAATTTGTTGAGAATGAATCATGGGATGGAACCGTCGACATAAATGTCAAGTTGTGTCGAACGTCGACAATGATGATATGGAAGAGGAAGTGGTTCAAATACCACATGTAAGTCAATCGGTTGGAGCACCGTCGACTCCCATGACACCAAGACATGGTTCAGCACAAGGACCATCGACACAAGTAGCAACTCAAGCTACACCGACAAGTACTCCAAGAGGACAGCAGACTCCATCAAGCATTTCGTCGAGGTTGACATCGACAGAACTGGTGAAGACAAGAAGTCTGCGAGAGATATCTGAAGCTGTTACACCTAATTCATTCTCTCTGTTTGCATTATTTTCCCCTATATATGATCCACTAACATTTGAAGAAGCTGTTGAAGAAGAAGTATGGGCATAAGCCATGGATGAAGAAATAGAATGCATTGAGAAGAACCAGACATGGGAACTAGTTGATGTACCAAAAGATAAAGATGTAATCAGTGTCAAATGGATTTATAAGACAAATCAAGATTTTATTAGGAATGTGCAAAAGCACAAATCAAGAATGGTAGCAAGAGGGTTCACACAGCAACCCGGCATCGACTTCAATGAAACGTTTGCACCTGTTGCACGCATGGATACAGTCAGAACAGTTTTGGCCATTATTGCACAAAACAAATGGCCAGTTCATCAAATGGATGTCAAGTAGGCATTCTTAAATGGCTATCTAGAAGAGGAAGTATATGTGGAACAGCCACAAGGGTATGAAGTTCCAGGTCAAGAGCACAAAGTGTACAGGCTGAAAAAGGAATTATATGGTTTGAAGCAACTCCTAGAGCTTGGTACAGTCGGATTGATTCCTATCTCATTGAAAATGGATTTCACAGAAGTGAAAGTGAACCGACTTTGTACACCAAAGTCGATGAGCAAGGTAAAATGTTAATTGTCTTCCTGTATGTAGATACTTTAATATTTACTGGTGACTATGGCATAGCAGATTTTAAAACAGTCATGGAAAGTGAATTTGAAATGACTGATCTGGGGCTTATGAATTTTTTCTGGGCATTGAATTTCAGCAGTCTGAAAGTGGTATCTTTATATCACAGTCTAAGTATGCAAGTGAAGTTCTAAAAATATTTAACATGTCAAACTGCAAGACAACCCCAACACCAGTAATAACAGGTTTAAAATTGAGCAAGGATGATGAAGGATCCTTTGTAGATCCTACATTGTTCAA
>LPNX010296958.1:4425-14865 GCA_001517045.1 Pseudotsuga menziesii | reverse complement strand
TCAAAGAATCATGTGTTTCACAAGAGAACCAAGCACATCGACACAAGGTTTCATTTTATAAGAGAGTTGGTGAACGATAAGGAAATTTGTTTGGAATTTTGTAGGTCTAAAGACCAACTTGCCGACATCTTCACAAGGCCATTGGAAAATGACACATTCCAGTATCTACGTAGTTATCTTGGAATGACAAGTTCTCCACAATGAACTCTGTCATAAACAGAGCATGTCTAAGCTCTGAAACATTTTGTAAATTTTGTTTTAAAAATCCCCATTTGCTTATAATTAAGGGGGAGTGTTGGAAAATGTAATTACTCGCAAATCTGTACTTGACTTCCAGTCGACTCTGTCAGAGTCTGTACAAGTCAAGATCTTGTCTGTCAGTCTGACAAGAAGGAAAAGTCCACGAGTGGGCAATCCATACCATGTCGAATTTATTTCTAAAGCTAAGTTGTTAAGTAGATAGTTATTACAGTATTTAATGGCAAGTTAGTCGGCCCATGTAGTAGTAATCCTAAGGTTACTTGTAAATAGAAGAAGCAAATTGTAAATCAATTTACAGATTCATACGTAGACATTAGACAGCAGAGGAATTCACGGTGAGAAAGAGAAGTCGAAGCTCAAGCTTCTGTGCATGTGATTTAGTCGAAGAGCTGAAGCTTTATAGGCCGACCAGTCTGGACCAACAAGTCTGGACCGACCATTTTGTAACCGACAAGTTTGTAATACTTTGTATTTCCACATAGTTAATATATGAAATAGTTTTTGGTTGAATGCATGATTATTTGGCCGCACATATTTCCAAATTTACTTCTGTAAATGTTTTTTACAATTACTGATAAGTGAAAAGAACAAGAACCCATAAAAATCTCACCACGTGAAAGTTTCAGGTTTTACGGCACATTGGTCGACTCAAGTCTTCCTACATATTTGGGCATATATGTTTTTATAAGTTATTTGCATTTGTAAATGTGTCTATTTTACTTCATCTTACTCACAGGTAAAAAGCATTTGTAATTTCTTAAGTCTTTAGACTAAGAAACATACTCTGTAAATCTCGACCAAAGTGAACCGACTTAGTTGAAGACAAGAAGAGAGCCGACTTAGTCAAAGGCAAGTAGTGAGCCGACTTAGTAGAAGACAAGTAGTGAGCCAACTTGGTCAAAGACAAGAAGTCAACCGACTTGGTCGAAGTGAAAAGTGGTCGAGGTAAAAACCGGTCAGACAAGTAAGTCGAAGTAATTTTGGTCGAGTGTAGGACCGACTAAAATTTATAAACGTGTCTAGTCGGACATAGACAAGTTTCACCCGACTAGAAAAAAGGTAAAGTGGTCGGCGTGAAAAGTGAAAAATCAAATTTTAATATCGACTGAGCCCTAAACCCAAGTTTAGTCGGCTTGGTTTTTGCTATCTGGTAGCAGAGCTTGGTATCACATCAGAGCAAGGTTTATATCAGCCCAATATTTAGGAAAGAAATCTTGTCTTAAAAGGTGGAAATTAATTTTCTAAGAAAAGTTAATTAAAAAATTAAAAATGGCTTCCACTTCTGGTTCATTGCAACCTCCAAGTTTTATAGGAAAGAATTATGAATATTGGTCTTTAACAATGAAGGCTTTATTCAGAGGTCAAGATGTCTGGGAGATAGTCCAGCATGGTTATGCAGAACCAGCAGACATGGTAGCATATAACAATCTCACACAGGCTGAGAAAGATGTCTTGAGAGAACAGAGGAAGAAAGATGGAAAAGCTCTGTTTTTCATACATCAAGCTATGCATGAGAGCATACTCCCAAGAATAGCAGCAATGACTAATGCCAAGGAAGCATGGGATACATTGGAGCATTTGTAATTTCTTAAGTCTTTAGACTAAGAAAGATACTCTATAAATCTTGACCAAAGTGAGCCGACTTAGTCGAAGACAAGAAGAGAGCCGACTTAGTCGAAGAAAAGAAGAGAGCTGACTTAGTCGAAGGAAAGTAGTGAGCCGACTTAGTCGAAGACAAGTAGTGAGCCAACTTGGTCGAGGACAAGAAGTCAACCGACTTGGTCGAAGTGAAAAGTGGTCGAGGAAAAAACTGGTCGGACAAGTAAGTCGAAGTAATTTTGGTCGAGTGTAGGACCGACTAAAATTTATAAACTTGTCTAGTCAGACATAGACAAGTTTCACCCGACTAGAAAAAAGGTAAAGTGGTCGACGTGAAAAGTGAAAAATCAAATTTTAATATCGACTGAGCCCTAAACCCAAGTTTAGTCGGCTTGGTTTTGGCTATCAATTTGAATTCGATTATCACTGAGCATTTCTAGAAAAACTTTATCATGGCACTCTCTCAACCATTGTAAAGACCATAATTTGAATTCAATTATCGTTGAGCATTTCCAGAAAAACTAAATATTAATGGAAAGAAATAGTGCGAACAAAAATAATGTGAGACTTCTCAACCACACAAGAAATGGATTGACTTGGTTATATTTTTTAAAGGTAACTGGGGCTAATTCATAAATATTTTCCATATGGTAAACCTAATATTCTATTAAGCTCCTCACCCAGCAGAATTATTGGGTTGTATTATGTATATAAACACTATTCGGCTTATGCGCGTAGTCTCTTGGTGGAGTGCCAGTGGTAGTTTTAACCTGTATAGTTTACTTAAACCTTCTTTTAGTGAGTCACTAAAAGACAGGTTCGCAAATATGAATAGGGTTCAAAAATAGCGTAGAGGCTATAAAAGAACCTCTTTTAGTCTCCTCATAATGGATGAATAAAACCTAGTATACAATCTTATTTGTTGTGCAAGGGAAAATATGGAAATATCATTACTTCTTCTCTTTTGTTTTCGCGAGTCTCTATTTTTCAAATATCGCATGCACCAGAATTCGATTGAACGAGATGGTGAATAAGAAGAGGTTGTTTCTTTAGGCCACATTAGAGGAAATTTGGGGTCTAAAATGGGCCTTATAAGAAAATGAGCCAACAATAAATTTTGTGAGTTAGAATTCAAGAACCAATAGAATTTCAATATAATGATTCAACCATAATGGTTGAATTGACATATTTGTCATAAAAGAAAACTACTTTTTTGTTCGTATTTTCAACATATATCCCTATGTTTTTACTCAAATTTCAGGAGGGAGAGCTTGTTGGATACGGAATTTAATTCTGTATCCAACGAGTAGACACACTGCATACTTTTGACAGACCCTTCTACCCCAAAAATAAGAAATACCTAAAAAACCGTGATGATGATGACATCATCACGTTTTTTCAAGCATTTCTTGTTTTTGGGGTATCGGGGTGCATCAAAAGTATGAAGTGTAGGTACTCATTGAATGTGGAATTAAATTCCACATCCAATGAGCTCTCCCGCTCAGAATTCGAGTAAAAACACAGGGAGATATGTCAAAAATACGAACAAAAAAAATAGTTCTTTTTATTCTTCCTCCAAAATTAATAACTAGTATTTTATTATTTTAACTATTATTTTATCATTTTCCTTAGGAGGGCCATTTTAGACCTCAAATTTCCTCTAATGACTTATTGAGGAACCGTATATTGTCCCTAGCAACCTGAAAGCGAATCAGCCGCTGGTATAAGAGATTTCTATTGTAAAACCCTCCTACGAACCTTCATGGTAGTCACTAGAGATAAGCATGAGAACATGTTGCATGGAGATTGGAAATTTGAAATTTGTGAGAAAAATTGATCGAGGACAGAGGGCGGCTCCTCATAGGCCGTCGACAGATGAGGAATCCTCCAACCCCCTTAAACAGTGCCTTCGGCTTAAAAACACATTTGTCAATTCTCATAATGAAATAAAATAATGGTAAGTCATCTCTTTACCATTCAATCATTAAATGAGGTCTAACTGAACTATGAAAAAAGAGAATGGAAGCGATAGCCATCCTAAAACCTCTAGTGAGTGGAACTGTAAAAGGTATATGTTAATTTCATTATGTTCCTTCGTACATATCTGTGATTTAATTTAAGCTAGGATTATGGGATTCAAGCTCTCTGTTATTATTATCTTTTGATCTTTTTTCCTTTAAATACAACTATTGATGGAAAACGTGGGCCACAATTATCTTAATGCCACATAATTACTCTTACTGTTATGGAATTAAGGAAATAATGATTTGCGGAAGATAAATAAAGCAGGATAACCAAAATAAACAAAAAAGCCATCGATAGAGTAAGATTGATATAGCACATGAGTCTAGATTAATTTTTATTACCAGAAATTTCACATTGTTTATAATATCTCCTCAATATAGGCTTACCTTTTTCTACCAGAAATTCCACTAGTATGAGCACAGATTAGTCGAATTCTTGGGATAATGGTTAATGCACAGCTCAATCTAACCTCCACATGAACCATAAAAATGATATATATTAGTTTTTTGAATGTTTTATACCCATGCAAGCCACTATAAATCATCATAGCTCTTTAATCAATAACCCAACATCACTCTCTCTAAACATTAAATCAACGCAACATTCAAATAAGTAAAATAATACCTATGGTTTATGAAAGAATTGAGCCGTTTAATCCATAGTCTCCAATGTATCCACTATCAACAATGATGATATACGAAAGAAATAACAAATCAGGGTTATGTTCTTAGCTCTCCATCCCTTTGAGAAAATAGAGCTCTGTGTGAAGGCTAAATGAGTTCTATATCAAGCTAAGAGTAGGGAGAGTGGCACGTAATTGTTCTAGCTATCCTATTAATTCACCGTATCCTTAAACCTCTTCCAGTATACCATTCATTGCATTGGTTGAATAATCATAGTTGGATGAGGGATGGAATTCCCAAGCAATCCATACCTAAATATTGTATCCTAATCCATTCATGCAGTAGTTGGCAATTAATGTGAGACAATCAATTATTTTTGCACTCTGCCCTAACCAAAGTCGACCCGCAATCCATACCTAAATATCGTATCATCCAGTAGTTGGAAATTAATGTGAGACAATCAATTATTTTTCCACTCTACCCTAGGCCAAGAAATAATTCTCTCTTAATTGTAAGGTATGGGCAAACCCCTACCCCTAGTAATCGGGCCAATGGATTGCCACCCAAGAACATTGGTACATAATACTTAATGGGTTTTAGGCGCCCGACGTGAACTAGATATTCACAAATTAATGAAGTTAAGTATCTCATGCATTCACTTGTGTGGATGTTTCAGAGGCGGACCTTAGGTATTCATCCCATCTCCTAACTCCTTAATATGTCAAAGTGGTGGTGCTCAGTGGTATATATTGATTCAATTGTTATTGTATCTTCTGAATAAAAAATTGAGATATATATATCTTTATATAGGGTTTCGATTAAAGAGACAGGGAAACACAAAGACTGAGTGATATGAAGAAACACATTGCAAGGCACTGGATCAAGTCAGAAGAAGCAATACGATGATAAGAGATATTTCTGCACAAAACCGACATGTGCAAATGGCAGATACAAGCTCTGTGATGAACTAGAACAAAAAATATGTTCAAAAGCATGTAGTTTTATGCTTTACCTTTCCCAAGTTAAATTTGGTAAGATTTATCTAGATCTGTATTGGACACTAGAACTGAGGTGAATACTACACTAGGACCCCCGACTGCTTTCGCTTGGTTGGTGGGTGGCTCGCCCGACTTCGTGTGACCTAAACTAGTTTTTACGCTACCTTGTCCATATAGGGGAGCGCTATAAGGCTGATTGGCACTCAAGGAGATAACCCTCTCAAGGAGTTAAAATCATATCAAGGGCGGAGCCGAATCTCCATTAATTGCAACAATTCTAGCTTTTCCATCCGCCCTAGCAATTGGTGTGAACGCATTAAATGCAATTCTTCAAAAATTAGAAATTCCTATTTTTTTCTTAACAGTTGATTTGATATGTTGATATTGATGGATTTAACAGAACACATAGTCGACCAATTCAAAATAATGATTATTTATTTTATGTTTAGAAAATAATAATTTTTGAAATTTAATATTTTTAACTTTTTTATTTTGGTTATGGACTTTGATTTGACAAAATATTCATGCTTCTGAGGTGACATTTTTTAAAATAAAATTTTATAAAATTGCCACATACTCTATTTTGCAAATGCATTAAATGTGAGAGGGGTCATCATACCCAATTTAGTAGATAATGTGATAGCCATTAATGACCATAAGTAGTTGTATGATTCCTTTATAAAATTAATGGATCTTTGCATCTTCTTCTTGTAAAGGTGGCTATTTGCATTAAACTTGTAGCTTACATCTCTTTAATACGACTATTTTAATTAATTTTAATTTAAAAATCACTTACAACATATGCAGAAAATATGATATCATATATGTACAATTATGTTTTCTTATTTCTACCACTTTTATGTGTAAAAATTCTCATGATCAATTGTATCATGTGAAATTGTATCCACCTAACACTATTACAAACTTTTGTTGAAACATGCGACATGTTAGGTTAGTATATTTGGCATTTTGCAATATTTCCAACATTCGTTCAATATTCACAGGTCATGACTGATATGAAATCTAAAATATATAATTGTTTGTATGGTTTATAATAATGAGATTTAGAACATGCTACACAGTAGGTTAGTATATTTGACATTTTGCAATATTTCGAACCTTCGCATGGTTTATAATAATGAGATTTAATAAATCTACTTCATTATATTTTACAAGTTTAGTAATTTTTATATTTCTTCTTTTGCAATTGAAAATTTTTACAAAATTGGTTTTGTATAGATATTTTCCCAATTAGAAAGTGTTTAATAATTAATAAAATCAAATGAAGTTGGAAAAATGTAAGTTGTTGGCTAAGATTTGATATTTAAGTAGATCTATAAAGTTAGTTCATTAAATTATTTTTTAAAATAATATAAATAACATAAAATATGGAGCAACAATTTAAAAATTAGTTTTGCATAGATATTTTCCCATTATAAAGTGTTTAATAATTAATAAAATCAAATGAAATTGGAAAAAGGTAAGTTGTTGGGTGAGAATTGATATTTAAGCAGAGCTATAAAGTTAGTTTATTAAATTATTTTTTTAAATAAATAAAAAATATAAAACATGGAGAACAATCTAAAAGTTATGTTTTTGACAAAAGTATTTTCCAAAAATAAATAGAAAATAAGATCATATCAAAAATATTAAAATGTTTTATAAGTATATAACTATATTGAAAAAAAACAGTTGAGGTGTAATCCCTTATATTAATTTGTATAGTTGAAATCCTTAATAAATAGATAAAATTTATAACCAATGTAAAATCCATAACTTATATGGGATTATAACTTTAAGCATATATTGAATAATCATAGTAATTTTGGAATAAAATTTAAAATTACTGATTTAAGTTTAGAAGGGAATGGGTGTAGTCTAACCAATCATCCTTACCAAATGAATTCCTATAGGGAAAATTCTCCTACATAATTTTCCATCTACCTCCTCCCATCACTTCTGCAAGAAATGTAATAAAATATACCCTAAATATTTGTATTGTCATATAACATAATTAAGTCCCCTTGGTCCCTTAATACAAGGCAATATATTTTCTCATTTTTGTATAATAGTTTATTCCCCAATATGAATGGACGTGATATGATATTGCCTTGCTAGTGAACCCCCATCGGATGGGGGGGGGGTGTCAATTTTTGGGATGATTCTTGGAAAAAAATGTGTAAAATGTCTACTTAGAATAATACTCAGGGGAGCAGGATCAGAGCTAGGGAACTTGTTCTTGTTAAATTCAACCAATCTTGGGATGGAGGACTGGACGATGGGGATTACCATAAATGGCACCTACCCAATTGGTGGGAGGAGAGGTTTCTAGTAGATGAGGTTCCTAGGATTATGGAATACCTTCAATAAATATGGATAAAGGTCCAAACATGCCCGAACAAGTTGAGGTGCGGATACTCTCCGAAAGGGGTCTTTAGTACCAAGGAGGCCTATGAGTTGTGGACTAATAGTGACAAGATACATGAAGAGGCTATCTAGAAAAAGGTACGGAATTCAATCCTTGGCCTGAAGTGGCCACATTCATGTGGCTTGTCACATATCACAGGATATTAACTTGGGAGAACCTTAAAAATGGGGCATGGTTGGCCCATTCATACGAAAAAACTTTTACGAGGAGGAGGAAAGAATGGGTCACCTTATTGATTCTTGTCCATTTGTGTCGTATTTTTGGGACAAAGGGGAAACAATTTTCAGACTCTCAAATCGCATTCGCAAGAAACATGATCAACCCATCCGGGCTTGGGATACCAATGCCTTTAAGAATCCAATTGTGGCTTACATTTGGCTTATGTTCCCAGGTTTCTTAATGTGGGAAATTTGGAAGGCGAGAAATCATAGAATTTTTAAGGATAACCAATCTAATACTAGGACATGCATATCGAAGAAACTGTTAAAAACTTCAAATGGGAGGAAAAAGACTAGGACATGAATGACTAGGAAATCAGAATCATGGATGAATGGGGATTGACTAAGGAAAACCAAGGGTGGGATCATGCTAGATCAAGGATGCGTCCCCAGGATAACCCTAATTTTTTGAATCTTCCCCAAGCGAGTTACTTCAAACTTAATTTTGATGGTACCTCTAAGGGAAACCCTTGATTGAATGGGTTTGGAGGAGTGATGAGAGACCAAGACAGAAACATAATGAAAATATATCATGCTTACATTAGCTATGACTCAAACAATTTTGCAGAGATGGAGGGACTCATTCATTGTCTAAACTTGATTTCTCACAACGATTGGGAACCAACCATGTTAGAAGAGGATTTGACAGTCATTATTTAAATGGAAAAGAAGATACAACATGGAAAGTGGGCGTCAAAGGTGGCTAATACCTAGTGGATGATCTGTAGGGTCGACCGTTTGGAAACTCTGCTATCATATCCTCATGTGTGGACCTTTTTCCATGTCATGCATGACCGAAAGAACTTCATCGACCACCTAGAGAACATTGGGGAAGCAGTGAAAATATGTCGGAGGGATGGCTAGCTGGCTGCTTTTGGACCATAGGATTGATTTTATCGATGTATGGAGTTGGAAGCCTAGGACACGCAGTGCAACATAGGAGATCGACATGATGTGGGGAACTTACATGATGCGTCGGAAAGGACACACGCAAAGAGTACAACTGCCACCACCCTCAATCACCGTCCTTCTCCCTGTGGTGGTTATTGTACTAAGTGACATCAAAGGCAATAAGAAGAGCATTTAAATCTCTCTACAGGTGACAACAAGGAAGGATTATGGTGAACAGGCCTGGAAATTCAATTTTATTGTGCCTGTCAATAAATTTTTAATGACGATTTCAAGTTTTTCATGCTTGTCATTTGACGGTTCAACCAATTTTGCTGAGTGTCAATTTATTTTTAATATTATACATGAATGTGAATAAAATATTTTTTTTAATATTATATATAAATATGAGTAAACTATTTATATAGAAATTTACTAATCAAGTAAATTATAAAATTTTAAAAGAGAAATTTTAGAGATTCTCTTTGGAAAATTTTTAAGGCTCATAGCCAAAGACTAATAATATAATTAGAAACACAAAATATAAATAAATACAATACACATACAGTAGTCCAGGAGATGACCCAGCACAATGGCCAATGATTGTTAGCTAAGTTTTAGTAGTTAATATATGTATTGCAAATTTTGACGGGTTATCTAAATTCACAAACGTCAAATTGACGTTTCAACTATTTTTTTACCTGTCAATGTTGATGTCTTTATCAAAAACTTACATGTCAAATACATGTAAAAATGAAAAAAATGTTTTGTGGAACATCAAATTCTAGGCCGATGGTGAAGTCCTCGAACCGAGGATGAAGTACATAATCATAATGTGAAGGGACATGAGATTCAATGGGATCATCGTGCACATTCATAAGCAAGACATCCTCATGATGAACGCAATTCGTATAAGGGTAGGAGTTCTATAAATGCAGATGGAAAGCTTGCAATTTATCATATTTTCCTTTGTAGTGTTTCTTTTCTCGAGATTTTGTGTGTCTTAAAAGAGGAAAAGACAGAGTGTTGTGGACTAGGATATCTAGTGGTGGAGAAACATGGCACGAGAAGAAGGGAAACAGGGTGAAGGTCATAGAAGAACAAAAGAAGGATTACCAGAAGGCAAGGTTTTTTAAGGACAAAATCCCTCTTATCATCAGAGAAGAGATTGAGTGTCTTGAGAAGGATCTGTGGGAGCAAGTAAAATTTCTCAATGTGGAGGATATGAGGGATAAAATTGTTGAATGGATCTAGGTCCCGGGTTCGACCATTGTTTTTTTATCTACATATGATCGCATCATCATTACACATTGGGTGACAAAGGGCCTTATGTCCCATGTTCTGATTAAGATCGAGAATAAAGTTGTTGGTGACGTGGAAACAGTTAATGCTTAATCTTA
>LPNX010296951.1:198655-226865 GCA_001517045.1 Pseudotsuga menziesii | reverse complement strand
CCAGCAAACAAAATCCGGCAAACAAATGCTGGTAAAATCTGGCAAACAAAATCCGGCAAACAAATGCTGGTAAAATCTGGCAAACAAAATCCGGCAAACAAATGAGGGGTTCTAAACCAATCTCAGAACCATTCATTTATCACTATACAGCTGACAGTGAAGACAACGTGCAATCTAATCTATTTTGAATCACTATAACGCTGGCAATAAAGGAAATGTGAAATCCATCTATTTTTAATTTTTCATCAAATAGATTCTACAACAAAATCAAATTCATCACACAGTTTTATACATGCCATATCCCTGAACAAAATCTTTGAACAATAACCATCAATAAGCAACCACGCTGAAAACCAAAAAGGGTCTAAAATGAAAACTGTTCCTGAGTTATTCAACAGAATAAATCAATTGCATTTAACTAAAAATCTGCAGTCATTCATATGAGGGAAACTATCAGTATTCTATTTAACCATATCAAAGAACAGATACATTAACCTGTTTACAAAACACACACTACAAAATACCAAGGTTGGTGCTGAAGGGGGCCCTCCCTCAACGCCTTCCAGATCTAGATTGGAACCTTAAAGAGAATACACACTGATTTTATTACCAAAAATGGAGCATTACAATCGTTTCTCAACATTCCTCCGTTCTTAGGGTTTCAAAAGCCCTTTTATACTTAAAAAAATACAGACTAGAATCAATCCCGTGACAGAAATTGATCCTCAAACAACTCTACAGGTAACTCGGCACACCTGAGCCAAATATGGGAGTTCGAATCCCTTACAAATCTACTAAAACAAGAAAACACATCTTCATATTCAACGGCCATCCAAAAACAGAACCTGAAAAGCCTGCGTGAGCGTGTTGGAAGGCGTTGGAAGCTCATTGTTGCCGGTGGATCGAAAAACCCCCAAAGTGTGGATCGAAACCCCCATTGCTGGTGCAGCCGTTGTGCCATCGCGAACCTTCCATGGAGCGCCGGAGAAAAACCCTGCATAGAAGAAATAATGAGCTATCAATTCACCGGAGATATATATATGAAGATTAAAAAGAAAAAACAAACGTATACACAAAACAATATAAAATACCAAAAAATATCACTCACCAAAGTTTTATCCACGTGGGTCTACAAACATACAAAAACAGGAATAAAACTAATATATCACATAATTTACCAAATACTAGGCTAGAAAACTAAGTATTAAACAACTAAAAATAGAGGACCAACAGCTATTTCACTGGAACATGTATCGATTAGTTCTGCCTCTGCCCATTTGGTTACATACTCGACTGCAATTATTATGTACCTTGCACCTGTTATTTTTTATGGTATGGGAAATGGTCCTATGAAGTCGATAGCCCAAATTTCAAATGTAAAACTTGGGTTTACTAATATCAAAGGCATTTTTGTGCTAGGCAGGGGTCGACCTAGTCATTGACATCGGTCACATTGGCTTACAAAATTTTTACAATGTTTGTGAAGTGTCAGCCACCAAAACCCTGATTGTTGGATTTTCTTTGTGTCATGTCTGCTTGGAAGTGTCCTTCAGCAGGTCCTTAATGTGCTTCATGCATGATATTATTTATTTTGTGTTCTGGTACACACCACCTAAGGATGTCATCTAAGCCCATTTTGTACAAGAATCCATTTATGATGCTATATGGTGCATCTTTCATGGCTAAAATTTGTTTCTTATTTGTACTCATACCTTCTGGTGCTTTTCCATCTTCTAAAAATTGAGTTATTTCCTCTAAATCTGCCGGGACTGCTTCTATTTGAAATAGATGTGCATCCAGTAAGTCATCTTCGACTCCTATCGGTTCCTCCCATGTGTCGATTCGGGATAAGTGGTCAGGACCGACATTTAACTTACCTGGTGTGACCACGACTTCGAATTCAAATTCTTGGAATAGAAGTAGCCATTAACAGATTTGTCCATGGTGTAGTGGCTTATTGACAAGGTATTTCAGTGCTTGGTGGTCAGTATAGAAGACAAATGGGTTAGCTAGTAGGTAGTGTTGATATTTTTGTAGTGCAAAGACCATTCCTAATGCTTCTCTTTCTGTCGTCAAATAGTTTTTTTCATCTTTGTTTAGTTTTTTTCTACTATAAAATATAGGATAATCCATTCCATCATCTCCTGGCTGAGTTAGGATTGCTCCTATTACTAGGCTTGATGCGTCAATGTGGACATGGAATTTAGTCAACCAGTTTGGAAACCTTAGGATAGGTGCTTCGATTAGTTTTCTTTTTAGTTTTTCAAATGATATATGGCACTCTTCTGTCCAGTCGAACTCTTTATCTTCCCTTAATAGTTCTTCTAGTGCATAGGTCATGTCTGAATAATATATTATGAAATTTCTGTAATATCCTGTATGACCTAGTAACACCCTGACTTGTTTTGAGTTCATTGATGGTTTTAAGTTGAGGATAATTTTTATTTTTGTGAATTCGACCTTAATGCCTTGTTTACAGACAATGTGTCCTAACAATATCCCTATGGGGGTCACAAATATGCACTTACTAATGTTCAAAGCTAACTAGATTTGTCGACATCTTTCCAACATAAGCCTTAGCCATTTGTAGTGGTCTTTTAACATGGAGTATATTGTCCAATCATCAAATTATATTGCCATGGTTTTGTAAATATATTCTTGGAATGTTTTGACCACAATTCTAGAGAATGCTGCAGGTGCATTTTTTAATCCAAAAGGCATAACTTTGTAAGCAAATGAGCCAAATTCACATACAAATGTTGTCTTTTTCTGATATTATTTATCTATTGGAACTTGGTTATAACCTGAGAATCCATATGTAAATGAGTAGCATTCATGTCCTGCAACCTCATTTAATATTTCATCTGTATAAGGAGTTGGAAATGGGTCTGTTAGTGTCACTTTATTCAGCTCCCTGAAGTCAACACAAATTCTTAGTTTGGTCAGATCATGTTTCTTAGGTTGAACAACCATTGGGCTTTCCCATTCTGATTGGCCAATAGGGTAGATAATGCCTACTGCAAGCATGTTATCAATCTCTTTTTTTACTATCTCTTTGTATTTATGAGCTAGTTTATATGGTCTTTTCTTCATAGGTCAAACATCAAGTTTAGTGTCAATTTTCGTTTCACCCATTTCGTGGACTAAACCTTTGAGGTCTATATAATCTCTAGTAAATACATCCTGGAACTCTTTTAGTAACTTCACTATTTCTATTGTATGTTCTTCACTCCAATAGTCTCCAATCTTTGCCATTTTTTGTCATTCATCATTTGAGATGTCGAACTCTCTAGTTTTGAATTTAGCATCTAGCCATTCCGATGCTTTGGATTCATTGATTGGTTGAATTCCTTCCTTAAACTGTGAGAATGTGGCAGAAAAGTTGGCTGTAGTCATTCAGTCGGTATCCTCTTTGTTGATTTTTTCAACTTTGAGTACTGTGCGAATAGGTTTGGTCGTCTCAAAATGGTTTGATTTCCATCTAAATCTTTTCCCTTTTGTATTTTCATTTTCTAACAGTAGTCTTGTCGATTGCGGTATTGTCCTGGTTTGTATATTGTTACATTCCATTGTCTATCATTTATCTTTTAAGGGTTTATTTTATGTCAGCTGTATAAATTCTTTAATCTGTTTTGTTGTTTCGACCAATTCTCATATTGTGGTATAAAGTTGAAATCTTTGATAAAATTTTCTATGAGTTCATTCCAGAGGAATGTTTCACCTTGGGCTTCTTCCATTTTATACCATTTCTTTGGTAAGTCGGAGAGGGTTGATGGGAACAGGTGTGACCATGCATGTTCATCTTTGTACCCAAGTCATTTACATTCTTTTTCACATGTCCTTATATGGTCTTCTGGATTCTGTCCTTGAATGAATATAGATATTTGGGCTTGATTAGTTAGTTTTTTCCCTCCAAATATTTCTATGAAGAAAGTTGAATCTTTTTTCCATGTCTGCAGTGTTGATTGATGTGTATCCCACCATCTAGCAGCTTGGCCTGTAAAAGTCTCCACTAGGCTTTGAAGTCGGCCATGTTCACTGATGTTTTTGGATACTTGTTCTATATGCATGACTGGTGATTCTCTTTCCTTATATCTTGGTATTTGTGTAGTGTTTACATCTGTTGGTTTTAGAGTAGGGTATTCCCTAATTTTCTTTTCAAATATTTTTGGGACAATGGATACTATGAAGCACTGTTGGGTAGGATTTTTCTATATTTTCTTAATAGTCCAACACCCTCTTTCTTGCATTTCTTAGTTCTCGACTTCCCAATCATATAATTCTGCATCTGAATTATATCCTAATGATTCTTGATTTCCTAAATGAAGTTCTCCATAGATATTAGGTTCTGTATAATCTTCATTGTTTTGTATTTGATAGAGTTGTCGAATGTCGACTTCTTCATCGATAGGTTCAGTCCAAGGTTCTCCTTGGGATGGGTGAATAGGTACATGACCTTTTGTCTATTTTCTTTCAATTTTATTCTTTCCTTGTCTAGGGATATCAATGCTTTCATATTTCTTCCCCAAGGTCGACCTACTAATGCTGGGAAGGAACTGGATCCTTCCTTAGGGTCAATAATTTTGAAATCAACTTTGGTGGATATTCCTTTTATTGTTGTGTCACAATTTTTCTAGACTCCAATAGGTTCAATTAGACCCTGGTCGGCTAGTTTCAGGTATATACCTAACTCATATAGTCGAGGTCTACCTAGTTATTCCCAAGTGTCACTAGTCATGATGTTTACTTGTGATCCAAAGTCGAGCACAACTTGTTGGACATGTTATCCTTCAATTTCCAGGTCAACAAGTGGGTCGGCATCACTTTTATCTTTTTGGTTTAGACACAGATATTCTTTGTTTATTTTTCAGTGTTGTTTTGTTTTATTTCATATAATAAGTCGATGAATTGAGATACTGAGTTATATTTCTGTACTAGCTGTATTAGCTGTTTTACTGTGTTATGTCGATTTTCATTTACTTCTTCCTGTCGGGCAAATTCTTTAAATACATTTGTTGCATCTTTATATATTTGTTTTTCTTTAAATGGATTAGGGTATACATTTTTTTCTTTTATCTTGCTTATTTGGGGGTTATCATTCCCAGTTTTCGTCCCTTGTAGGGTTACGATATGTAAATTATTTGTATTGATAATATCATGTTTTTGCACACACAACAAGACATTAACATTCTTCTTTTTATTTATCTTTTCAAGTATAATAGGGAAATCCTCTAATGAGTGATCCCATACACCACAATTAGTAGAGAATTTCAGGTCATTCCTGTCCTTTTATGGACAGTCTACATGTCGGTATCCTTGTAACATGTGAAACATTGGATGGGCCAACGTGGTTAGTTGTCTCGATTTCAAGAGAATCGACCTCCACCTCCATAGCCTCCACGTCGATTGTCATACTGGCGCTTGTATCTTGGACCTTCGTATCTTTGATTGTGTTGATCATTTGGTGCGTTGTTTTGCTCATTATTCTATGCAACTGCATTGGTCTGATAGACTGCATGATAATGATGTCAATTCTTGAGATTCAAATGGCAGTCGACAGTGTTATGATTTTTAGTTTCACAGATTTCACACCATGATGATTTTCCATTCTTCATATTGAATGGGAAATCTTTTGTCGAGTGGTCTCCATGCTCTTGGAAAATGTCACAAAAACATTTTGTCTACAAAAAGTGGATGTCCTATCGATTGATGTCCTGTCGATAGTTGTCTTTTGAATGTCAATCCATCAAGCACTTTGTGCATTAGATATCCTGACTTTTGAGGTTTAATTATTTTAATGACTTCTATATGATCTCAAGATGTTCTTCTAGTCTGTGATTGGTGGAGTATGCTAGTATGTCCTCATCTGTTTCTACTTGGAGAGATTTTGTAAGCGCGTCGTCGTAAGTCTTGAATGTCTCCAAACTTATGTGTCGGCAAATTTTCTATGATAAACCTGCAAGAAACCACTGGATTAATAATTCTTTGTCAATAACATAGTCTAATTGGCTAATAAGATCTTTCCATCATTTATCGTAATCACAGACAGTTTCTCCTAGCTTCTGTGATGTTATCTTTAGCTTCTTTGCTGCCAGATGTTTTGCATCTGGAGTTTTAAAAAATGACAGGAATTGTGCTTTGCATTTGGTTTTGGTTGCTTGGGGGGTTCTTTTAGAAAAGGTCATGTACCAATTTAATTCCCTTTTCCTCAAGGCACCAGTGAACTGCACCATCTTCCTGTCTTCATTCGTAACTTAGTTAGCCTCCCAAGTCGACTCACAGACAAACCAGTGTCGTCTGGGGTCCTCATCACCCTCCTATAGAGGGATGTGTACTGACCCATGACCCATGTCAAATTCACTATCACTGTCTTCTTTAGGAAGTGGCGGTGGTGGAGGTGGTGGTGGGGGCAGTGGGGTTATTTGCTTATTCCTTTCTATGGAACTATCATCGATGTAACTCTCATTTTCGTCGGTTGTTTTAGTTGTTGTTTCTTCTTCGACCAACAATCGATTATTGTCAACTTCTTCTATTGATGTCCAACTGCAATTGATCATCCACAGTTCTGAATGTTCTGTGCTCTCCAAAGTTGTATTTGGCAGGGGGGTTCTCCTTCATGTGTTGGGTAAAGTAAGTGGATACTTTGGTTGGAGGGTACTGCTTGAAGTGTAACCCAATTTCCTTCTTCTGGTCGACAAATAATTAGACTTCTACCAGTGTATATCTCGTTGTCTAGTTGAATCCATATACCAAAGTCACCAGCTCCTAGTCTGAGGTCCTCTTCGACAATGGCTTGTATCCGGGTACTCGAATTCGTCGGAGATAGAGGTTTTACCTCATGGGGAACTTCTAATTGGAGAGCTTCTCACTTCTCTATGCATAATTATTCTTCCATAGGGGACGCCTCTTCTTCCATTCCTTCTTCTTGTCGGTCATGACCTGACTCTAATGGATCTCTTTCTTGGTTGGTCACCCTAGTACTCATTCCTCTCTGCAGTGCTAAGGCTCTTTCTCTTCTTTCTTCCCTTCTTTGTAGCCTCTTCTCCCTCTCTATTTTCTGGAATTCCGTTGTACCTTTGTGTGACACTGTCCTCTCGATTTCCTTTTTAGGCTGACTTCTCATTACTGGTGATTGGTATCTTCCTTAGTCAACTAGAATCCACTCCACTTTGTCCCGACATATGACCAGCTACCCCCCCATAGCCTACCCGATGCTTTAGAAATCTCGAATAGTTCTATCTACTTGCTTAGGAAGTATTCCCACTCCCTTTCGGCAATGAATTTTTCCCACCTCTTTTGTTTTTCTGCACAGTTAGGGTTTAATGGTAGTTCACGAAGTGATGGAAGGGGTTCGACAATGTGACCCACTTCTTTCTTGATCAAGAACTTAAACAATAAGGTCAATAAGGAACACAAAAATTGCTCGGTGAGGTCTATGTAGAATTTCTTTTTGATGGTTTCCACCGAAGTCCTTTCTTCTACTACTTTCTCCTCGCAAAATTCATTAGTGATCTTTTCAAACCACTCCGACAAGTTTGTTCTCCCCCCTCGAATCATTTTTTCTAGTAACTATTGATCTTTAGTTCCTTCCGACTTTTTCATCTAGGAGTTTCTTCAGCAGTTGGGGCAGTGATTCTACAAACTTCTCATGTGTCTCCGTAAATAATCTTTCCTTTTCTTGTGTGGTCATCAATATATTTCTCTGTGCGTAATTCTACAAATAATTTTCTACTTCACACTCCCACCGGTCCTTAATCTCCTGTTCTGATATCATCTGCTTGCATACATCTTAGACATGTACTACTGGCAACAGAACCAATGTTGTAATCTCATAGATCACATAAGGTTTTACCGACTTGCTCCTCCAACAAGGACCAATCTCTTAGAATTTCTCTAAGGTTGCAAAACCTTCCTCCACTTACTACATTGGAACCTCCACCTCCCCCTCAAAGGCAGAGATTAGACATAGACGGTTCTTTCGAACCGATAGGAGTTAGTGAAGTTTCAGGTGAACCAAAACTTAGGACAGAACGGTTTTATTTAACTACGGAAGAGATAGAAGACTTGCAAGTTGATGAGTTTGCAAGGAACTTTAATTCACCTCTAACTGACTTAAAGGATCCTGTGATCGTTCAAATTCGTCCTTTCAATTCGCCCTTGATTGGTGTCCCTCTAGATAGACTAATGTCTACTATAGGAGAAAGTTCTTCTACATCCACCTTAGTTGCTCTAGCTGAAGGGGTGCCACCTCCCCTGGTTGGTGCCCCTAGAACAAGTATACCTACTACACCTTTAACTCCAGCTAGCTAGGTGGTTCAACCACCGGCTTCCACAAATTTAGCAGGTACTTCTGGTGGAGTAGTCACTGGGATTCCTAGTGTACCTTCTATTCCTACTTCCTTCGCACACACTGCTCAGAGTGGTCCTGTAGGATCCTCATCATTTGTTCAGGGTTTTCCTTGGAATGGGGGCACATTCCCCCATCCACTCCATATGTATGTCCAACACCCACATATGTTGTGGTGCAGTTCGAAAACCCTAATCCTTATGGTCAAGGTTTTCAAACTCTAGTTTTAGCTCCTTTCACGAGCTCTCCTTTCTTTCTTTTTAGTGAAGGGATACCTGCTCCTGTGTTGCAAACCCCAGTTTCGACTAGGGCAGCTCAAACCTCATATAGTACACCACACATAAAAAATCCATTGGATTATGGATGGAATCCTTTCAAAAGTGGCCTGACCACTTCGCAACCAGCAATAGGGGGAAACCCTACCTTCACATGTGGGAACATGCGGGCAAGTCCCTCTAATCCCCAAGATGGTACTTTTCATGCTCCAGTTAGACCCAAGCTCCCTTTCCTGGAAACCTTAAACTTGCTAGACTTGTCAAAGTTAATGAATGACCCAGTGAGACATAAATCCTCCTGGCCACCCATTCCTACCAAGCTATCCTCGGACATTCCAACTCACTAAATGACAATACAGTTTGGTTGAGATTGTTCCAAAGAACTCTGACCAATACCACAGCAAAATGGTACATTGAACTACCTTCTGCTGCATTTGATAGTTTCTGGGACTTGGCTAATGTATTCCTTAGTCACTTCCAACTTCCTTTCTGGTATGATTTTGGGACAGACTTGTTGTCTACCTTTCGGCAGGACAAGGCCACTCATATTTTGGATCATATCCAAGAGTGGAGAAGACAAAAGAGCCTTATTAAAGCCACTATTCCTCCCAAGTTTTTACTAGAATGGTTCCTTAAATCCCTATTGTCATATATATCTAAGGATGTATCTACTTCGGGAGTCACCAATGACGAAGAGGCTATCCTTAGGGCCCAACAACTAGATTTGATATATTCTCAGTTTGGGATTTTATATGAAATCATCCCTGATGCACTTAGTCCAATGCATAATGTAGAGAAACCTAAGCATGGACCCCATGCCCATGGTGTGGTTGGTTCTGTGAAATCTCCCACTGTAGAGTCTTTCGCTAAACAGCTCCATGATTTGTTTTTCAAACATTCTACAGTGGAGGAAGCAAAGGCTGCCCCCTTCACCCTAGAATGAAAATGTTTTTGCACAATCATCTCAAAAGAGCAATCAGCATCCCGGTGGGAAAAATAAGAAAGGAAAGAAAGGTGAGGGAAACCAAAACAAGCCGAAACCCACAAACAATGCTAATGGGGGGGGGGGAAGAAAAGAAGAAGGTGAAATTCTCTTATAAGTTGTGCCAAGAGGATCACCTAACCCATCAATGTCCCCTTATTGATTAAGCTTAGAAGCTGCTAAAAGACCAACAAACAGCTGTCCTAAAGGATCCTTTTCCCCAAAGATAGAATTCTGCTTCAGCTTCATAGCAGGGGGCACCCCAAACGCTCCTGACCCCAATTATATCAACATGGTTTGAACCCAGACTTTACTCCAGACTAGGAACAAGAACTATGAGACAGAGGCTTCGGAGAAGGGTAAGTCTACAGGTTAAACCTCTAACCCTGTCATGATTGAAAAACCTGTTGAACCTATGCCCAAGATACCGAAAGGTGTCTTTAAGAAAACCTTGCACAATACCAATGCTATGGTTGCAGCCAACTACTTGGTAGTTGAATATTTATCCCAAACCCATTTTGTGATGCCAGCTTAGAGGTGTTACAAAGTTGTCCCACCTAGCGAGATGCACTGTTAGCAGCCTTAGGCAGGATGGATTCATCGAGCCTCATGGTGAAGTTTAATTTTTCTGATGTCAAAATTTGCCTACCTTGTCATGTGGCCTTATCGATAGATGTCTCATCCATGGTGAAAAAACCATTGGAAGGGAAGTTGTCAATGAGGGTGCTTCCACATGTGTCATGTCCTTGTATTGCTGGAAAGCTCTTAGATCTCTAGATCTAGTTCCATCGAACACCCTACTTACTGCTCTCAACGGAAGGTCATTTAATCCACATAGTATCTTATCAACTTTCAAAATAAAGTTGGCAGGGAAGGCAGTGTCTATTGAGGTTGAGGTGATTGATGCAACTTTGGATTATAACTTGCTCCTAGGAAGAAGTTGGACTTATGCCATGTCTTCTATTGCATCGGTCGTACTTCGGGTAGTAGTGTTTCTGCACGAAGGGAAGTTGGTTACTGTAGACCAACTCATTTTTACTCGAAAGGGACGCATGGAAACTAACGAGTCCATCGTGCGATTGGTTGATTAGGTTAAACCTATTTCAGAGAGCTTAGGGGCTGGAATGTATGCATCATTGGTGGGAACATTCAATTTTCTAGCTCCAATTAATTATTTAGGTTCTACTAGTGTAGGGAAGTCTATAGCCACAGTTGTTGATAGAACAAATCCTTGGGTTCTTCCTTCTCGCCATGAACCTGAAGTGCCCTTATTGGCAGTGGAAGTAGCATATCAAGCTATTGTTCATACCAATGTTGATCCCATTATGGTCCCTGTCACAGTCTTAGAGGAGATGGAAGCAGCATATCTTCCTTCTTGGTCAGAGAACTCTTTACATTCTAGAGATTGCTTAGATATGGTTTTTCCTTCTGATGAAGCGATTCTGGAAGCTATGTGTACACAAGATAAGATCTGTGAAGATATTCACCATCGATCCTATTTTCTTCCAGAGTTAAGCAGGATTGAGAACCAAGAGTTCCATATGAGACTGGCAGGTGATGTTGATACACCTATTAATCCCTGACTAAGGGAAGGAATATCTACTGAGGGGAATATGGAAAACATTTCCACTACTATTCCTATCAACATATCTACAAACTGAAACATTGTGGAAAATGTACACATCGGTGCAAACTACTCTCTAGAGGAGATTACAATCTATACAACCTTGTTTAAGGAATTCTGCGACATGTTTTCTTGGTCATACGAGGAGATTCTAGGAATATATCCATCAATAGTAGAGCATGAAATCCGAATATACCTTGATTCCAGACCCGTTTGACAAAAACTAAGACCTACCAATCAGCGTAAAGTGATAGCTGTTAAGGCTGAAGTTGAAAAACTGCTGAAAGCCGGTTTCATTTACCCGATAGATTTGACAGAATGGGTATCCAACCCCGTTCCTGTCAATAAAAAACAAGGGATGATACACTTTTGTACTAAATTTTGTGATCTAAACAAAGCCTGTCCTAAGGATAAATACCCCACACCATTCATAGATCAAATCATTGATTCCCGTGCAGGGAGTGAAGTCTTTTTTGTGTATGGATGGTTTCTCTAGGTATAATAAAATTCAAATTAAACGGAAAGACCAACATAAAATGACTTTCATTTGTCCATGGGGTACATTTGCGTACAAGAAAATGCCCTTTGGATTGAAAAATGCAGGGGCTACCTTTCAGCGGGAAATGAATTTTTCCTTTCATGACATTAAATCTATTGTCGAACCTTACCTTGATGATCTTCTAGCACATTCTCATAAGAGGATAGATCACCAAGATCACTTGCATTTGATATTCGAACAATGTAGATACTACAAAATTTGCTTGAATCCCCACAAGTGCATTTTCTGTTTTGAGTCTAGGAGACTGATCAGATTCATTGTTTCCAACAAAGGTATTCAGGTGGATCCTTTGAAAGTTGAGGTCATAGTAAATCTGCCTCCTCCTCGTTCTATCAGGCAGCTTCAAAGCCTACAAGGGAAGTCCAGCTTCCTTTGACATTTTATCATAAATTATGCCAAGATTATTGGAGGTTTCATGCGCCTATTGAAGCAGGACATCACATTTGTATGGGATGAAATCGTACAACTTGCAATCGAGGCATTAAATAAAGATTTGTTGTTGACACCATTACTGCGCCCGTCAGATTACTCTTGTGAAATTTTTTTATATTGTATCTGGTTGCATCTGAGTCGACCATAGGGGTACTACTAGCCCAGGAGGGCGATAAGCTCCAAGAGCATGTCATCTACTATCTTAGACGTGCTTTAGCTAGCCCTGAACTTAGGTATTCCCACATCGAGAAGTTGGCATTAGCAACTGTGTATGCTATTCAGAGGTTGCGTCAGTACATCTTATTAAGGACCATGATGATAGTGGCGGATGTTAATCCATTCCAATTTGTTTTGTTCCAATGGACAGTTGGAGGAAAATTCAATAAATGGATAGTCATTCTTCAGGAGTTTGAATTAGATTTTCAATCCGCCAAATCCAAAAAAATCCTTAGTTTTTGCTAAGCTCATCGCAGAATTTTCGGTGGAGGAAGATGTAGCCATTGAAGAAGACTCATTCCTAGATGAGCATATATTTTCTATTTCCACCTCTGACCCTTGGTACGAGGATATACTTGTCTATCTCCAGACTTTGAAGTACCTTGCAGCCTTCTCACGGGAAGAATAGTACAAACTATGTGTACATGCAAAAAAATACCTCATTATTGGAGATACTTTATATCATAGGGGGGTAGATTTAATTTTGCGTCAATGTATTACCCACGAAGAAGCAGAGACTGTCCTAAATGATACCCATAGTGGAGCATGTGGGGTTCATTTATCTGGGTTAGCAATCGCCCAAAAGATCTTACGTGCCGATTATTTCTGTCCCACCATATTTAAATATTGTGTGGAAGTTGTGAAGGGGTATCATCCTTGTTAGCTTTACACCAGAAATATGAGGTCGCATCCTGCTCAATTATTTCCCGTCATCTCAGTGGGACCCTTCATGAATTGGGGGATAGATTACGTGATGTGCAGCCCATTCTCGGCTGGGGGGCACAAACGTATCGTTATTGCTGTAGATTATTTCACAAAGTGGGAAGGGGTAATTCCCACCTATAAAGCTGATGGGGAAACTGTAGATTTTTTTGTTTTCAACCAAATTATTGCACGGTTCAGTATTCCTAAAGAGATTGTCGCTAACCATGGCAGTCACTTCCAAAATAGTATGATGACTGAATTGACCACTATGCTAGGGTTTAGACAAGAATATTCATCTTCTTTCTACCCTCAAGCGAACGGTCAAGTCAAAGCTGTAAATAAAACCTTGAAGACTATTCTCAAGCGCAATGTTCATGCAACCCATTCCAATTGGCACATCATGTTGCATCCTACACTTTGGACTTATTGGACCAATGTGAAAACTGCTAAAGGGTTCTCTCCTTTCCAACTCATTCATGGGGTGGAAGTAGTAACCCCAATTGAATGCAAAATCCCTTCCTTAAAGATTGCTATTCATGTTTTACCTGATACGACTAAGCTTGAAGAACGTTTGTTACACTTAGAACATCTAGATGAGCAGCATAGAGATGCGCTGACAGCAAACAAGGCTCATAAAAATAGGGTCAAAAATCAATATGATAAATCGGTCAAACCTTGGATTTTTTCTGGAGGGGAGCTGGTCTTCCTCTAGGATCAAGACAAAGAACCCATGGGGGCAGGAAAATTCAGGTCTATGTGGTGAGGACCTTATGTCGTGTCAAAATTTTTGAATAAAGGTGCATATGAATTAACTGATTTTGAGGGGAATAAGCTGCCCGACCCTAGAAATGGGCTCTACTTGAAAAAGTACTATGCTTAATCTTAGCACCTTTTCCTGTATTTTTATTATATGTAACTTTATGTATGATAGTTCTTCGGTTTGTGTTCTTATACCATCTGTTGGTTGTTACAGATGAATTCTGAGTGGTTTGTAGGTTTCGTAGATGGCGCTAGTCGCCACACTTGTAACCTAGATTCAGCCGCATAGGTTATTTACTCACCCTCAGGATAGCTCGTTGCCTCTAGAGGCACTTGCCTAGGTCCTGCTACCAATAATGTGGCTGAATACAGGGTTTTCATTGAACTTTTATGGGATTCTTTGTCACATGAAATCACCCAGCTGGAAGTCAGACTTCACTCTCAATTGGTGGTTTCCCAGCTCAATCGAGCTTATCAAGTGCGGAACCCTTTTTTACTATGTCAGTTTATGCAAGTTAGGTTATTGGAAAGAAATTTTGAGTTTATTGCATTCAATCATATTCCAAGAAATCAAAATTCATTAACTGATGCATATGCTAATTATATCTTGGACTGGCACTTAACACATTTTTCATAAAAATATACAACAGATACATTACAAAACACATTTAAATAAAACCAACAATATATATATGTGTGTGTTTGTGTGTGTGTGTGTGTGAATATCTTTCCATATAGATAGGTCGAGTTTTTTATCCTCATATCCAATCATAACTGTATAATATAGAAAAAATGGATCAAAGTCCATAATTGCTCCTAGGTCTAAGCTTGACCACCCTGGTCATCTGGACCACCCTAGTCCTTCTGATCATCCTGATCACCCTGCTCTCGGGCTTCTTCAGCTTCCTCAGCTGTAGCAGCCTCAACGGCATCCATGTACACAAGAACTTCTCTATCTACCTGCCTCATGAGGCATATCCAGATAGGTGGTATACCAACCACTAGCTCTTGCATAATGACAGGGTTATGCTCAACACACAAAGTAGGCACTCTTTGGGTATGCCTAGTCGACTTCCCCTCAAGAACCCTAATTAAGCCATGGTCTTCTCCTGCCACATGATGCACATACATACGTGGATGCCTAGTAGGGCGGACTGGTCCAATATTTGCACTTTAACATTTTATAGGATTAAAAACTATTATACATATGTATATATCTTTATGACTAAAATTCATAAAAATTTAAAAACTTGAAAACAAAAATACTTGACGCTCCTCATGCTCCTCCAAGAGGGAGGACAAGGTCGATGTCACCTCGGAAATATATCCCAGCAAAACTACTCCAGTGTTGGTAGCTGTTGCTCCCACCATAAGTAGAAGTCATCGTCGTATACACTCTGAACTGATCCACTACCTCCCTAGTGAAGGAATATTCCCCCCACCTACTCAGTCTAGGATGATGGGGAGAACAAAATGGTAGTGGTACTGCAGGACTGAAACCAGGCACCCTCTCAAAGAAAAATGCCACCAATATTCTAGAATAATCGAATTTTTTCCATCTGCCTCTTTTACAGTCAGAGAGTTGTTTCCGCATTATCGGGATTACTCCCGAACACCAGTCATATAGGGCTCCCTGTAGACATTCCACTGCAAGTCTCATTTGGTTTCGAGTTGTAAGGTGAAATGATGATGACCCTGCAACCCTCACTATAGTGCTTTCCAACACCTATAATGGCAAGCTCCGGATATGAACAATAGGGATGCAACTACCCCTCTTTTGAGTACCAAGTGCACAGTATGTATCAATATAGTTCTGCACACTTAGGAGGTCGCCGCCTCTACCGGTACCTTCCAAGTTAACCAGAGCTCCTTGTCGTGACAAATTGGAGATAAAGTAGATGTCTTCCAAGGTAATCTCTAGAAAATCACCTTGTAGGTCAAACATACCAAGATCATGATCCCAATAGTTTATCATAAAATCTAGTAGGTGGACATTGGATCGCATAGGTGAGGTACAAAAGAATTTGAGCAACCCACTTTGCTGCAAAGCATATACCGTAGGGGCACTTCGAAGAGCTTCTTGGTCCATGTCTTCATGCTCCCTCTCCCTCGACTCCAACACCATGTTTCAATCTGGTAACAAGTCAATAATCAAACATTAAATTTATATTAAAAAAAAATTGATTTTGGCCCTACATAGCCTTTTCATGTCTCGCGCAGCGTACATGACTGTACTTCGGACATGTTGTGTATTGTACATGAATTTTCTTCGACCAACCCATGTACAAAACATGTGTACATAATTGTTTATATACCATACCCACGTAAATAGTGTAGCTGTTTCGAGAACGGTTGAAAACATCAAATTTTTTCCAAAAATTAAAATTTGCTTGGATCAAATGAAAGAGCATGGAGAGTAGTTTTACCTGGAACTTGGGGTTTTCAAAATTATCCACTTAGTTTTCCACAACGAGCAATTGAAGGCAGAGGTAAAATTTGTCTATATTGGGTAAAAATGTCAAATGATGAGTTTTGATTTCTATTTTGAACTATTTATAAAAATATTATTTCAAAAGTGGGTTTTAACCTATAGTTCTTATTTTTTATAAAAATCAAACTAATACCATGTTTTTTTTCTTCAATGTAACAGGTCTAAGGTCACTCAAAGTTGTTTTTCTCTCATATTGGATAGGATTTTGGTCATTCATATGCATTTTTGTATTTATACCTAATCTGTCTTAACCCTATAATTACTACTTTGACCACAGACTATGGTATTTTAACCATTAGTACCTTGTCTATGCCATTGTTCTTCCATGGATAGGGTTTTCCTCACATGAATACCCTAGATTAGATCCCATTTATTGTCTTTTGGTACTCATGTTGTATTTGTCATAGGTTCAGGAGAATCTTCTTAGCTATTTTTCATGCCAAATTAAGCCTCATTTTGGTCTCTTTTTACAAGCTATCCTTTTAAAGACTCCCAGCCCTTATGGAGTTTCTTTAGGCCCAGATCTAACTCCTCAAAATAGACTTGACTGTTGAGTAAACTTGTCCATTCAGGCTTGTTAAGAATATGTGAATGGGCATCCACATTGGTGGTAGGTTATCTCTTTCTTAGACCATGTGGAATAATACGATAAAGGATCACTCTCTTTTCTACAGAATTGAGAAGAGTATTCTCAGGCATAGGTTTATCACTTTTTTGGACTTGAGGGACTAAAATTATGAAAAAGGAACACCCGGTATGAGCTTAATTTTCTCTTTTTCATGCTCTGGACCTAAACATGAAAAATATTTTGAGTGTACTTTATGTCTTTGTCATGATCGTTAAACAACAAGAACAAAACATCAAGTTTATTGTTGTAAGCCCCATTCCTCGTACTCAAATGGATCTTTTCGAGTGATCTTGATTTCCTTCACACTCGTAAAAATCAATCTATATGCTGCTCTCAAAGGAGCATTGGGTAGGTGGTAATTTAATCTTTTACGTACCTCCCTGACTAAGTATGAAAAAGGTTCACCTTTTCTTCTATGGAAGTTAAGAGAGTTCTTCTGTGGTATGTTTTATACTTTTTTGGCCTCAGGAGACTAAATTGGATGAAAAAGGACCCCCTTGGAGTCTTCTTTGGATTTTTCAGACTCTCTAAACATGAAAACACCAAGTGAGCATGTACTAGTTCGGGCTCATAAAATCCATGAATAAGTAACATTATCAAGCATTATTCCCTCTTCTCTTCAAGCTTGTCAAAAATGAAGAGAGACTTGAGTTGAATTTCCTGGACTCGTTAAAATTTAACAAGAAAGATAAGGAAGAAGTTTTCTTTTGATTCTCAGTCGGTGGCAGTAAGTCATCCTTGAACATAGCACTCTCTATACTTTTCGATAGTCATGTCTCAATATTCAATTTCAGTTCAGCTATCACTTCGAGTTTCTTACTCCTCCACTTGTCCGTTATACCTAGGGAATTTGATCATGCCTCCTACATGACAGATAAGTCTAGTTGTATTATCTGCAAAGTTAAAAGCTACCTTGGGTCATCTCTGTGTCATTCTCACTGTTCAAGGATTTATCCCTGCATCTGATTTGTATCCTGATCCCATCATTGTCCTATATAATAGTACTTGTGTCTCCCTTCCTTTATCCAGTTCCTAGTCACTCTTGTGATCCATTTGAGGATCTATTGCCTTCCTCATCACAGTATGGTTTCTCATCAGCATTTCTTGATGGCGAAGACCTAGAGTTTTTGACAATATTACCTTAGGATTCACTTTCATTATTAGTGAATTCCTTTGCTTCAGTTGTCGATTATCAGCTATTTGGTTGACAATCTGTTGAATCCTATCCATGTTCAACATCAACATATCTATTCACATGGCCTGGATTATACTTGTTATTTTTTATTTTTGATGAAGACCTTAGGTTCATAGCCTAAGTTGCGCAAGACTATGTTGTGTTCACTTACATAGTTTCCATATCTTTGAACACTCATCATTATTGTATATTGTGGCTTCGATCCACTTTTGTAATATACATGGTCATGAACCCGTATCATATGATGTACTCAAATATTGTAAAGGAGCTAGTGTTCCAGTATATTGAACATGGCATCCTCAGATATGACTTTGTATATGACATTACTGTTAGAATAATCAACCCATTGTTAGCTACCTTAGACATTAATTAATCCATTTTTTGTCTTATTTGCCTAGTTTCCATATTCCACCTTATGCAAGTTGTCCTCCACACATCCATAGTGGTCAAACTTGCTAAATTTGAGTCATGGAGCACTTGGGAAACCTCTTGGAATCAAATCTTCTTTATTCTTGGCCTCCCTAGCGCATGTCTGCTTTTTCTGCTTTATTGCCTGCTTTTTCTGAGTTTTAAGGCAATTGGGAAAGTTTGACAGGTGAAGTTAACTTATTTTTTGTCCTCATCATCCTCCACTCTTTTCTCCTATGAAAAGAATTTATGAGTTGTCCTTCCACCACCTATTATCTTGCCTAATTTATTTTTCCAATTCGTGAGCTCCTAGACAGATTTGGAAAGTGCTTTATGCACCTATGGGGGATTTGCTTAGATTTAGTAAGCCTGCTTTTGACTAAATTCGAATGGAATCCTTATGCATTTGAATCTCTCATGTAATTATTTATTATGGCAGCCTATGACTTCACAGTGTTGGATATTGTACACTTATTCAATACAGATTAGTGTTCTGCTCCATATTGAGTCTCCTTTTGTGAGTAATTTGCATGTGTAATTGGAAATTATTGTGAGTGTAATTGTTCTAACACATGGGTTCAATTTCCACATGGTATCATATCCTTTTTAGATCAATTTATCTCCTTCCAATTTGTATTGCAGGTTCGACATCATTGACTAGGAGCATTCTACTGACTGAAGGGACAATTTCTGAGCTATGGATCAATCTCAGAAGATCATCTTGACTCCATTTAACTTCTTGGAATGGAAAGCAAAGATGGAGATACTGTTGAGAGAAAAAGGCCTCTACAGAGTGACTATGGAAACAGAATTAGAGCCCAATGCAGCTGCAGAGAAGATTAAATGACACAATATGAGGGATGAGGCCTATGGTCTCCTGTGTGTGAGCATATCCAGAGACCTCCTTTTCCATCTTGATGGATTAACATCACCAAATGAAGTATGGGAGAAGCTTGTTGATCTTTTTGGTAAGACGGATGAGATGAGGTGACATCAAATTGAAAATGAATTGATCTCCCTGAGTCCCAATAGCTTTGAATCCCTGCAACTCTATTTTTCCAAGTTAAAAGCACTTGTTTTGCAGCTAAAACAATGTGGGATCGAAAAGAAGGATGAAAAACTTGTTTTGGCCATACTCTCGAAGCTTGGCCATGACTATTCAGTGTTTGTATCAAACTTCTATGCCACAAAGTTGACAACTCCAGCCTATAAAATTCCTAGCCTTGCAGATTTCATGGAATCTCTCACATAAGAACAAGATAAACTGGTGATGATGGGCACCATCAAACCTTCCAAAGACCAAGCTCTGGTTGCTGGAGATTCGAGGGTGGATTCAAAAAGCAAGAAGAAAGATAAAAATCCACCTTAGCAAAAGAGAGACAAGAACAAGTCTCCAGAGGAGCCTCAAGGTTCCAAGAAGAACCCCCAAAAGAAGAAGAACAAAGGAGAAATGAGCAAGTGTGCATACTGCAGTAAGGGAAATCATTCTAAAAGCTCCTACATGAAGAAGAAAATAGACATGCTGACCCAACTTCTGGAGAACAATGGAATCTCCCTTCTAGACAGCTCAAAGAAGAGGGAAGGAGGATCAAATTCAGAAGACAGAGAGAGAGTTCATGCATTGGTTGCTGGCACATCAAGCTCACCTAGTTTCATCATTGATTTTGGAGCTTCGAGACATATGGTTTCGACCAAGGAGGCATTCACCTCACTTGACATGTCCAAAGGTCCACCAATTGTACTGGGAGATGACTCTCTCACTGAAAGTTTGGGCAAAGGGAGGATTGATCTTGACCATGGTAAGTTCTGCAATGTGTTATATGTTCTATGTCTTTCCTCTAACCTCTTATCAGTGTATCAGATGACCCACACAGGGTCTCCAAAGAAGGTCATATTCTCCCCTGATGAAGTTGAGATCACTGAGATCTCAAGTGGTAAATTCATTGAAAAAGGAATTTCAAATCACACTTCGAAGGTATACATGTTCTCACACTTCCTACCCTACTCAAACCCCTCTACTCTTCTGATTCATGCTAATGAGGCAAGCAAGATTTGGAATGAAATATTTGGCCACATCAATTACAAGTATCTTTCTGATCATAGTGAAAAATAAATGGTCATAGGGTTACCAAAGATTAAGTTTTCCAAAGGAGTTTGTCAAGGTTGCATCTTAGGAAAACACCTAGAGCATAAATTTGAGAAAGCTAGTCATGAGAGAACCTCTGTAACTCTTGAGTTGATCCACGGTGATGTTGCTGGCCCATTTCCTCATATGCTAATGATTCAAGCCAAATATGCATTGACATTCATAGATGAATTTTCCAGGTATTGTTGGGTTTACTTCTTGAAACACAAGTCTGAAGTTTTTGGCCTCTTCAAAGTCTTTAAGGCTTTGGTTGAAAACCAATCTAGGAGGAAACTCAAGGTCCTCAGATCTGACAATGGTGGTGAGTATGTCAAGTTTGAGTTCATTCAATATTGTGCAGATGCAGGTATCACTACTACATTTCGACCAAAAATCCGACGACCGTATTATCGGATTTTCGACACTTCCCTGTCACATGTACGACACTATTGATTTTTTTTAAGCGTCGGTGGAGTGTCATCGGTTATCCGACATCTTTCCAATCCGTCGGTTAAATGACAGATCAGTTTACCATCGGTTATCTGACACTTACAAAGCGACGGTGACGGAATTTTTTTAAAAACATTTACACCTACCGGCGTCGCTTAACCGACACCTCCCGGACACAAGCGTCGCTTAAGCGACGGTATGGTATTTTTTTTTATAAATATTGTGAAATTATTAAACTTCCTATGATATATGACTAGGCTTCCTTTAAAAAACATATACATAGAATTACCTAGTCCCTTTGTGTTTCCCATCATCTAGCCATATCTATATATACATATATGGAATGTTCGAGGCTTTTCATGGTGAATGAAAAGCGATGTAAATATTAATGCTTTAATCCCCTATTCACTTAACGTTATTGGACCTACACACAAAACGGAACACCGAAAGAGAGATGTTATAGAGATTCACATCACAAAGCAAGATATTATAATATATATTATGTGATTTAGATAAATTAGCTTTAATTCTTTTAGCAGTTATTATTAGAGCATCATTTTATTCATATTTTATATAGAGTAGGGCAATATACGCCTTAGTTGGCGCGCGATTCTTTTGTGGTTGAAAAAAAAAATACTCTTATGAATTACATTTTAGCAAAACCGGGCATGCTTCTACCAAATCCACTTCTAGTTACTAGAAGTATGAGTTAGAGTTTTGTGTAGATACCTTCATAATAAATTGATGGGTGGAAAAAACACTTTGACAATCCTTCTACCACAAACCTGAGATTATGAAAATAAAGAGAACCTTGTTGCTAAGCAATTGGCCCAAAAGTTCCTAGAAGACTTCTCGTATCGAATGCTCTTCAATCAAAGGGAAGAGTGTGACAGAACCAATATAGCCAAGCCTTCAACTTTGGAGAATGACAGTTTTTTTGCAAGAAAGTCCTAACTATAAAACCCTTCTGTTTAACTCTAACCACTTGAAGAATGTGACAGAATCAATACAGCCAAGCCTTCAATCTTTGGAGAATGACAGTTTTTTTGCAAGAAAGTCCTAACTATAAAACCCTTCTGTTTAACTCTAACCACTTGAAGAATGTGACAGAATCAATACAGCCAAGCCTTCAATCTTTGGAGAATGACAGTTTTTTTGCAAGAAAATCCTAACTATAAAACACTTCTGTGCAACGTCTCTAACCACTTGTTAGTTATCGAGTTAAATTTCTAGCTATGTTTGTTATAAACAAATTGCTTAGGAGTATAACATGTGGAATTTAACAGTTAAGAACGAGTATTTCTGATGTGGGAGGTTCAACCTCTGTAAACTAATACAAAATTTAACTTTAAAATATTCATTTATGTGAAAAAATAAGAATTCAGAATTCTACGCCATAATGTTCATTTTGGCCATACAGGGGAGCTAGTACTATGTTTATTACATTGTAAGGATGCATTAACCACAACCCCAGTTGATCTTCATAAACTGATCTAGATGGGTAAGGATGTTGAGATGCAAGTTTACAAGCCATTGTTTCAAAAATTAATAGTGAATGAACAAGGGCTGTTCCTTGAAAATAATGGACTGATTAAGATACCTTCTTCAATAAGTAGTAACATCTCTTTTATAGCATTTTCCCATTATCTTGATCCAAATATGTAGGTAACGCCCGTGAAGTTCCTGGATTTCTGCCAGCCATGAATATTTATACTAGTATACAAGCAAAAAAGAATGAAATAGAAGAACAACTCATAAGGTCTGTGTATGATTTAAACTTGAAACTACTAAGATAGAGTACAAGAAATTATATAGATTATAGATGTTACAAAACAAGAGATTATAGATGTTACAAAAGAAACTGATCTATAAATATAAACAGGAAAGAAACTCCAACATAGTAATTAGTTCAAATACAATGTCAAGTGTATTCCATTATAGAAAGCAGGACAAATGATATTTACAAGAAAGTACATTTGATAGCATGTGAAGCAAGGAACTCGTTCTGTTATAAGGATTCTGTGAATTGTGGAGCTGTGAAGTCAAATTCTTGTCTCATAATGCAGCACATGAACCAATCACTGGTATACGTTGGCATCCTCGTTATTGGTGCTGCCAAAGCTTCTGACATATCCTCCTCACATGTTAAAGCAAAAGTGTGTGAAGGGTTTTGCACTTTTTCTAGACTTAGCACAGCCTGTATAAAACACATTAACAAGCCAGTTTCAAGTCAGCAACGATTGATGCCACACTATTATGGAAAAATTAATGATGTGAAACATACTTACCTTGCCACCTGCAGCCATGATAATGGCTGAAAGATCCTCCATTTTTGGCTGAACATGTGGTGTAAGATACACATCAAAACCTTTGAGTAGCTCACGGGGATTACCACATGCTTTGAGAACCACATCTTCCACTTTTAGACCATATTTTGACTCAAAATATTTATCCTTCAAGATATATGGCATTTCACCTAAGATGCATTTAGCACAACATAAGATTTCAGAAGGTGCAACTTGCAAGGTTATTCTTTCAACTTTATATAAAATATACAAATGTAATATGAATCTTGCAGCTTACCAACAAATTTACCTTCCCTGCAGCTTGCTTTCAGCCACTCTGGTGAGATCACCCAAGCACTGGACAAAGAAATCATATTAGAAATAGAATGTTTCTATAGAATAATAGCCTTTTTAGTGAGATACACAATGGATTTTAAGAACCTCCTCAAAGATAAGATCTTACCCAGAACAAAGTGCAGTACAAAAATTTAGTGTCCTCCTCACTTGCCCCGTGACAACATGTGTGCAGATATTTCCATTACAAGAAACAATACCTCCCAGGTTCTCTATAAGCTATGCTTTCAAAAGTTGCAGAAGAAAATCAGCTGAGACTGAATTAAAACGAAGAATCAAGCAGAAGATGATCCCAAAACTAGATTAACACTATAAGCAATTGCATCAAGATCTAGTTTACATGAACAAGATGCACTGAACCTGAGCATTATATTCTAATTAATTAATGTCCTATTATCTACATAATATGCGCCAATGCTCAGGATAGGTTTCATAACATAAATATATGCAGGTCAACAGATAATATTTGTGAATTGCGATGACAATTATTTTTGAATTTTTGCTGTTAAAATGTTTTCTATTCTGTACCAAAGTCACCAGACTTTACTTTGAATGAGACTCCTTTTAACCTGACCAAAACTCGACTCCGACTTGGCAAAGACTCATGAATCGACTAGGCATAGACTACGCACCATGAAAAACACAAAAAATATAGAATTTCAAAATAAAAGATTTTTTAGATTATAAATGAGATTAGTTTGACTTGGCAGATTTTTGGTTTGACTGGGTGAGTTTAGTTTGACCCAATAATGTTTACTTGGATTCAGCAGGCTGTGCAAGATTTTGGCAAGTTCAATCAAGTCAACCATGGCCTGAGTCAGACCATCTGGGTCCAGGTCAAACCGACCCATTTTGGCCATAGATCGGGTAGGGGCATGCAATAAGCACCCCATTGTGCAGTATCTAATGCTGTCGCTGTGGTGATGCCAACTGTTGGATAGAGAGTTGGATCAAATCCAACGGTTGGCATCCCCTGCAGCCGGCTGCAGGGTGCTTATTTCATGCCATCAGGTAGACTCACTGAGTCCTATTATTATGTTCTGTACTAATGAATACTATAATTTCCACGTGTATGAGAAGACATTAAATAGTCGTTAGCTTGTAATTATAAACAATCCCTTGTGAAAATTCCAATGCCATATAGGATTTGGCACATACAAAAGGTGTCATAACAAACAGTGACCAAATTTGACACATATTTGATATACTCTGGCCTCTTGAGAAACACATACATGGCATCCAATAGTGCAGTCTTTGTGTTATCCCTGTAACAAACAACCAGGTTAAATTGGCAAAAATAACATAATAATAAGGGTTTGTACCAACCAAAATAAGAAACCCAAAGATATTTAAAAAGCAGATAGTGCACTATCCACTCTAATCTCTTCAAAATATTTTAAAAACAGGGTAAGAGAGAAATGAGGCAAAGGAAGAAGTAAAGAATTAATCGAAACATTTAAGTTACATAAGGCTAATGTGCACAAACTCCTTTAACAACAAAATCATTTACTCAACGTCAAGATAACACATTTTTGGCTTGCATTGGGAGAACATTTAAAATCATAAAAGAAAAACAGCCTTAACAACATAAACAAGCTCAATCTAAAAGATGAGCTAAGAAAATGAAATACAGCCAAAAGTTCTAGAAGGCATGTGTTTCCTTGATGTGTTTATAATCAAGGAGAAAGATTAAACCATAACCTATTCACTGTGACTTTTGACTCTTGACAGTACTTCAAAGTCCTTGATAGGAGTAAAATATAAGCACCTAGTTTGTACAGCAAAGCAACACAGAGGATAAACATCAGTACCTCCTTTGCAGGACGTCCTTCAGAAAGCCTGGGTGAGCTTGAACATGAAGAATAGTTACGACTACCAATTTCAGTACCATCTTCCCTTGAACCATCAATGCTACTAGCATGGCTAGTACCTCCAGTGTCACTAGGCCAAGCACTAATACCAAAATTGCCAAATTGAAGATTTACAGGCTCTGCCTTCCCAATTTGAAGAGGTCCATACATAGGATTTCCTACGCCACTTTCAGTTCCATTGTGGTCATTATTATCAATTGACTCAAATGGCCAAGCCTTTGCAACAGATCCATCCGTATTAACAAGTTCCATGAGGTGGTGCTGAGACACTTGCCTCTGAATAAGTTGAAACATCCCCTTTGAGCTAGCTGAATTGGCAACACACTGATTTCTATATTCTTCTTCTACTACACTAACTATATTTGTAGTCTGTTCATAGAGTTGTTCACCTGTACTACACCTGCGTAAACAGCTAAAAATTGTCGCATGTATAGCAGCCACACTTCTATCCACATTAATATTGTTTACCTTTGGAACTAAATGTTTATCAGCTCGTTTACACAAGTAATCTTGGATTGTCCGTATATTGCGAATATATTTTACATATTTGTTCTTTGCAGGATCTAGGGTCATATATTTTTCACAGACTGCAAAATGTTCCAAGTGTTTACCTTCACTTGCAATATAAATCACAAATGGTATTATTAAAGGATTTCTTTTCATAAGCCCCATCTGTTAGAAAGGAACTCAGTTCAGATAGTATCTTAAAAAAACACATATGAAAACTTTATGTGCACAGTGCCCAACAATAAAATAGTACTTAGAAATGTCTATAGGATAGACAGAAGCTTACCATAAAATTAAGGCTCAAACGCACACCTTCAACCACCATATATTCCTTCCTCCCTTCCCATGCAGTAATTAATCTATCCAGGCTATCCATTACCATCTCACTTTGTGCTTTGTACCCTTCAAGTGCCATACATCTAGGGCCTATTGCTTCAATCCCAATCATAGCTTCAGATCCCTTTGCATTGTCAAAAGGTTCGAATCTGCTTTGCTGTTTGGTCAAGGTTAAATCTTGCATGCCCGGTTCATCTTTATTGGGTAATAAACTAGATCCCTGAGAAACAGATTGCCCATTTACAGACATGCCTGCAAGCTTCTTTGCTTTCTTTTTTTCCTTGGCTTCTGCGACAGCAACTGGATCTAGAAACTCCCCCGCATGGTATGTTGAAGCCCACAGCAAAGGATTTTCCTTCTCATCTGCAAAACTCCTCATCATGTGCCATATTGAATTAGTAGATACAACGGTTGTAATCCCCAGTCTACTAGCCTATAGAAATGGTGTCACTTTTCAAAGCAGTTAGCAATAAGGATCATATGCAGCCTTGCACCAGTACTGAAACTAAGAAGTAGGGCTAAGGTGCTACACCACAAACTACAAATATGTACAAGGAGAAATAAAATTCAAATTGAAATATTGGAAGTGAACTAGATCTACAAAGTGTTGATTCATGTATTGGTTCTTGTAAAAGGAAACAAATTAGAGTTATGTTGTGTGACTTGATGAAGCTATCCCACAACTTATAGCAATAACTTCTCTTCCTTATCTTTTTAATCCATGCATTCAGAGGTTTCTACATTAGTTGGACCCATAATTCCTTCTTGTGATAAAATGTAAAAATGATTTCTTGCTCAATTACTAATTTTGACATGTAGGTATACACACCTATGTTAGAGTCCTCTTTTATTGAAAATAGTTATTTAACCTCTGTACACTCTACTAACAGCTCAAGAGAGCTTCGTTCTTCTAATCAATATCCCTACACTAAATGATTCAATATGCAGATCACAGCATAAGATCCATCATCTATTACCTGTGAATTTATGCATTACTAAACTATCACTTTCTTAAATGCAGCCCCTACCCAAAGGGACCAACTTACCAAACATGTAACAGAGCTTTCTATTTTCCATAAAAGAAGGAAGAAGGTTGTCAAAAGGCAATGACATATGTACTAGTGTATCAAAGCGTTAGCTTTAACATGTCAGGTGGCTGCATTCAAGGAAACATTATTTGCGCTGAAGCAAAAATATCCAACATGCCAGGGATTGAAGCTTCACTAATATAGAAAGTAGTGACAATTGAAGAGAGGAATATGCCTCAAAAAAAAATTTAAAAACCAACAAAAGTAATTGTGACGCACCACTTTCTTAGTTGCCAAGACAAATTGGAAAACATTAGCCCAGACTCAATGTTGCATACAGCAGGAGACACATACAATAATATATTGAAAATGTATGTTGCAAGCTAGAACTACCGCACTAAAATTAAAGACGAATAGTTAATGATCAAAGTACTAAATGTACTGTTAAATGAAGTGTTGTCACATCCATAGGTTGTTCAGTCACCTCGCTTCATGGAATTAAACTGAATGCAACTTCTTTTTCCCTAGGGCAACATTTCAGTACCTAAAGGATAAAATGCAGAAACTTTAAGACAGGAAACTTATATAATTTGGGTTGCTATAAGAAGTAAAGAATATAACCTTCAGTGAATA
>LPNX010296951.1:168026-195848 GCA_001517045.1 Pseudotsuga menziesii | reverse complement strand
ATAGCTGATGTAGGAGAATGGTACAATTAGGATTGGTACCAACAAGATATGATGGGAAAAGGGCAGCGAATATTTCATGCTGCAGCTGATTGAATGCAGATTGGAGAATAGTGTTACATTCCTTTTAGTCACCATAAAGCAATAATGTGCTCAACAAACATAAAACAACTTCAAGAGGAAAAAAATGCGTTAAGACCTTGCATTTTACCTTAACTTGCGCAACGACAATTAACAATATCTCTGGACAGTGCTTAATAGGAAACTCTGATGAAGGAATAATGAAATCTGCTCAATGAGATCTTTAGAAATACTAGCTATTGGTGCTCATCTACAATGACCCCGAAGAAAAGATGAATAACTATAATGAAAAGCCCTTTACATCTTCCATGTGCCTTCTACCAAGACAGATTGTGGCTGCATAGTCTCCTTTTTAGACCCTTATCATATGAAAATACCCAAACAATTATAGAGGGGGAAGTTTCCCTAGCATGGCAGGATGCTCTACAAATGGTGCAAAGCACAAATTAAGACAATGGGAACACAGCCAATGAAGCTCATTTTCTTAAAAATTCTAAACAAAGTGATTGAAAACAAACAGCAAGGTTTCTCACATCAAGTGATCACAAATTAAAGTGTTTGAATCTAACATGCTACCATGCAAGCTATAACTTTGTATCTAATCAAAATATTCCCCTGGTAGCATATGCCTCATTCAGATAAAACGCTACAACACATGATAAAGCCTTACAAAAGTAATATCTACTCCTAAATGCCCTGGAGGCTGGTATTCATACAATTCAAGAACCTGTTAATTGCAGGTTAAACAAATAAAATGACAAAGAAGAAGAGTAAAGAAAAGCAAGCCCTGCTCTGTTATACCCAAAGTCCACAAAGATATTTCAAAAAAAAAACATGCTGGTTGAAAGTCCACAAAGATATTTCAAAAAAAAAACATGCTGGTTGCTCCACAGTTATTAGCAGAACCTAAATTGCCCATCCAAGGATTGATACCTTCGAACCTAAATTAAGCTGCTTCTTTCCCATTCACCATCAGTCCTTCAGTCGTTGTAAAGGGAAAATTGTCATTTAAGAATGTTGTTTCATCTTCAGACTTACATAGCTTTGCTCGGTGCTCTGTTTCTGTGGAAAAGGATGCAAATCTGACACAAACTGATTCCTATCATAAGCATGGACTTGTTTGTCGATTTCTAACTGATGGCATACATTGATAGATCTGCACAGCTGGGCTTATCAAAGCTGGAAGCCCCTTCTATTGAAGGAGGGCTTATTTCTACCCATGTCCACAAGATTTCTCCATTGTTGAGTTTGATGCAGTAGCTGATAGGGATCAGCTGCTCTCTGAATGAAACCCCAGTAACCTACCTTTAACACCTCAGTGAATTGTTTAACCTCAGTTCCGCTGTGTAAGGAAACCCTAACCTTTCCCTACAATTCTGGCCTCTTGAGACACTGGCGGAGATTGAAAATGGCATAGGCAAAGTTCGTTACTGCAGACCTGAAACAACAAAAATACAATGGACAACCTCTGCAAGGATTATTTGTGTTGAAATGGATCTTTCCAAAAGCCTTCTTGAAGTGATATGTGGAAAGTTGAAACATAAGCTTGACTATGAGCACGTTACCTTCTGTTGCCAATATTGTTTTGCTGTTGAGCACACAATCACCTCTTGCCCTACTCACAAACATGTTCATGACCTGGGGAAGCGAAGCAAGGTAGACCCCATGCCAAAAGGAAATCCAATCAGAAGCCTACATGGTGGAACAGTGCCAATGCAAACCACCAACTGATAGAAATAGATAATGAAGTAGAAAAGGCCTACCCATTAATCCACCAAAAGGCAGCCACTCCAGAAACTGCGCTCAAAGTTGCATCGATCCATACCAATTCTAAAGCAACCCCCTCTTAGAAAGAATCTAGTAGCCAAGGGGAGGAGAGACCTATGGAGAAAGTAGAACCTACTACGCAGGACAAATTACTCAATACTCGACTCAACTCAGGACAAATGCACAATAAACGACGGCGCTATCATTCAATACTCGACTCGATCTCAAAAAGGAATTTACCAAAATGTACTGTCAAAGTCTACATCCCCATTGATAATGACCTGTCAATGTTGCCATGCCTTGATATGTGAACATGTTGATGGTGCTTGAGACTAAGGATATAGATTTAGGGCTCAAGGATGTTTTATATTTCCATCAACCAATTTAAGTAGCCTTAGGATGATATTTCTCTACCAAAATGACTTTCATAAGGCCTCAAGACCCATCCACTATGCATGGAACATGTTAATGGCACTCATATCCATCTCCTAGGGAAAATAACCCCTAGTGAATGCATGTGCCATGGTTTCTAAGTTTTGTTCATCACACTTGACCTCAAGAAGACTATCTAGATATCTAGACACATTTGTAGTGCACAACTAACCTATCAATGCCACATATAGTTTTAGCAACATAATTTTTCTCCAATTTGTTGATGGCACTAGATCCTTAATGTAGGTTGGGTTGTATTTCATAATATTCATTTTTTAGATAATAATAATAAAGTATTTAGGTATTTCTTATGTTAAAAAATATCAATGTAATATGCATTCAATACCAAAATTAAAGGTAGGGTTTGTTTGTTTTGGGTTCTAGGTTAGAGTCTCCTATTTAGGGTTGAAAAAAAAGAAAAAGAAAAAAAGTATATTTTGTTAGTTTAATCTAGTAATTAATTGATAATAAAGTTTCACTTTATATTAATTATAAAATCAATTTTTATATTAAAATTTATTATGTAAATTTTTATTTTGAAACTAAAGCTAAAGAAGACAACCCATAGAACACATATGAAAAGATGCATTCCAACCTTGTTTTTTTAAATTTACATGAACATACACACATTAATAAAATGTTATGTGTTAAAAACAAACATGTGCTAACACCATGCAATATTTTATTCCATATTATTGTTAAAGGTTCTTGATCTCAAGAACATTTAATAATATCCTTAGACAATAGTTTTTAGTCTTGGATGGTTGTTGAATCCCCACAAACTATCAATCCTCCCATGCCTTGATATGAGGACATGTTGATGGTGTTTTAGAGTAAGGGGATATATTTAGGGCTTGAGGATGTTTTCTCTTTCTTTCATAATGACTTCCACCACCCGCAACCTAAAAAGCATCATAAAATTATCATGGATATCTCTTCAAGGCCTTTGAGATGAGCTGAAAAATTGGAAAACAAAACTTCAAAAATTGATATCAAGGTAGAAATTTATGGGAAATTCATGTGTGTTATATAATGCATGTGTGTTATTGAAATCAATTTTTTTCTAGGTAGGATAGTTTCCACTCACTCAAGGTGTCATCGCTTAAGTGACGCTTATCAGGATATTCGTCGCTTAAGCGATGCTTATGAGACTATCCGTCGCTTAAGCGACGCTTATGGCCACATTTTCAAAAAAAAAATTATCTATGTGATTTTTGGTAGGTTTAAAAAAAGAAATCCACGTGCCGTTGGATTTTGGATCGAAATGTAGTAGTGTATTTAAATGCAGCATTCTATCCCTTACACACCACAGCAGAATGGTGTTGCTGAGAGGAAGAATAGATCACTGAAAGAGATGGCAACCTGCATGATGGAGGCTAAGACTTTGCCACCAAAGTTTTGGGCCGAAGCTATAAACTGTGCAGCCTATATCTAGAATAGGGTGCCTCATAAACAGCTCGATGGTATGACTCCTTTTGAAGCATGGAGTGGGCACAAGCCAAATGTGACCCATTTCAGGATTTTTGGCTCAAGGGCTTGGGCTAGAATTCCAACAGAAAAGAGGAAGGCTTTGCAGTTGCAAAGAAAAGAGTGTCTATTTGTTGGGTACTCTAAATATTCAAAAGGGTACAAGCTGATCAATTTGAGCACAAACAAATCCTTCATTGAAAGGTGTGTTCAGTTTCAAGCAGAGCCCCTAGCAGCAGTGGAAGTTGGAGAATCCTCTTCACTACTAGAACCTTTGAATGCAAGTGAAGAGATAGTTGAACATGCTTATTCTGATTTGTCTGATAATGATGGCTATGATGGGCAGACTCGAGTTTACTGTATTTTTACCAACAACACCCCTAGCTCACTGGCCCTTTCGGCAACAGACAGCGAAGCGGCCTGAAGTCTCACCCTAAGTGATTCTAATGGGTTGGCCAAAGACTCAAGCGTCTTGCACCAGGTTCTATGGCATCCTGCTTGCGACTCGCAGCTCTTCTAGCCACGAGACCTCTTTCTCTGTGCGTCACGCGACCCTCGGCTCGTGTCACGCGATCTCCTCGACTCACAGCTCTTCTAGCCACGAGATCCTTCTCTTCCCGTCGCACGGTTCCTTTCCGCGTCACGCAACTTCCACTGACTCGCGATGACTCTAGCCTTATCGCATCTCCGCGCACCAGGAAACACATCACTTCCTCGCAACACTAAGTCATGAGCCTACGGTATCGCGCACCACAGCTCCCCTGCCGGTGCGGTATCGCCTCCCTGCGATAGCCTACTCCCGTGGCTCAGCGCACTTAGCATTGTTCGTGTCGAGTTGCAAGACTCAACATGACAGGCTGTTTACACTACAACTAGTGACTGTTTCAACAAGGCATAAATGAACCCGCATATAACATGCCAAAGACTTCAACTTATGTTTATCCTTCTATATTGCTGTGAACTGAATAGTGCATTCATATATTAAACTGTAACAAAGTCTTATATAATAACTGAAAGATGCAATGAATAAACACAACACATAAATCAATCACATAACACTCAATTTTAACATGGTTCACCTCCAGGATGGAAGTTACGTCCACAGAACTGTGTTTCTATTATACCTCAGGGGAAGGTAAACACAGTTCTGCTGCACCGCATATGCAGCTTGAGATCTTCTCTCTTAGATCTCTCCTCTACCTCTATATTGTCTTTCTTACAATATACACTTCCCTCTCTGTCGATCTCTGTGGATCGTTACATTCATGCTCAATGAGCCAGCTACTGGTTACAGTAAGATACTACAACTAATAGCAGAACCAGAGCTCAGCTTCTACAACTGTCTAATAATCAACAAAACCGACTATTATCTAACTAGCAGCAACCTTTACAATTGTTCAACAAAACGACCAACTAACCAACCCTTTTACAATACAAAATATATCCCTTTATAGGTGTCCTGAAGGTCTCGCCATTACAACACTGTGGGCCTATCCCAACAGTAACCCAAACCTTAACTAGTGACAGTCAGCATATCTGTACTTGAGGTAACCGCTTTTCGTCACACCACAACTCTCTGCGGTCTTCCATGCTTCCCGACGCTGATCATGGGTACTACGCACCGCTTCCCGCTTCTGTCCTTCGTCTTCAATGCCTCGGCCTCGTTGCTTCTTTTCCTTTATGAGGGTATCTGAGCCCTCTTGTCTTCCGTCACTGCCTTCAATGCAGTGGGTGAGCTCTCTCTTCTCGACTGCTCAGGTACCGTCGTCTTCCTTGACTTCTCTATCTTAAAAGTCACGGTTTCTAGCTCTGCTCTGTAGCTAGAAACCTGCTACGGCGTCGTAGCTCTATCTTGTCTCCTGTCCGCCAAAACTGTCTGTCCACTAAAACCGGCAGCTTCTTCTGTAGCTACGGGACCTTGCTCCAACAGTGCCCTAACACTTATTTGTGGCTCATCCTCGAGCCACTACCAGTGGGCTTCTCCTGCTGTAGCTTCTCCTTGGCTTCCTGTGAAGTACATTGCAACCTATCTCGAAGTCCTGCGACTTCATTCTGCATCACTGCGACACGCTCTCGTGCCGAGTCAAGCAAAGATTGACTAATACTGGTGTCTTCTATTGCGTCAGTTTCCTCTCTGGTGGTAGTGAACTCCTTCACTTTCTGCTCAACCGTATCGACTAACTCGGTGATTTGCTCCTGGTAGGGTTGAAGCAGGTCATTGATGTGTATCTCCTCTGTTCTTAATTGCTGCACTTCTTGCTGCAAGCAGTTCATCTCCTTTGTCTTCCTCATCTTCTAAAGAGCTGCCAAGCTCTTAATTTCTTCTTTCATTGCCGCCGTGGTATTCTCTATCTACTGAATATTCTGCTGGATTTCTACTTTCTCAAGCGGCTGATCCAAGTCCGACCATGTGTTCGTTGCATCATTTAGGACTGACAGTGCATCGTCAATGCGAGACTGCATCTATGTAGAAATGAGTCGAAAGGCCTCTACTCTCGCTTGCTTGTCTACCTAGGAAGTGTCTCGTGCATGAGCCTCAAGCTCCTCGATCTGTGCTTTGTGTTCTTGCGCCATCTTGGCCGTTGCTTCTTCCATCTTGGCTACTGTTTCCTCCAGAGCCTTTGCTCTGTCTGTAACTCTTCTTACCTTCTGCTAAATAAGCAAGGTGTACTCAATGCGACATTGGGGTAACTCCAATACGATGCTTTGTAGAAATTGAGACAGATCTTGTTCCCTTTCTTCATATGTTCGCAATTCATCTGCCTTCTTCTGAAAGCTGGTGGCGAGTGCTGCATTCTTCTGCATCAGCTGCGTATTTTCTTGATAAGTCGCAATCTCTCTACCTCTGAGCTCTGCACTTAGCTGCTGCTGATCATCTGAAACTGATCAATGTGAAATTCTATGAGGTTAACCTCAACAAGTTTCCTAAAATGCACTGGTGGATCCGTCATCGACGGAGGGAATCTGATGCTCCCTAGTGGAATCAAAACTGTGTTGAGGAGACCCTTCGCTAGGATCTCCTCATGGGAGATCGACTGTCTCGAACTTTCTCCTGTTGGCACCTTTCTCAACTGAGTGTGGATTATGGCAGTTTTCTCAGTCAATGTTTTCAACTCGCCTAACTGCTGGTCTATGGCCCCTTACATCTTGCCCTGCGATGCCTGCATCGCCTGAAATGTGTTGCTCATTCTGTCCCTTATTCTTAGTGTGATTTTCTCATAGTCATCAGCTGTCAATTTAATCTCCCCACTTGGGTTTGTAACCTTTTGTTTTTTCTTCACGGGCTCCTCCTCTGATGAATCCTCTATATCCTGTGTCTGGGTTTCTACTCTGTCTTTGTCCTTGTCTATTGGGTCTGTCTGTGCAGTATCTGATTGTAGAGGGGTGGGGTCTTCATACTCTCACTTCCATTGGTCATCAAAGTCTTTAATGATGCCTTCGATATCCTGTGCTGTCATCCTGAACTAGCCAGGATCCCAATCATTCCTTTTAGTCCTCTTTGGTCTCAGGTTGATTCTATGGCGGTCCACCATAAAATTAAGCCGACCATCGTATATGTATACAACTTCCTTGCTGATCCATGGTACTTCTAAGATGACTTTCTTTAGCAGCGTATAGTATTCATAGAATACTATCGCATTGAGTTTTTTCTTTTCTGGGTGGCTAGTCTCCCACAGATTTGTATAGCGCACCCCTCTGGGCTCACCGCTTGCTTGCTGCCTAAATTGGGTATGGGGCGGCTCCTTCCACCCTACAAATGCACAGAGTATAATTAACCATGAAAAATGAAAATGGTGGCTGGCCTTATCTTGTGCCGCCAAACAATCTGCCTGAAACATATTTAACAAAAATAAAGACCAGTTGAAATGTTCCCCCTCTGCAACCTATATAGCAAGCTTAATTACAGACCCTGTAACTTCCTTGGGGCGAACCTTAGTTAACAATTTGCTGGCAAGCAGACTAGCTGTAAAGCTGAGTGTCTTGTTTGATATGCTTGCAATGTCGTAAGCCTGAACTCCTCTCTGTAGTTGGTACTTGGCAACTAGGGTGGGTGGTAGCTTAGGTTCCTTGGTCTTTCCTGTTGTATCTATCGTCGGGTGTTGACCAGTCTTGGACAGTCCGGTGATGCGATGCATGAGGTCGATGTTTAGGTCGACCTTGTTACCAAGCCAAAGGTAACCTCCATGTAAACAAGACAGTAGGATGCGTACCACGGCATTAACCTCTGCGCCGTGTCCGAAATGTGGTAGTCTCAACAGATTGAGCAAGCCTGAGCGCTCAAGAATATGAACATGGGCCATGGGATCATATTCTTCCGCACCTATCCTTGGGTTCTTCTGAATTGTAAGGTACTGATCCGGCTGGAACTGGGGATACGTCTTAGCATCGGCTAGGTTATAATCTATGAATTTAGCAACAGCTGCATAACCTAATAGGTCTCCATCTTCCCTTACTCGAGAATCAATCTATGGTATGGGAACAGGAAACTTACCACTCTTGGGAATTTTTACTTCTCGTGCATCTTCAACTCGTGGCATAATGTACTCTGCTACGTTATGAACTTCTTCCTCCAACTCCGAATTGGATTCTTCTAGTATCTGAGAATGGCTCCTTGTCTTTGGCAGTTCTCTGGTCTGTGATGAACCTGGCTGGGTACCCTTCGATGGCGTCGTCATAGGAGCTCTACGGCCACCACATTCGAACCTTCTCAAAATTACTTCTATAGGGTCATCCTCGGACAGAACCCACTCGGTGTGAAATGGTGGACGTGCAATGGCTGCAACTTCTGAAAATCACAGCACTTGGTAACAGACTTAACTCTCTGTTCAGGGAAAATTGATCGGTGCACTCTAGGGCTCTTGAGTTCTTGCAAATGTAACCCTCCTAATTGAATAATTCCTACTTTTATGCAAAAGGTGATAATCCCGGACGCAACAGTCATCTAGACTGAACCCGTCGCTCGTAATAATTGCATGGATGAGACCACACCCATCATCCGATCCTCCATAAATGCTGAAATCCGATCACACCTCCCTCGAAGCATGTGTGTATAGGCGCCGGTCTCATCGAAGATTTGCCAAATCTGGAAACTTAATTATGCTGCAGCCCAAATCTACGGCAAGGGATACCGGTCATTTCCTCATTAACTTCCTGTCAGAGGGAGACTTGGTGGGCCCTCTGTCGGTTACAAAAATGGATACGTGGCACGGGAAACATCGCACTGCTGCGCTAAAACACCGCATCACCTGCGCAAAAAAACAAGCGTTTTTTTTTTCTCTGCAAGCCACTGATGACTTGTGCAAAATGAACCGACCTTATGCGATTCCTCATACTTATAATACCTGCCGGGATGCCTCCTTTCAACTACAATGGACATCTGCACCACCATAAACTGGCTAAGCTAGGGCTGAGAGGTGGGGTGGCTATCACTATAGAGCTTAAGCCTACTGCCATTAATCAATGTGGGAAGAAGCTCCCCATTCAGCTGGCTGAGCTGAACGGCACCTCCGTCTGTAACTTGTTGTATCTGATATGGCCCCAGCCAATGCGTCTTGAACTTCCCTGGAAACTTAATGAATTTACTGTCATAGAGGAGTACTAGGTCTCCGATCTGGAAAGTCTTACTCTTAATGTGTTTGTCGTGCCAAGCTTTCTCTCGTGCCTTCTGCACTTTCTAATGGAATCCGGCAATGAATCTATCTTCCTCTAAGGCAAGCAGCTGCGCAAGCCTTTCCTCCACTATGTCTATATCAGTCATCCTGATGATCTGAGTGATTCATAAGCTAGGAAGGGTATACTCCACAGGCATAACAGCCTCCTGTCCATACACCAAGCTGAAAGGTGTGTGTCCTGTAAGTTTCTTGCATGTGGTCCTATATGCCCATAACACAGCGTTAACTCTGAGTTCCCAATCATTCCTTTGGCTGTTGCAGATCTTAGTAAGAGCGTTTTCTAAAATCTTATTAAAGGCCTCCACCGTACCATTAGCCTGTGGGTGGTAGGGAGTTCTCTTATGGTGCTAAATCTGGAATTCTTCTGTCAAGGCCTCAATGGTGTGGTTCAAGAAATGTGTGCCTTGATCGCTCATCAAAATTACTGGGCATCCAAATCTACTTATGATATTCTCAAAAAGAAACTGTGCGGCTGTAGGAGCATCACAATTTCTTACTGCTTTGGCCTCTGCCCATCTGGTGAGGTACTCTGTTCCGGTGATAATATATCTCACGCCAGTGCGCTTTCTTGGTGGGTTGATAGGACCCACAAATTCTATAGCCCACTTGTCAAATGCACGCAGCGTAACCTGCGGTCGTAGCGGCATTTCATCGAGTCGCGAGGGTTTTCCTACCCTCTGGAAAATATCGTAGCATCTACAAAAGTCCTTGGTATCCTTATGCAACGTAGGCCACCATAATCCTGCGGCTAGGATTTTCTGCGCAGTCAGCTTTCCTGTGAAATGACCTCCTGTGGTACCTGAGTGTGTCTCTCTGATAATAGCGTATTTTTCATGCGGCATCACACATCTGCGCAAGACTTCATCCGGTCCTAACTTGTATAGGTGTCCTACGATCAAGGTGAAGTCTGCTGCTTTAACAACCAACTGCTTCTTTTGCTGCTTAGTAAACTCATCAGGTGCCAATCCTGTAGTGAGAAAGTGAATAATATCAGCATAGTAGTCATCTGTGATCTGGATAGAAAATAACGGCGCGTCTGGCAAATTGTCCTCTAGGTTACTTGGATCTTCTCCTGAGTCTATCCGCCACAAATGATCAGGTCCAGTGTTCAATCTTCCTAGTTTCACAATGATTTCAAAATCATACTCCTGAAAGAGGAGTAACCATCTGCAGATTCTCCCCCCTAACACTAGCTTATTGACCAGATACTTCAATGTGGAATGGTCAGTAAACATCTTGAACGGGGCACCCAATAGGTAGTGCCTGGACTTCTGCAGCACGTACACCATAGCTAAGGCTTCTCTTTCTTTTTTGGTGTAGTTCTTTTCTACCGTCGATAGCTTTCTATTGGAATATGTAATAGGATGATCAATATCCCCTTCTCCTAGTTGCGTTAAAACAACCCCTAGTGCGATGCCAGATGCATCCACATGTACATGAAATGGATTAGTCCATTCTGGAAATACTAGGATGGGCACTGTAACCATATTCTCTTTAAGCGTGTCTAGGCTCTGCTGACATTCCTCATTCCATAGGAATTTTACATTTTTCTTTAACAATTTCTCCATCGGCGCTGTAATCTTTGCATAGCCTTTGATGAACTTTCTGTAATACCCGGTATGACCAAGTACTGTCCTTAGTTTCTTAACTGAGTTGGGTGCTGGAAGATTTACGATGATGGCGATCTTTGCGGGATCCACCATCAAGCCTTGTCTGCAAACAATGTGACCCAACAAAATACCAAATGGTGCACAAAATATACATTTTTTCAAGTTTAGAGAAATCTGGTACTGCCTACATTTCTCTAAAATCAGTCTTAAATCTCCTATGTGCTTGTCAATTAGTCCAAATACAGTCCAATCATCAAAATATACTTCTAGGAATTTATGGATGTATTCTTTAAATACAACAACTACTACTCTAGAAAATATAGCTGGTGCATTCTTAAGACCAAAGGGCATTACCGTATACTAGAACGAGCCCCATTCTGTTGCAAAGGTGGTCTTGGATCGATCTTCTGGATGTATTCTGATCTGATGGTAGCCTGAAAAGCCATCAGTGAAGGAGTAGACCTCCTGTCCTCCCACGTTGTCTAACACCTCATCAGTGAACGGTGTCGGAAATGGATCGTGAATCGATGCATCGTTGAGCTAGCGCAGATCGACACAGATCCTGATGTCTCCTTTAGTTTTCTTCTCTTGCACGACCATGGGGCTAACCCATTCGCTTTTTTCTACTGGCTCAATGATGCCTGCTTCTAGCATCTTATCGATCTCATCCTTGACTTTTTCTTTGTAGCGCGGATTCAATCTATATGGGCGCTGCTTGACTAGTTTAGCATCCTCCTTCAAGGGTATCCTCATGACTCCCAGGTCTCCAACTATTCCCTTCATCTCTGTGAACTTGGTGGGAAATAGGTCCTGATAGTCATGTAACAAGTCTACAATCTGTCCGACTGTTTCATCGTTCCAATAGTCTCCAATAGAGGCAAACTTAGGTTTTGTGTCTGTGCCAATATTGATTTTTTTTATCTTGATGGGCTCTGTGATTGCTGGAATTTCTAGCTGTGGTCCCTCAACATCGCGAGTCCCTTCTGAATTTGGAATGTTGGTGTTGCGAGGATCCTCATCCTCCTCCTCTGGTTCAGATGCAAAATTATAGCACTCTAACGCCTCTTGTAGCTGGATATCCCATTCAGATTGAGCTGGTACTGATATGGTACGGTCCTTAAATATCTTACTCTTTATTATATCTAGGGCCTGATCAACACTTGGATACTCAGATTCAAAAGCGAAGGTGAGTAGGAAGTTGTCTATCATTAGTGGCCACGTAGTTGTTCCCTTGCGCAGCTCAGTCTCTGTATACCAATTCCTTGGAACTATATCCAAAGTATGAATGAATCGGTGAACCCATTCATCCTCGGTAATGTCCGACCAACTCTGTTCGCATGTCTGAATATGTGATTTGGGGTCACTCTCTCCTGTGTATTTCTACTGGACATACTCTCTATCGAAAGAAAATCTGATCGCCATCAATCTTTTAATATCATCCCATGATGCGATGTTCTCTTTATGTGTGTACCACCATCTTGCAGGTGTAGCTCATACTGCAAGGTCCATAGCTGCGATCCTCTGCTCGTGAGGAATCTATTGTTCAAACTGCTCAAAGAAGTCCTGGATATCTGTTATACCATGAAATGATGGAATCTCATTGATTTCTGCGCCAATCCATTGCAGTGACTTAGTCAAGTACGCGCATCTGCGTGCTGAGACTTCGTGAAGTCTATTCTACCAGTTCTCTAGACCAACATCTGAATTCGATGCGCATGAGCTGTCGCATCGCCAACTAATGTTCCCGTCTTCAGTTGGATTGACGTAGTCGCTCTGGTTTGTGGTCATATGATAGAGACTCTCCATGTTACGTGCCTCCTCCTCTGCTCAGATAGGTTCAATATATCTAGGACCCTGAAAGGGATCGAACGGTGCGGTGACCCGGATCTGCGCATCCTCAAAGGTCATTTGTCTTCTTTTTAGGTCGATAACAGCCATGTTACCAATCACCCAATCAATGCCTAGTAGTGCTGGATATGGTTTACTGTCACCAATGATTTCTATAACTTCAAAGTCCACAAAGCTGCGAACTCCGTCAATGTCAACTGGCACCTGTGGTAACCAACCCAGGGGTGATACACGTTACTGATTAGCTAATCTCAGATGGATAGGTGATCTGACTAACTTTAGGCTACCCATCTATTCCCATGTCTGCTTAGTCAGAACATTTACGTCTGATCCTAGATCCAGGATCACCTCATCCATTTCAAATTCTCCAACCTGCGCTGTGAGTCGCATCTCTCTTCCTGTTCTTGTATGTCCTGTAATATTTTGAAGAGCACGTTGTGTACTGCTCACGGAAGAAGATGGCTGATACTGATCTATGATACGCTGAAGTTCTGTGATAGCTTGCTCATTTCTTACAAGTTTTAGACAACTCCGCAGGAAGGAATGTACACTTCCTATCATCTCATCCTCATTGCATCTTCCTGATGTGGTAGCCTGTGATGTCTATACAAGGATATCACTACAAGGTGCTTGCTGCGGTACGCCCCTAGACGGCGGTACCTGCGATCCTGATTGCATAGGTTCATCAAAGAAAGCCTTAGCTTCCTGAAATGTCTGTTTATTCTTCTGCAGGTCGAGTGGTGTTGCTTTACTAGGAGCTCTGCACACCCACTCCTGACCCGTGTTCTTTTTCGTCTCCTGCGATGTCCCACTGGTAGAAACACCGCTGTGAGTCACAATATTGACTCTTGGTTATGGCTCTGTCTGCTCAGCAGCAATAAGTTGGATGTTCTGGTGTGCTGCTGGCTTAGGTTCTCTGATCTTAGCTATCAAGGTAGGACACTCCTCTATAGTATGATCATAAGATTTGCAGTAGTTACAAGTGGTAGTGGGGCTCTGGCAGTCCTTATCATAGTGTCCTACAACTCCGCATTTATAACAAGTAACTGGTCCGCGACCATGGCCAAAACCTTCTCCTCTGCCGAAGCCTTCTCCTCGTGCAAATCCTCCTCCATGGCCTCTTCCTCTGAATCCTCCTCCACGACCTCCATAGGCCGGATCAGGCTGTGGTCCTACTGCTGGACCATGTGTCTCTGACTGGACTCTGTACAGGTCTTGCTTTGCTCCAACCATCATATCATAGGCTCTGCAATCATGTTGATCATGGCCTACAGACTTGCAGAAGATGCAGTATAATTTCTTAGGTGTCTGCACGTACTTCTGAAGTAGAGGGCACTGGTGAGGTAGATGTCCTCACTTTTTGCATATTTCACACCACGGTCAGTGGGTCTGTGGTAAGGGGTTAGGAGCCCCTGTTGCTATATATTCTACAAATACTGGACAATTGTCTTTCCTATGGCCTTGTGCTTTACATTGATGAACCATATGTCTTGCGCAACCTCTTTCCCTTTCTTAAGCTCATGCAACTGTAATGTGAGATTAGCCAATCGATTTTGTAAAGTTGCCATGCCTGTACTGCTCTCAGCTAGAGGTGAAGCCTCTAGTTTCATCGCCATCTCCAATGCGTCATCCTGCATCTGGAGTTTCTGCTGCATTAACGGCAGTCTAATGTGAGGGAGCAGCACTGCAATAAACCATTCCTTATGTTGCTCTGGCGCGAACTCGAAACTGACTTGGTCGATAAGGGATTTGAATTTCTGATCAAAGTCCCACACCGACTCTGTAGGTAGCTGCTTGATGTCTTTGAGTTCTGTAATACACTGTGACTCAGACTTAGGTTTCTTAAACTCTTTAATCATGGCGGTCTTGAACTGGGAAAGTGTCCTGGGTACTATGGTATACTTTATGTACCATGTTAAATCTCGATCTCTTAGTGTGGTGACCAACTGTACAAGTTTAAGGTTATCGTCATTGATTGTTTTAATGGTCCACATGGCTTCACATAGAAACCAATGCTGCTTTGGGTCTTTTTCCCCTGTTCCCTTAAATATAGGTATCTTCATATCATCCCCCATTCTATTTCTACGTGGTGGATATTGATTTACTGTGTTACTACCACTCGGCGGTGTAGGTGGAGGTGATGTAGCGGTGGTAGGTACTGTCTGTGAGCTACTGGATGGAGTTCCTACGGGATTGTTCTAAGTCCCAGTCTATTTCTGTGGGGTGTAAGGGTGGTAAGGGATACACCCCTCTGTTCCTTCTGTGGTACTATGACTCTGCTATCTAGTACTATCTGAACTGTCTTCAAATATTGGAGATCTAAAATCTACTTTATACTTCTTTCCACTTCGTGTTCTTCCAATGTCATCAAAATCACTTTCAAACTCTTGTGACATTACTATTTCTACTTATTCATCTGAAACTAGATCCATTGTTCCTTTTTCATGTAACAACATCTTAATGGACAAGTTTAAAGATCTTAGGTACTTACCACAATATCCTTTGAAGAAGTAACGCTCAGCCTCGCTGAAGCTTTTCGTCTGGTCAACTGCAAACTTTGTGATGAAGCCTCTCGGCACACTCGCAAGCCAGAAGTCTACTGCTCTAGTGATAGGATTGTCAAGGTTCTCCACGGTTTGAATCAACTCCGTTGTCCAGACAATGTCTCTTTTCTTTTTGAATATGCTTGTATCAGTTAACTTTGATAACCAGTCCTAAAGCTCATTTCCAAAGGTCATAAAAAATATCACATGGATGTCTGTAAGGACACGTTTCTGTAACCAGGCCTCTGTGTTAAGTTTAGGACTCCTGTTCTCTCGTTCAGCAACCTCTTTCAGGTTAGACCAAACCCACTCGTTGAGTTCGTCTCTAGTAGGGTGCCACCAGAACATCTGTGCTCATTTTGTTCAAAACCGGCAATGGAAGCATTTGTTGGCTATGATGGACAGACCCGGGTTTACTGTATTTTAACCAACAACACCCCTAGTTCACTGGCCCTTTTGGCAACAGACCGTGAAGCGGCCTGAAGTCTCACCCGAAGTGATTCTAATGGGTTAGCCAAGGACTCAAGCGTCTTGGACAAGGTTCTATGGCGTCCTTCTTGCGACTCAAAGATATGCTAGCCACGAGACCTCTTTCTCTGCGCGTCGCATGACCCTCAGCTCGCGTTGTGCGATCTCCTTGACTCGCAGCTCTTCTAGCCACGAGATCCTTCTCTTCCCGTCACACGGTTCCTTTCCGCGTCGCGCAACTTCCACTAACTCGCGATGACTCCAGCCTTATCGCATATTCACGCACTAGGTGACACGTCACTTCCTCGCAATGCTAAGTCCTGAGCCTATGGTATCATGCACCGCAGTTCCCCTGCCGGTGCGGTATCACCTCCCTGGGATAGCCTACTCCCATGGCTCAGCGCACTTAGCATTTTTCGTGTCGACTTGCAAGACTCAACATGATAGGTTGTTTACACTGCGACTAGTGACTATTTCAACAAGGCATAAATGAACCTGCATATAACATGCAAAAGAATTCAACTTATGTTTATCCTTCTATATTGCTGTGAACTGAATAGTGCATTCATATATTAAACTGTAACAAAGTCTTATATAATAAATGACAGATACAATGAATAAACACAACACATAAATCAATCACATAACACTCGATTTTAACGTGGTTCGCCTCCAGGATGGAAGTTACGTCCACATAACTGTGTTTCTATTATAGCTCAGGGGAACGTAAACACAGTTCTGCTGCACCGCATATGCAGCTTGAGATCTTCTCTCTTAGATCTCTCCTCTACCTCTATATTGTCTTTCTTACAATATACACTTCCCTCTCTGTCGATCCCTGCGGATCGTTACATTCATGCTCAATGAGCCGACTACTGGTTACAGTAAGATACTACAGCTAATAGCAGAACCAGAGCTCAGCTTCTACAACTGTCTAATAATCAACAAAACCGACTATTATCTAACTAGCAGCAACCTTTACAATTGTTCAACAAAACGACCAACTAACCAACCCTTTTACAATACAAAATATATCCCTTTATAGGCGGCCTGAAGGTCTCGCCATTACAACACTGTGGGCCTGTCCCAACAGTAACCCAAACCCTAACTAGTGACAGTTGGCATATATGTACTTGAGGTAGCCTCTTTTTGTCACACCATAGCTCTCTGCGGTCTTCCATGCTTCCCGGCGCTGATCATGGGTACTACGCACCGCTTCCCGCTTCTATATTTCGTCTTCAATGCCTCGGCCTCGTTGCTTCTTTTCCTTTCTGAGGGTAGCTGAGCCCTCCTGTCTTCCGCCACTGCCTTCAATGCAGTGGGTGAGCTCTCTCTTCTCGGCCACTCAGGTACCGCCGTCTTCCTTGACTTCTCTATCTTAAAAGTCACGGTTTCCGGCTCTACTCTGCAGCTAGAAACCTGCTATGGCGTCGTAGCTCTATCTTGTCTCCTCTTCGCCAAAACTGTCTTTCCGCTAAAACTGGAAGCTTCTTCTGTAGCTGCGGGACCCTGCTCCAACAGATAATGATGATTTAATTGCAGATCCTAATAGTCCTACTGATCCGGGAGAATCTAAAAAGGGCAATTTTCAAAATCATCATATTGCAACAAAAATACTACCATGTTGAATATCTCATCAATTCGATTCCAATGGTGCAAATGGCGTGTCAAACGAACTTCGGATGCAAAAGATATTGCGTTTTGAAGTTTGGCCCCAACAGGGAAAATTTTGGCTGAAGTGCCACATGGCACTCCCTCAAGCTGCCACGTGGTAGTCAAAACATGCATTCTAATGACATGGCATGATAATGTGTCATGATGATGTGGCATTCTGACATGGCATGATGATGTGGCATGATGACATGGCATGCTAAATGGCATGCTGATGTGGTATGATGGCATGGCATGCTGATGTGGCATGGTGACATGGCATGATGAAGTGACATGATGACTAGCATGCATGTATTTGTGCTTGAAATGAGTTTTAGGACATTCATGCATTTACTCATGAGAAATTGTAAAATGATTAATATTTGGAGTGGAAAAATTACTCACATATTACTCATTTATTTTATTTCTTGAGTTGTTATGAAGTTAATGCATGGTTGTAACAAAAAAAAACATGCCATATTTGTAAAGAAGTTGTAACAAGTTGGTTTATGGTTGAAAAACCAACATTCTATTTAAAAAGGGGATTTTGTTATGTAATGGATTATTGTTGGATTTTGTAAATGTCATTATGGGGAAGTAATTAAATGTGAAAACCCATGGGCATGTGGGCATGAACCATATTTTTGGTTTATGTTCTTAAAATCCAAACCAATTTGTAACTAATCCCAATTTGGAGAATCACATGTATCATGCCACCAAGAGTAGCTTCTCCTATTTAAGCACTTGTCATGTGCATTTGAAGAGAGCTCAAGTTTGGAGAGATGTAGCCCATAGAGGAAGCAAGCATCTAAGAGGCCCCATTGGGGGTCTCCATTGGAGAAGCTCATGGAGAGGATCCAACCTTGTAGTTCCATCTTAGAGAGAAAGCATGGCTCCATCGTGTCCGAAGGTGATCCATCGTAGGAGACAAAGAAGCAGAGTCAGTTCGAGGAGGCAACATTTCAATTTGCATTTGAAGGCAAGTAGCAACCATCTACACTCTCATCCCGAAGGACAAAGGTGAAGGGATTGGTTGGTAAGAGTGTGACTTTGGTTTTATTGATGCACTTGTCATGCAAACATATTGTCGTCTATTGAGACTATCCTACAGAATATCGTGTGGCGTAGCTCCAGGTTCGTGGCTCGTAGAGTCAGTTGAAAGAGTGCGATTTGCAACATTATGCAAGTCTTTGATCTGCTCGAGGTTCGTGGCTCGTAGAGTTAGTTGAAAGAGTGTGATTGGCTACATTGGGAAAATATCTTCATGTCCAAGTTTGGAAAATTCTCGAGACAAAGGAGGCAAGCATTTGCTTGCTTGATTTCTGCAGTCTTCGATTGAGTCCTATAGCTTGTGCACTTATGTGACCCATCAGAGGCAGTTATGGTGTAGTGGTAGAGATGAACAGATGATGAAGACTCTGCAGGTGAATCCATTGTGATGTATCTTATGTATTTGTACATCTTTGCAATGGATTGGTCACTCTATTTTGGAGTAGGCCTGGAGACGTAGCCAGGAGATCTGGTGAACTCCGTAATCAAATCGTGTCCATAATGTGCTTGAATGATTTTTCATTTTCATGTGGATGATTCTATGTTACACACTTATATTATGCTCATGTTCACTTGCACTAACGTAAAAAAAACGAACCTATTGGTCCCGATTGTTTTGAGCGGGTTCGATGATTTTCTGGGCTCACCCCTGGGATCAGATCACCTACAATACCAAAATGGGCAGCCAAGACCATTCATGCAGCTGGAGAACTAGCTGGAAATCCTAATGATCCTAGGAGGACTAGATCTCAGTTTGAGAGTGCTCTGTGCATGAAAGATCCTATGTTTGCAGAGAAATGCTATCTTATGGTTGAATTAGACACACAGACATATGAAGATGCAGCAAATGATCCAATATGGAAAGCAGCCATGAAAGAAGAGTTCAGCTCACTCCAGAAGAGCAACACTTGGGAGCTGGTTGATCTTCCCCCAGGGAGGAAGCTAGTTCAATGTAAGTGGGTGTACAAAACAAAATTTGCTATTGATGGTTCACCTTTGAAGTACAAGGCCATATTGGTATCCAAGGGCTACTCACAGGTACATGGCATAGACTACAATGAGACCTTTGCACCAATGGCAAAGATGGACTCCATCAGGCTAGCCTTAGCCATTGCAGCTTCAAAGCAGTGAGAGGTACACCACATGGATGTGAAGTGTACTTTCTTGAATGGAGATCTCAGTGAAGATATTTACATGCATCAGCCTCAAGGATTTGCTACTAACCCATCTCTTGTGTGCAGGCTAAAGAAGTCATTGTATGGGCTTAAGCAAGCCCCCAGGGCTTGGTATGCCAAGATTGATAGCTTTTTGCTATCACTGAATTTTGTTCGATGCAAGTCATATACAAATGTCTATTTGAAGCTGATTCATGGTTCATTAATGATCATTTTTTTGTATGTTGATGACCTTCTCATTACAGGAAGCTCAAAAGAAGGAAATTGCCTCCTTGAAGGATGCAATGAACCATGCCTTCTCAATGATAGATTTGGGCTTATTGAGCCAATTCTTGGGGCTCGAGATTGCTCAAAAAAAAGAAGGAATCAAAGTACATCAGTCCAAGTATGCCTTGGATTTTCTGAACAAATTCAATATGAAGGATTGCAAGCCAAGCAAGACTCCTTTCCTTTCAGGAGTTAAGCTTGAAGAAGCTGATTCTTCACCTATGGTAAACAATACACTGTATAGGCAATTGATTGGATGTTTGTTGTATCTTACACATACTAGAACTGATATTTATTATGCAGTAAGTGTGGCTTCAAGATGCATGGATCAGCCTCATGATATCCATTGGAGAGCAGCCAAAAGGATCCTTTACTTTGTTCAGGGAACAAGGACTCATGGGATCTTCTACAAAGCTAAATCTGATCTTGATTTGATTGGGTTTACTGACAGTGATTGGGTAGGTGATAGAACAAATCGAAATTCAACATCAAGATATGTGTTCATGCTTGCCGAAGGGCCAATTAGCTGGTCAAGCAAGAAACTGAGTGCCATTGCACTCTCATCTACAGAAGCAGAGTACATAGGAGTTGTAAATGCAGCAACTCAATGTTTATGGTTGTAGGGGTTACTTGGAGAGTGTGGATTTGAATCAAAATAATCAACTACTATCTATTGTGATAATCAAAGTACCATTCGAATCTACAATGATCCAGTTTAGAAGTAGAGAACCAAACACATTGAGATCCATATGCACTACATCAGACGGCTTGTGCATGATGGCACCATTCACCTACTCTTCTGTTCATCTTCAGAAAAAGTAGTAGATATCTTCACCAAATTTTTTTGTGAGAAGACATTCAGCAATCTCAAATCACTGCTGGGGATTTCTGATCATGTTGTGAAGCATGAGTGATGACAAGATTTCCAAATTTTGTTTTACTGTCCATGTTTAAAGGAGGATTTTTCCCACTGGGTTTTTGCCTCTTTCCTTGGTTAAATGGACATGCAGTATGTAAACGGTGACTAAGCCTTGTTGCTAGGCCCTATAATTTTCTGATATTTTACTCCTAATTCAGTATTAAGGGGGGATTTTAGAATAATCAACCCATAGTTAGCTACCTTAGACATTAATTAATCCAATTTTTGTCTTATTTGCCTAGTTTCCATATTCCACCTTATGCAAGTTGTCCTCCACACATCCATAGTGGTCAAAATTGCCAAATTTGAGTCATGGAGCACTTGGGAAACCTCTTGGAATCAAATCTTTTTTATTCCTAGCCTCCCTAGCGCATGTCTACTTTTTCTGCTTTATTGCCTGCTTTTTCTAAGTTTTAAGGCAATTGGGAAAGTTTGACTAGGTGAAGTTAACTTGTTTTTTGTCCTCATCATCCTCCACTCTTTTCTCCTATGAAAAGCATGTATGAGTTGTACTTCCACCACCTATTATCTTTCCTAATTTATTTTTCCAATTCGTGAGCTCCTAGACAGATTTGGAAAGTGCTTTATGCACCTATGGGGGATTTGCTTAGATTTAGTAAGCCTGCTTTTGACTAAATTCGAATGGCATCCTTATGAATTCAAATATCTCATGTAATTATTTAATGTGGCAGCCTATGACTTCACAATGTTGGATATTGTACACTTATTCAATACAAATTAGTGTTCTGCTCCATATTCAATCTCCTTTTGTGAGTAATTTGCATGTGTAATTGGCAATTGTTGTGAGTGTAATTGTTCTAACACCTAGGCTCAATTTCCACAATTACTATGTATTTGTTTCAGGTACTTTCTCTACTCCAATGGACCTCTAAGTTCTCCAAGATAATGATTATAATGTATTTCATCCATCACTTCCCTCTCACCTCACACATTAGGGGGCATCTGTTATCAACCCAAATGGCACTTCTCCGTCTGAGTGCTGACATTCTTTATGTTGGTACACAAAAGGACAAACTAGGATTGAATTTTTCCAAAACACTATAGATGGACATGACCTGGGATGCATTTACCCTCAAGCCAGCTTGATACATATTTTTTCTAAATGTTGAGTTGCATACGTGACTATCTGCATTGCAACTCACGTACCGTACATGAGTATTTGCATTGCAACCCGCGTACACTGGCGTGCGTGGGTTTCCTTCGAGCAACTCACGTGCCATACATGGGTTTCCTAGATCAATAGTTGCGTATAGCTTAGTTTGAATTTGAAAAATATAAAACATGATTAGATGAGATTAGTTGGTCCCTATTCCATAACTATCCCAACTTTTTCAACCACCCCAATATTCAAAACCACTCTATTTCCCAAAGTATAAATAGAGGCCTTGGGGTGGGGACTAATGAATCAATTTTGGAGAGAAAATTTATGCTGGTGGTATATCTTCAGAAATATTTGAGCAACAGAACTGAGAGTCCTTTGGTTGCACAGGAGTCCTTGTCTCAAAAGCTGGGTTGTACTCTTATCTCATCCACTGATTGTTAATAAAGAGAATTCTTATTCCAATCTTGTGTTGAGTATATTTCATGTATTGTGTTTAATGAATATATTTGATTATATGTTTGATATACTGTTCATCTAACCTATGATTATATATGCATAAGATATTACTTGAAGGATTTTTTCTCTGTAGGTGAAAGAGGTGCATCCCTGGAAGCTTTGGAGAGAAGAGGAGCGGGAGAATATCAAGCTTGTATCAACCGTCGGTAATCGAGTAAGTCAAGACTTTCTTTCTATTACCTTTCCATTCTCTGGTAAAGCTGATTGTCTGCAAGGTTAGTAGTAATTTGGTAACACCAGACTCTAGGTTACAAGGGTGATTTATCGTGAACAACAAATAGTCTATCTTCCTCCATCACTGCAGCCCAAGAAGGTTTGCACCAATGAAAATCCAAATTCTATATGAGATATTTTTTGGTTGAATGCATACTTTGATTTCACCCTTTTGAGAAACTCAACTGCAAGCGGAAAGGAGCAAACGCTCGTATTTATGCATCATATTAGATACTATGGGACCACAAATACCACAGTAACTACAAGGTAATCTGTGAAGATCTCTTGATGCCTCTGTAACAACTAATTTTCCTGGAGGAGTGTAAGTGCATGTATGAAGGTTCTTTGGAATCTATCATGGAGTTTGGGGATTACTTCTTATCTAAAGAAGGCACATACCTGAGGATGTATGGGGGGACCCAAGCACCCTTATTGTTCCCAAAATATGCCACAGATTACATAGTTCATAAGGAAGCTGTGACATAGATTTTCTTGGATGGATTTGGAAGTCACTTGTTCGATCTGAAAAAATCTTTGTTTCCACCACTACCTTTCAATATGGGGAGCTATAAGTTCTCTAAAGTCAATATTTCCCATGAGTTCATTAAGGAACTAGAAATCTTCCATTTCAGTGAAAAGAGCTTTCACCGGAATGATTCCCATGGTAAGGTTGCAGTCCATTAAGCACTCCTCAAGGTAAATTTTGAATATGTCGATCATGTGGATAAGGATGAATAAGTGTTCAGAAATATTTGCAACATGACCGCTTTGAACAAGCGGCTCAAAAGGAAGACCACAATAGCTTGAGTTAAATGTGGCAGCAACAACAATCCAGAACCAAAGGGATACAAGGAAGAAGCTGCAAGAAAAGCAAAGAAGAGACTACATGAAGAATGGCAAAAGGTGCAAGGAAAATTTTAGCTGAAGAATCCCAGGGAGAAAAGGAGGAAGAAGAAGCTGCCAGAAAAGAGAAGGAAGAGGAACAGAGAAAGAAAGAAGAATTTATCAAGGAAAAGATTGTAGAGTTGGAAAGGTCAATAGCTCAAGAAGCTCAAAATCAAGAACGAGAAGCACAAAAATAGGGAGAGGTGACAAAAGAACAAAGGAAGAAAGATCAAGGAGAGCTAGATAATGAAAAATAGGGACAAGATCCTGCTCAAGATAGCACTGAGAGCCTCCCTTCCACTTCAGGAAGTATACTCACAGGAGGACATCTCCCTATGGTGGAATTGGGGTTGGTGCCATTTACCCTGTCAAAACAACATGAAATTGCATGCCTAGGAAATGTATTTTTTATCCCAAGTGGAAGTCCATTATGTGGAGAACCGAGAAGACTCTGAAGATGGAAAGCCAACCTGAAATCACCATAGTGGTCAAGAAGATGGTCGTAAAAGATGTAGAGGAAGATCCAGAACAATTGGCCTCCATGGGTATTGCAACTACACATGAAAATGCCCATAACATTAGTAAGCTTAAGGAAACCATTAATCAGTATAAAGGTAAAATGGAAGAGATGAATGAAGTCTTAAGGAAGGAGGAGAGAGTGGGCCGTGAATCAAAGAGAAAATATGATGCCACTCTTTCATATTTTGAGAAGCTTCAGTGGGACTAATAGATACTAGAAGAAGAAAGGGATGCTTTGAAATTATCAAACATGACCCTTGATGGAGAGAAGAAGAATTTAGAGAGAAAGATGGTAGAAATGGAAGCACACAAATTTTATACCTAAACCATGTCACCATCATGTGATGAGACCCTTATCTTCCATGTTTTCCCTTAATCCCAACACTTAGAGTGGAAACTTGCTCAGTTTGTCAATTATACTTGAAAAAACCTAGCACCGCGCTTACCCTATGACTGATGAGTGGTACCTTGCTCACCACCACCTCTATCCCATTATAGAGAAGTGGTGCCACCACCTATGGTCTTTGATCTTAAATCAGTTCTCATCTAAACCGCTCTGTTATAAGGGAACACAAGCAGTACCATGGGTAAAATGGGAAAAAGAGAAGTTTCTCGAGGCTTCTAGAACTTGAGCCTCGTGTCCTCCCTTATCCCTATCATTATGGGTTAGTTTGAGCTCAAGATCCCCCTTGATAGGATCTTGTAGCCACCTCACCCACAATTCTCTCAACTATTCCTATCTATTGAGCCTTATAAATACAAGCTCATATCCATAGTTGAGGGGGAGAATTATAGAGGTATTGTTATGCTGTTGGATTAACTACCTAGTCCAAATCATTGGAGAGCATAGAGAGAAAAGTTGGAGCTTATGGGGATGAAGTGTTTGTCTCATGGAGGGGCTTGTTGACACTAAGGAAATGGTTGTAAGCTTCTCCATACATTCTTAATGCAAAGCTGATTTCCATCCCACATTACTGTTGTTTTGATTTCACACGTATATGTTGTTAGATTCCTTAGTCACTAGAATGGATATGTAGATGATTTTCTGGTAGCTTTGATGTGCTTATATGTTTGATATGTTTGCAGGTACAGAGGTTCATAATCGAAGCAGTATTCCAGGTGTCTACAACATTCAAGGAAGGTCTTCATCCTTTGTCATTCACTCATTTGCTCTGGATCTGAACCATTCAGACCAGAGGAACAGCTTCTATCCACAGAAGGTGCAATATTCCTGATAACAAATATGGCGACTTCGCTTGGGAACAATGCAAATCTCAATTGATATTATCTTCATCAGTCCTTGAACTCTTGTCTGAATCTAGGCTCCATCTCCAACTCTCTTCAGTCAGATCTGCCATCTAACTTAGTGAATTTTGGTTTGAAACTTTCAGATATGTTCAAATCTGAACTATTTCGACTTTATATGCTCTTTTTTACTGTCAATTCATCAAATTTTGCCTTGATATGATCAATTTCTAACTTGATATTTTGTTCTCCTTATGTTTTGGATCTATTCAAGGAACCACATGTCACATAACCCAATTTTGTAAAATAATGCTAATTGTTTTAATTTGATTTCCTAAGACATTATGTTAAATTTAATGCTAAGTAGGAACTGATGACTCAGCAGAGTCAAAAGATGTGGAATGTAATTCTAAATATTTTATTTTAATAAATAAAAAGTGAAGACAACAGCTTGGGAGAGTTGTTAATAAGAGTGTTACTGGTCAAACTGGTGGAAGGAACTAGGTGGAAAGAAAAAGACAAGTGGCAGCATCCTCAAACACTTCCTATGTTGTAGGTGGCAACTTCCCTATATTTGGGGTCATGATCCCCCAAGAAAGTGGGATCAGAGCAGGTGGCTCAATTAATGACAACTAACCCAAAAAGACCTAGGAAATCTTTTAAAAGTACCCAATGAATAGAGCTAAGGCTGCTTAGATATTTTCCAGGAGAAGAATCATTCAGGAGGAATGCACTTCAAGGAATTCATTAGAGAAAAGGGAAAACTGTAAGGAAGGTGTTTTGAGAGATAAAGCTGCAGTAACTTGGTTTGATATAGCTTGTTAGCTGAGAGGACTGATTGATAAGTGCAGTATCGGTATTGAGTCTGAAGACTAGTACTTGATTATTGATGCACCTAGTTCCAGCCAGGGAGACCAGAGCAAGCTCGGGGGTCCTGAGGAGTCGTTGTTTGAGCGCTCTCCAGGAGTTGGTAGGGAGGAACGGCCTTCCATTGTTGTTGTCATCCAAGCTCTCAGAACAGGTTCTGTTATTATTTAAATTTCTGTGTTATTATCGGTGTATGATTGAATGATGTATTTGTAGTTTATGATGTAGAAACTTAGAGGATAGGATAACTCAGTTTGTTTAGTAATGAAATTATGCTTAATGAGAAACAAACCCTACCTGTGTTTTTCCTCATCTGGAGTGATCCAGATCGTACTCCAGCATAGGTGGTGAAATTATAGGAAGGGAGTATGATGCAATGTTAGTTTGAGTAAGAGAATTATTACTTATATTTTATTATCAGAAGAATTAGCATTCTATAAATGGAGTAAAGTTAGGGTTAAACTTAGACTGTGATTTTCATATTTTAGTAAAGGAAAATAAGCTATATCTTTTTACTAATAGAACTAGGTTCAGATAGATAAACAGATTTTCTGTACAACTTTTATTCCAGAAAATTTACTATATTATTTTGAAACCGAGGAAAGAATATAATAGCTAAAGTAAGTAGTGTTAGCATAAATGGAAATGCTTTTATTTTCTACAGATATTTCTTTCCAGATTTTAATTACTGAATGTACAACAACCAATATGTGAATAAAAATAGCTAAAATATGATTTTATTCTACAGAGAAACTAGTTAGTTTCATAATTTTCTTACGGCTGTTAATATAACTAATTCATTCATTTTTTTTATCTAGCTAAGCTCGAACAATCTGTATAGCTATTAATCTATCTCTCATAAAGTTTAAACGAATATTACAATATATTTACGAGATAGATCATAGATAGTTTATTAATTGTTTTATTTTTATATATATAAACACCATAACATACTAAGATAAAATAAAATACTAAGAGAACTTTTAGCACATATGGCATAAGAAATAAAGAACAAAATACTATCTCTCTATACACTTACAAAATAAACTAAGTATAAGTAACAATAGGAGCAATAGTAATTACTGGTAATATAACATTCTTACTGTTAAGTCAGTAATTTTTTCTCCATTTTTGGTTTGTTTTCTTCAATTTTGGTTTGTTTTCCAATCACCCTCAGTTAAATGTTTGGTTTACTTTTCAGTTTTGGTCTCCTTGGAGATTTTATTGGTGATTGATTAGTTTTAAATAGTTTTTGAACACAATTTGTTTAGGTTTTATTTGACTTTTTAATGGTCTTTTTAGATTTTAAAAAGGGGTAAAGAAGGTTTATGTTCAAAGTTTGAATCAATAATATGTTTAGAGATCAAGTAAACTTGTTCTTTAAGCCTAATAATGCTCTAAACCTCCGACAATTTAGCAAAAAGCTGTAAAACTGCGAGAAATTGGCTCAGGAAATATTCTTGTAGCGCTGGTGGAAAAGTTAACAAAGGAAGCGCTACAAGAAAATA
>LPNX010296951.1:114555-167440 GCA_001517045.1 Pseudotsuga menziesii | reverse complement strand
GGAAGTTTTAGGGTTTGAAGTGAAGCTGTCTTGATGCTTTTGGATGCAGGCATTTAAGTGAAGCGTTAATATACAATATCCATATCTATTGACAGTTTTCTACTTCATTTAAGTACTCTGGACATTGCAGTGCCATTTTGAAGGTTTCAAAACAGTTTGTAATAAGGATGGAATTTCTGTTTGAAGACACAGTACATTGTTTTTCCTAAACCCTAAAACCAGGAATTTGATTGGCTTATGTACCCTAACAGTTCAACTTTATGCTTGTTGGTGTAGTTCGAAGTATGAGCAGATCTATATTGTGCTTATCACAGTCTTCCTGAAGGTTTGATCTGATCTCATAGTGTATTTATTCATGAACCAAATTGTAGGGTGGACACAAGGGAAAGTTGATATTGCAGGCCTGTACAGAAGTACCTAGCAGAGTGAGAAGGAGGTCAAACAACAACAAACTAGTTTCAAAACATTGTTGAAACCTCAAGCTAGATTGTTTCTATCTGCTGAAAGGAGAATATGGGAAAAAGTGGAAAGATAAACAGAGGTGAGACCTTAGACCTAACTTGGGTTCAAAAGCTTCCAGACTGTGCAGAGATGTTTCAACAGGCAGGGTGGTTGATTTTTTTCAAGAAGATTGATGGTTTTAATTCTCAGGTGTCCTGCAAATTTGTCAAAGGACTCAAAGAAGATATGATCATGATGGATGCTCTGAAATTTAAGCTAACTGTGGAGTTAATATCAGAAGCTACTGAAATCAGAAATGAGGGAGAGCACTGGTTTAAAAAATCACCTTTTGAAGTTGACCCCCAAAGATATTTATTGCCTAATGTCATTCCTAACTGGAGCAAAGGGATCCCCATTCAAAATTTTAGAAAGGAGTGGATTGAGACTTTAAGAATCCTTCAAAGTTATGTGACTTGTGAAGGAAGATACTCCTTTGTCTTTAAATACCACTTCAGATTCCTGCAGCACTTAGTAGGGGTGTCTAAAATGAATTTGCCTTTCTTTTTCTTAAAAAGCCTGCAGAAGATGTCAAGCAAAATAAAGGAACAAGATGATCACACCTCACAGTCGCTGTTTCACCATGGCCTCATCAAACTAATTATCACTACAGTGTTGCAGCATGAGGGAAGGAATTGGGATTTATTTTTATTTTGGTCTAACATTCATCCTCAAAGAGAAGACCAACAACCAAGAAGACAAACTGACAAGGGTAAGGTGATGATCAAAAAGCTAGGTCACTCAGTCCCATCTACAAGCAAGGATGAGATCAAAGCCAAGAAAGTGACAGAGCAAGTCTCAGAACATGAAAAGGATGACAGTCAGTTCAAAGTGGTTTCAGAGTATCCTAAAGCCAAATACTCATTGTTTGCAGGTGAAGAAGTACAGCCTGGTTTGACTGTTGATATGGAGAGAGCTGCTACTCTTGAGAAAGCTAAGACTGTTGATATGGAGAAAGCTACTACTCTTAAAGAAGAATTACAAACTAAATCAAGGAGCCCCCTTACCATCATATCTGAAGATGAAGGTTATCTGTTGGAGGATGAACAGCAGGTTATCATGACTGAACCAAGTACAGAAGCATGTGGAGACTTTACTACCTCAAAGGTAAAATCAGACAAGTCTAAGAAAAAGAAAAGGAAGAAGGCAGCTTCATACAGAAGGTCATATAAAATGCCTCAAACCAGACCTACTAACAAGCTGAGATGGAACATGAAAAAGCTGCTTAACCCCAAACTAGAGTCCAAACAGGAAGCTGTGGTGATTAGTTCTTCCTCTAGTGAAAAAACAGAAATGGTTGAAAAGAACAGTAAAGGTAAAAGAAAGAGAGCTGTCAAGCCTTCCTCCTCTTCTAAACCTGCAGAGACAAAGTTTAGGTCTGAATTAGTTGAAATAATTGCTGAAATTAAAGACAGACTTACCAAGCAGCAAGAAGGAGATACAGCAAAGGCAGATGCTTTTGGAGATCATAAATTGGATGAAGAGGATTAGGATATTCTCAGGCAAGCAGGATATTTAGTAGAATCGGTTGTTCATGATGACTTTTCTGATCTTTTAATACAGGAGGACAATATATCAGAGATCCCAGATTTTGATGAGGAAAATGTACAGGAAAGCATCCAGAGATACAGGAAACACATGAAACACCTGCAAGAAATGAATGATGGAGTATTCAAAGTTAATAAAGAGCTGGTAGAGAAATTGCAGGATATGCATAAGCATTTTTTGGAGCTGTCAGAAGTTTCTAAAGAAGTCCTTAGCAGGAAAAGGGTTGCTGACAGGTACTGTGAAAAGCTGGAGAAGACTGTTGATCATTTGCAACAGGAAAATAAGGAATTGCAACAAAAGTTAGATGATATGAAGAAAAAGCATAAAAGGGCAAAGAAGAAGTCTTCAAGTCTAGATGGTATATCTCTTCTTGTGGAGGCAGCGAAGGAGCTTTGAGGCAGTTTGTAGTTAGCTGTTATTTAAGATGAATAGTTTATTTTGGTTAAGAGTTTGCTATTTTTAGCAATTTGTAATTTTTGTAAAAAACAATTTTTGACTTTACCCTCCTTGGTAATTCGATGGGAGCAGTTAGAAAGTGAAACCTAACTGATTTTGAGAGGATGTCTATTTAGGAAAGTTAGCAAGTCAATGTAAAGGTTCTAATTTTTCTGGGAGCATCAGGAGGTTTGTGGGCTACTATACTTTCAGGCTTATTCAAAGATAAGTGCTGTAACTCTCTTGTACATTTACTGATGAAACTATGGATATATGACTCTTTACCCTACTTTTGGTCTGTGTTGGCTTTACTGTGAGTTTGTTTAGCTTCTTAATTGACAATTTCAGTGCTGGTTAATGTGTGTTTTCTAGCAGTGCTTGTCCATTATGTGTAAACTTCAATACAGGCTTTTTGGTTAGATTTTTATGATATATATGCATCTTTATCAGTGATTGTGTTTGATTTAGTTGTTGCTTATCTGATGAATGTATTCCCTGCATGCTCTTGAAGTTTATGACCAAAACATATAAGCAAAACCTTAAACCCTAGTTTGAATTGAGTTTTTCTTTTGAGATTGTGTTGGCTTGTTCCCCTAGCCTTAGGAACAATTTCTGGCACAAACACTTACAAAATACCTTCTTATTATATAATTTATATGGACTAAGTATGCAGGTAATATACAAATTATAGGAACAGTATTATTATGTAATTAAAGTAATGTTCTTATCTTATTATAGTAACATGAATTAAAATATAAATTCTGTACTCAAAAGAGGTAATCGACAGTTACTTAAGTACACCACAAGAAACATGAAGTCCTTATATTCCAACAGTTAAATTTATATAACAACATTTACAGATTTTTATAAAAACAAACTAATATAAAAACCATCTACAAAAACCCTAGCATTTGAAAATTAAATAATATTACAGGGTAAAAACTCAATTGCATTAACGCACAGGAAAGTAAACCAATAGAGTAACAATATTCTCGATTTACCGAGTTAACCAAAAAATATACAACTTAAGTAATAACCTAATAATTCACAGAAGTACAATTATAAATAAAGATAATTTTTGAAGAAACTGTAAACACATCTTATATGGCCGAGTTAGGGTAAAACCCTACGAATATTAAAATATACAACAAAGATAATAAATGGAAAGAGTCTAACTCTTTAATACCTCTCATCCTTAAACAAAATCCACAGAGTGAGGCTTTTACATCCTTTCCATAATTTACTTTTATATATACACAGTAATAAAAAACAAAACTAAATTTTACAGTCACGGCCTAAGCCAGAGACCTTGCATCAAGCAAGGGGTTAACTTCAACAAACAAACAGCGAACCAATCAACCTTTTTGAACAAAAACCACATGGGTTGCAGACCACGGCGACCAACCCACAACTTTCCCATAAGGGACCAAACAAGGAGGATTTTCCATGGATATCCAAGGCTTACCGTAAACCAACAAGTCGCCACAGCCTCGCACCAGCTACGCTGAGAGAGAGAGACAGGTTTGTACATGTGAATCATCACACATTTTGCTATTAGTATCTTGTATTGAAATCAAATAAATTAAAGAATGAACAACTATGTAATGAAAATCAAAAACTGTAAATGGTGTTGCTTACCTCAAAGTTTCATCGAAATGTATCCACCTACGAGAAGAAGCGCTACCACCAGCACAAGTAGGAGTAAGCTTTTCATCAGCTACAAGGAAGACGGTGTTACCACAGCATCGACTAACGACAGCAAAGAGTTTCAGTCACTAGCCTAACAAGGTATAAACCCTAGTGTCGTATTGGTTCTCAATCCAAAACAAAACATGGTTCACTGCAAAACCCTATGCCCCAGCAACTCTAATTAAAAGACCACGATTCTTAGTGCCAAGCCATGGAGTAAGGAACTCCTTACAGTTGAAAGGTTCGGGATTAAACTAGATACAGCGGTGAAACACTGAAGGAAGAACCACTGGCCTATACCCAAGCAGCAGACATTTTGGTGACAGTACTTCTTTACTGAGCATTTGGGACAAGCTAATGAGGGTGGAACAAGGAGGAAGACAGCAGCAACAAGACACAAGTGACAGAGTAGATGAGAGCTTCGTAGCAGAGCGGCAGGAGGCCTGAAGGTGACGGGGTAATGAAAATCTAGGGTTCAATACTGTGCTTTTTAACTGTGCAACATATGGCCAAGACGTTGCCACGTTAGTCAGACAAATGTTTTGCATGCTGTGGGTATGAGTATATAGTCCAAGAGAGTTTTCCATCGAGTATAGTTTTCCAATCATTTGATAACTAGAGGTCCAACATAACCAATGTTTTCCAATGTCAACCTATTACCACGTTGCATGGAAACAAAGAAATGATTATTACTCAAACTATGCCATATCAATCATCCAAGTCGTGGAGAATAATACGTTACATCACATTACAGTTTCGATAAATATTCAACCAACAATTATAATTCTTAGATCAAATTTAATCTTTGTGTTCACTATGGCGCGGTCCACCCCATAACCTTTTGTCTATGACTTGCCAAGTAAACTATTAACAAACTATTATTTTGATGGCACGCGTTATGCCACTAATTAGTTAACAAAGGATTCTTCAAAACAAAAACTATACCTTAAAGCTAATAAAAGGCAGGGTCGGTATTGTTACCCATTATATTACTAGCACATTATTCTTTCCTTCAATGGTTATAAGTCCATCAAGGTTATGCCTCGTAATGTTTAAATAAGGAAATAGTGGAACCTTCTTATAATAAGATGCTCATCTTGCTAGAATTATTCTAGTTACGCATTGGTGTAATTACATAGTTATAAACTTTTGAGTTACAAACAAAAGAAGTTAAACATTACATTATTCTTCAGGTTTGACTTAGATGACCTTTGATGAACTAATAACCATAACCGGATTATAATTATACACATAAGTTGTGTGGAAAAGAACTCAGTTCTTTCTTACTAACTTAGTCTAATAGATAGCAACTGGTATTGAAGAGATAATCCAGTCAAACTGTAAAAGATTTAGAAGTTAGAGCAAAGGTATAAAGACTTTTTATTGTTGCGCTTTACTTTCACATTCCATGGAGTAATCAAATATAACCTAATGTACATGGTATAGATTTACATTTTAAAATAAACTCTTAACATGATATTTCTGTCATCTTTTTAACCTGCATGTAAAGTAAGATTTAAGACGTGTACACACGACAACCATGTTAAACCTTGGTAAGCATCGTAGAGTTTAGTACTCAGTAAGAACTATAAATTACGTCTTCCAGAAAGAAAACAGCTATCGTCAATACTAGTACAATCAAATCTTTTTTTCCATAGCATATTAAAAGAAATGACGATTTAATGGATTTACCTCATAAAGCACTTGAATTTTGAATAACATTTATATTCTTTTACTGAGTTATTTTTGTATGACGAACTTATATTTGAATGCTTTAGAAACATGAACAAGCAGCACCCGAACTTCATACCTGTAAGTCTGTAAGAGCAAGAAAACTTTCTGCGTTAGCTCGTAAGCTAAGTAAGCCCAGAACATCATGAGAGTTCCACCTTGTGGTCACAAAGAAAAACAAGTCATTGAATTGAAAAAGATTTGTGCTGTAAAATAAACATAATCAAATAGATAATTCAGATAACGAATTCATTTACATATAACTAATTAAACAATTAGTTGACTGTACTTATGAAAATTATCTGTGTTTTAAAATTTTTAATTTTTTTGGAAAATTTGGGGTTTTGACACCGCACATGTGTTGTTGGAAACAAGCGGTGCCACCGCTTGAAATATGTTAGCCATAAGCAGTGCCACCACATGAGTCCCATTATCCAGAAATGGTGCTCATCCAGAACCGCTCTGTCAAGACCCCTCCAGCACGGTGCCAGGTAGGCCTTGTTCCAGAGCTAGTTTTTTATCATTTTTTGCAAAAATTTTAGTTTGTTTGCTTTGAGCCTTTCATTGTCAAGCTTGTGTGTTGGAATCTAAATGATCATGGTTGAAAATTATGTGGTAAGAGATTGGTTTGATTGAAGAATTCAAAATATAGATTAGGCTTTCTTATTCATTTGCTTCCATGTTTGTTGGTTGTGATTGTGAAAGGAATTTTTTTTGAAAGCTTAGGTTTCAGTTAGTTCTCTTTTCATTTCTTTTATAAATACAGAAAGAAAAACCATTTGATTAGCATATTGGTTTCATTTTTTTTCCATAGAGGACATCTTTTTGCTTTTAAAAAAGAAGTTTATTTATTTATTGAGATTAGGTCATTATCATTATTGAGCATAAGGCATTGGATCTCAGATTAGCCTCACAAGCTTTCAGGTTCTCTATGTTCTTTTGTCTCTCTTGCATTAGTACTATCTCACCAAAATAAAAAATAGTGTAGTTTTAAGTTAGATCTATCTATGTTTTAAGAAAAATCGAAAAAATAGAATGCATATGCATGTAGAGTGCTGGTTGTTTTTCTTTTAGGAAAAGAGACTCTTACCCTTTTGATTGCTTTCAAAAAGAAAAATGAGTTTGGAATGTGTTGATTGTCTTTGATTTTGATTTTTTCAAAGTAGTTCTTTGGGAATTTTTGGTTTTTAAAACGAAAAGAAAATACTCTCTTTCCCTCCCGTAGGTAGGCATACCACGAACGGTAAAGTGAAATATTTGCATCTCCATTCTACATGGTTTTAATTTTTCTGTCAAAATTCCATGCATTCACCTAACCATCCACTTTAAAATTAATGGTAGTTATAGGCTGAAATTTACATAGCAATTTGAGTGATAGGATAGAGACGTGTTCGGGCGTCGTTAAGACTCATGCAGTTCTTCCACATACCATCGGTATATCGAATGGCCTTTCACGTACCCTTGAGGTATATAGAAAGGTACTTCACGTACTCGATTGTATATAGCAAGGCCCCTTGTGAACGGTTATGCATTAGACAACACTACTATTGATTTGAGCTCCCACATACCTTGAGTATATCGTGAGACCCCACTAGGATACCTTATCTATCTAAGAAAATCCCTTTAGCTGTATTGCTTGGATCCATACACTGAAAACAACATTCGAGGAGATTACTACACACATACCCTTGAGGTATATTGCGAGTGGCACCTTCTTGACAATACTGGTGAGAGACCTGACCATCTGAACTCCTCCTATCATTTAAGTTTGCTTGTTTGGCCTATAGTTTGAGTAGGTAAATTTTTGGTGTGTTTTCTAGTTTTGAGACCCTAGTTTAGATAGGAACTGTACAAACTAGCTGAGCTAAGACAATCCAAAAGAGTACGGGGCTTGCTACCTGATTTTATTCCTGTTTCAGGAGAAAATCCTATGGAAGCTATCGACCAAGGAGCTGCTACCAACTCCCAAGTGGGAGAAAATGTGGTTGCAGAAAGTGGAGATCCATATCCTTCGCACTCACCTCTCGGGGTAATACTTCATTCCATTCTCCCAAACAAGGCCATGTTGATGATACTACCTATCCAGATTATGGTCCCAATGCTCCATTTTGGGATACCTCTATAGGACAAGCCATTGCCTCATTTGGCACTCATTTAAACTTTTCTAAATAAGTTTCACCAAATGAAGAAGAACGTAGACAATACCAAGTAGCTATTCTCCGTGCACAATAAATTGAGAATAAAATAGACAACATATTGGGCACACCACCACCTCGTTCCACAATTGTTCCTATGGGATATCGTTCACTTTATAATTCTATGAGACCCATTGAATCGATTCTAGATCGCACTGTGACTCTACATAATCCAGATCAAACTACCAACCCCACCACCTCCCATATTATTGTTAAATTTTCATATGCTTAGCTAAGACATCAGTATTTCATTTCATTTTTATAACAGAAGCATATAAACAGGATCACTGAAAGATAGACAAGCACAACCATACAAAAGGAACACAAATATTTATCCTGGGAAAAACCCAACAAAAGCTTCCTCAATATAGATGTCCCAAAAATATAAAAGATAAAACCAGTAAGGAGATCAAAGCTTGATCCTCCTCCTTCTCCAGCTACTTCTCTTCTCCACTAATGTGCTACACAAGTGAGAGTGTGTGTCTCAAATGAGGAGAGCTACACCTCTATTTATATTCATCCGTTCACTTCAATTAACTCATCTGACATGTAGGCTTGAGTTAATCATGTAGGCTCGAGTTACACATGTAGGTTTAAGTAACCACACTAGGGTGCTAATGACCCACCTTTATAATTAGAGGAGACAACCTCATGACTCTTATTAGTTCTTCTGATTAGAAGCATCGGGGTACAAGATAATACAAGTGGTTCTCCCGATAGGACCATCGGGGACCACAAAAGATACATATAGAATATTCTTTGAAGTTACAATATTTCAACACTCCCCCTTAACGAGAAGGGTATTCTACAACAACAACAACAATAGTAGGAGAGGACATCATCAACATCATCAGGGTAACACATCTATAAATCATTGGAAGCTTTTCAACATCATATAGTCTTCATATTCAATTTTCAACGACAGCAACTCTTTGATCAACATCAGCATCTTTTGACCTTTTAATCAGCAACATCTTCAACACTTTGACCTTTTGATCAGCAACACCTTCAGCAACATATTTAGCAACATCTTTAGCACTTTGACCTTTCGAACAGCAACATCTTCAGCACTTAGACCTTTCAATCAGTAGCAACATCTTCAGCACTTTGACCTTTCGATCAGCAACATCTTCAGCATTTTGACCTTTTGATCAGCAACAATATCTTCAGCACTTTGATCTTTCAATCAGCAACAACATATTAAACATTTCGATTGGCAACATCTTCAGCACTTTGATCTTTCGATCAGCAACAACATCTTCAACATTTTGATCAGCAACATCTTCAGTACTTTGATCTTTCGATCAGCAACAACTTCTTCAGCATTTTGTTCTTTCGATCAACAACCTGATCGGTAACATCATGATCAACACCATAATCATACTTCAATTCTCAAACAGCATCATCATCATGATATTCTGATCTTTTGATCAGTACGTCGTTATCATCACATACTGATCATTTGATCAGTACGTTATCATCATCATACTGTGTTCTTTCAATCAGTACGTCATCATCGTCATACTCTGATCAGTACATCATCATCATCATACTCTAATATTTCGATCAGTACATCATCATCATGCTCTAATATTTTGATCATTACATCATCATCATCACACTCTGATCTTTCGATCAGTACATTGTAATCATCATCATACTCTGATCTTTCGATCAGTACATCATCATCATCATACACTGATCTTTTGATCAGTACATCATCATCATCATCAAAACATCATTATCATCAAAACATCAACATCATCAAAACATCAACATGATCCTTCCTTTCGGAATTACGGGATTTAGGTCTTTACAGAGTTACCAATGATCCTTCCTTTTGGAATTACAGGATTTAGGTCTTTACGGAGTTACTAACGATCCTTCCTTTTGGAATTACAGGATTTAGGTCTTTACGGAGTTACTAACGATCCTTCCTTTCAGAATTATGGGATCAACACATTTGTCGAACTCAAAGAATCCTTCCTATTGGAATTACGGGATCAACACATCTGTGGAACTCAAACAATCCTTCCTATTGGAATTACGGGATCAACACATCTGTGGAACTCAGAAAATCCTTCCTATTGGAATTACGGGATCAAGTCAATGATCCTTCCTTTCGAAATTACAAGATTTAGGTCTTTACAGAGTTACTAATGATCCTTCCTTTCAGAATTACGGGATTGACACATATGTGGAACTCAGACAATCCTTCCTCTAGGAATTACGGGATCAACACACGTTCTCGAGTACCGAAGTCACCAGATCCATTCTGAACCGAAGTTCAAGGATGATACAATCCTACCACATTCACAGGGACCGATATCTCTAGATACATTTTGAGCTAAGGTTCAAGGATGATGAAATCCACCACTTTCACGGGGGCCGAGACCTCCGGATACATTTTGAACCGAGGTTTAGGGATGATGCAATCCACCACTTTCATGGGGGCCGAGACCTCTGGATACATTTTGAACCAAAGTTCGGGGATGATGCAATCCTAACACTTTCACGGGGGTCGAGACCTCTGGATACATTTTGAACCAAAGTTCAGGGATGATGCAATCCTAACACTTTCACGGGGGCCAAGACCTCCGGATACATTTTGAACCGAGGTTCAGGGATGATGCAATCCACCACTTTCACGGGGGCCGAGACCTCCGGATACATTTTGAACTGAAGTTCAGGGATGATGCAATTGTACCACATTCATGGGTGCCGAGACCTCCGGATACATTTTGAACCAAAGTTCAGGGATGATGCAATCCCACCACATTCACGAAGACCGAATTCACCGAATCTATTTTGGACAGATGTTACAAGATGATACAATCCCTCTTCATTCTCAAGGACCAAGGTCACCAGATCACTTTTGGACAGATGTCCCGAGATTATACAATCCCTCTTCATTCTCGAGGACTAAGGTCACCGGATCACTTTAGGGAAGATGCCCAGGGATGATACAATCCCACTGCAACATCACTACTCCCCCTTTCAAGGAAGGTTCTTTCAAGCCACACCAAACTTGTCTCGAAAGTGTTCGAACTTTACTCGAGACAGAGGCTTTGTTAGCACATCAGCAACCTGTTCTTCAGTACACACATATTGGAGTTTTATGGCTCCCTTCTGCATCATATATCAAATGTAGAAATACTTGATTTCTATGTGCTTTGATCTATCGTGGAATACTGGGTTCTCTGTCATCTTTATACAACTTTGATTGTCACATAGAATCACGATAGTATCCAACTCTAGATTGAATAATCCTGACATCAACTTCCGAAGCCATCTGGCTTCACAACTAGCAGAACAGGCTGCTATGTATTCTGCTTCGGCTGTGCTTAGAGCAACACTAGACTGCTTTCTGCTAAACCATGAAATCATAGCAGATCCTAGACTATAACATTCACCTGATGTGCTTTTTCTATTTGAGATACTTCCAGCCCAATCTGCATCTGTATAGCCATACAATCTGTACTCATGGCTATTATCATAGAATATACCAAAGTCTAAAGTCCCTTTCAGGTACCTCATCACATGTTTTGCAGCTACTAGGTGAACCCGTCTTGGTTGAACAAGATATTGACTCAAGGTTTTCACCTCAAAACAAATGTCGCGTCTGGTATTTGTTAAGTACATCAATGACCCAATGATCTGTCTGTATTGAGTCATTTCCACTAAATCTGATGAGTCATCAGCCAACAGCTTCAGGTTTGAGTCCATGGGAGTGGTCATGACTTTGCATTCTAACATATTGAATCTTTTCAATATCTCTATTGCATACTTTCCTTGTTTGAGAAAGATTCCTTCTGAACTTTGCCACACTTCTAGACCTAGGAAGTAATGCATTAACCCAAGGTCCTTCATCTCAAATTCTTCTACCAGTTTCTTCTTGCTTTCCACAATCTGTTACTTATTGCCTGTCAAGAATAGGTCATCCACATACAGTAATAGAATGACAGGTTCATCTTCTACAATCTTGAGATAAATTTTAGGATCAGCTTTGATCTTGGTAAAGCTCGTGCTCATTAGGAGACTATCTATTCTTCCATACCAAGCTCTGGGAGCTTGCTTCAGGCCATAGAGGACCTTCTTCAACATCCATCTATCTTCAACTTCAAATCCTTTTGATGTAAAAATATTCCTCAATCATTCCATTAAGGAAGGCTTGTATTTACTTCATCATGGAAGAAACTACCATGATAGTTCTGAAGGAAGTGTACCTTACTTCCTGGAGTAAGTGTCTCTTCAAAATTAATTTCCTCTTTTTGATAGAAACCTCTAGCCACAAGTCTTTCCTTACTTCTATCAGAAACATATTTTATCTTGCAAATCCATTTGGAAGATACCACATTCTTGCTTTCTGGTTTGAGTACTATATCCCAAACATCATTCTAGTATTATTTCATCATAACATCTTCCATGAGTTCGTCTTGTTAGGTCATTAACATATCCTAGTCTTCTGCACTCAAACTTGAAGGTTGGAACCCACTTTACTCTTGGTAAAGTCTCGATCCATCACGAAGCTATCCATCATGTCGTACCATGTCAAACTCAAATATCTTTTGTAGTCACTCCCCCTGAAGTGGAGTATCATCTTCCCTCTTGATTCTGTACAGATGGTTCTATACTTGATATTTCATGTCATAGTCTATTCTTTCTGAGGCAAATCACGAACCTTGCTTTGTACACTTGTTCTTGTAGATCCGTATGGAGGATACTATGTACTTCCCTTTATGTCTCGAAATCATATCATATACATCATTCCCCATGATCAACTATTATTATTTGATCATATCTTCTTTCATAGCATTATTTTCTTCATCTTGAGTTATCTCTCATACCCATGGTGGTCTTCATCCTTCGAGGTGGATCTATTGCTCTCTGAAGCTTTTTCTTCTGTCATGGTGTGTCTGACCCTGGGAGCTTCAGATTTTATTGGAGTGAATCTTGAATTGTCATCCCTTGCTCTTCAGAACAAGTCTCATCCTTCTTGTAGGAGGTTGTACAGGACCTTTCCTACAATTCAAATGCACTAGTTGCATGGTTAGAATTATTTCATAAAACATATGCATAACGATAAATTCTTATGCATCATGCAACTATTTAGCCAATACAATATTCATCCATATCTCACAGAAACTTTCTATATGCCTTCCATCTCTACCATGACATCATTGAGATTGTACACTAATCCAATATGTCAGCAAATAGGTTTCATTCTAGATAAGTAAAAATGGATATTTGTATAGAACCATGAGCTACTTACCCATCACATGCATGCAAACAACACATCAACTTAATATAATCAAATGCATAACAAAACAATATCATTAAATGACAATTGAATACTTATCTTTTGTTTGTTTCGTGGGTAGACTCCTTCTTGATCATTATGCTTCATCATCTTCTTCATCCATGAAATCACCATTTCTTATCCAAATGATAAGATGGATAACAGATTTGTCAAGACTTGAGTTCTTCATATTCCTCATCACTTGAGGGATTTTCTTTGAATGGTGAGAGCTTGATCTTTAATTTTCTCCCATCTTTCTTCTTCTCTTCTTATGAGGCGAGCTTCTTCTTCTTCCCAGAGTCAACTGAAAGTAATCACTTCCTTTTGGCACACATTCCTTGCATGAATGAATCCCATGATCATGGGAGGCCATTCAAGGTGGCTATCACCACTTTTGCATTCTCTGCTTCTTCTTCTACCGCTTCAAGATGTTATGCATTCTGGATCCTCACATTCTTCAACTATTTTCTCAAATCCATCTTCTAAATTATGTTCTTGTCTTCAAATAGCTTGATCAAGGAATCAAACATCTTCAGTGTCTTTAGGGAATACACTTGTGGTACAAGTTGATCCGTGAGTGAATCAACAATGATCTTCTTGGCCTTGATTAAGTTCTTCTTGTGTAAGGCTTTGAGGCTCATCTCCCTCTAGAACTGGAACCTCTCTACTCATGTAGGTGTCCAATTCATTTTCTTCAGAGAGACCAAATACTTCCATGCTTGGAAGTTTTTCAACTTCACCAAGCTTATCATCAATCTGATGTGATAGATCACTTTGAAATGAGAACCTCAAATGCAAATAGCAAAAGATTAGATCTTACCAATTTGAGGTGTCCATCCTGCTTTCGGAGCTGGCTGATCTAAGGTTTGTTAGAGAAACCCTAATTTTCAAAACTTGGAATCTTTCAGATCTGATTGGATAGAAAGATATAACTCTTCAATCAAGCTGTCCAATGTACTCATTTTCTGAAAACAGTGGAGGGAAGCTCCCGAAATAGGAAGCCCTAGTTTTCCAATTTCTTTTGTAGAAATTCCTGTTATTGTTTCTGTGATATCTCTGAAATTACTGCTCTTATGTGTCTGAAATTTATCACTAAGGTAACCTCCAATGTCCCTGATACAACATGATAGGTGTCATCAGAATTGGTTTCACCAATTGGGATTTATGATCATTTTCCCAAGGTGACCTGTTAGAGGACTGTTCAGAATAGTGAAGTTGTATGGAATGCCACGTGTCACTGGTTCATCTTCAGGTTCTGAAATTCAGACCACAAAATTTAAAGTCTACGCTATTTATGGAACATCTTTAGGAATTCCATTTGGACCTTTGTATCCCATGCTACAACAATTCTCCCTAGGTGTCCTGTTTAGGGATGAATTCTGGAAGAGGCTGGAATCCTAACTTAGAGGGGTCATATCTCCCAGAATACAGTGAATATAAGGCTGAATTTTGGATACAATGTAAATCAGGATTTTATCTTTGTCCTCTACAATTTTAAACTCCTGATCCTTCTCCAATATCAGGATATATTGAATGTACCAAAACTTAGCAGTTTTAGTATTTAGGGTTTTTTCCAGATCGGGGTCAAACTAGGGTTTGAATTTCCCGAAGTTTAACCCAACTAAATTTCTTGATCCAAGTCTATAAACTTTGGTTTTGATGAGGAGAAAAATCCTATGCTGGGCTCACTCAAAAATTCTTCTTCTGTAGAAAGCCCTAATTTTCCGCACCGAAACTGAACATGCTCGGAATCGAATTCTGCTTTCGACAAAAAGATGTGCCCTTCAATGGAGAGTCAATCTAGCCTTCTTTTGTTGATTGATCATGGATAGAGACCCAAAAAATAAGAATCCATAGATTCTTTAGCTGCACAATGTCTTCTTTCAGGGTGGCTCTGATACCATGTTAAATTTTCATATGCTTAGCTAAGACATCAGTATTTCATTTCATTTTTATAATAGAAGCATATAAACAGGATCACTGAAAGATAGACAAGCACAACCATACAAAAGGAACACAAAGATTTATCCTGGGAAAAACCCAGCAAAAGCTTCCTCAATATAGATGTCCCAAAAAGATAAAAGATAAAACCAGTAAGGAGATCAAATCCTGATCCTCCTCCTTCTCCAAATACTTCTCTTCTCCACTAATGCGCTACATAAGTGAGAGTCTATGTCTCAAATGAGGAGAGCTACACCTCTATTTATATTCATACGTTCAATTCAATTAACTCATCTGACATGTAGGCTCGAGTTAATCATGTAGGCTCAAGTTACATATGTAGGCTCAAGTAACCACACTGGGGTGCTAATGACCCACCTTTACAATTAGAGGGGATAACCTCATGACTCTTATTAGTTCTTCCAATTAGAAGCATCGGGGTACAATATAATACAATTGGTTCTCTCGGTAGGACCATCAGGGACCACAAAAGATACATATAGAATATTCTTCGAAGTTACAATATTTCAACAATTATGTATGTTCCCAATCCTCCTGAGTCTTCCACACCCGAGGCTCAACATTCAATTCATGTTTCATCAATACCTTCTAGTGCTAAGGGGAAACCCCCGGCATGAGCTACATTATCTGTCACCAAAATTGTACCTAGTGATGAATAGACCTCTAGTATAGAACAATCTACATTTTATGTCCCTCCTACCCTCACAAATGTGGTTAACCCCCCATCCATTTCAGGTCAGCCCTTAGGGGCACAACCTGTAACCAATCAAACCTCTTGGGGGTATGGTTACACAGCAGATCAAGTACCAGTAGGAAACTTTAAATATCAACCCAATCCTACAGGAATGCCTTATGCTGGAATTCCATATCCTGGTAATATTTTCACTCCATGGGGGCAACTTAACTGGTCCTACATGCCATCTATGGGGGGGATACCTATACATACTATGGGGGGTAATGGAGGACCACCTTATGGAGGTCCTCCCTTGGGGGGGCTAATGGTCCTGGAGGGCCTGGTGGCTTTCCCTTTATGGTCCTAGTGGTCCTGGGGGGCCTGGTGGATTCCCTCCTAATGGTCCCGGAGGGTCTAGTGGCCCTCCTCCTAGTGGTTTTGGAGGCTCCAGAAGTCTACCTCCTAAGGGTCCCGGAGGGTTTGGTAGTCCTCCTCCTGGTGGTACATGTGGTCTTGGTGGTGCTGGAGGCCCTGTTGGTCCTCCTCCCGGAAGCCACGATGGTCCTAACAGTCCTGATCCCAAAAATCAACCACCTACGGGTGGATCTTCTGGTGGTTCTTAATCACAACAACCTTTCTATCAGTCTACTTACGGTCCTACTGGTACTTATATGCCATATCAATATTACCAGTATGTGCAACCTAATCATCAGTTACCTTTCCTAGTAACCTTGGGCTTGCCTGATTTGTCCAAGTTGATTAATGATCCCATTCGACATAATCCCTCGTGGCCTCCCATTCCGGTAAAGTTACCATCGAAAATTAAAAAATTAGATGGGAACCAGGGAGATGATCCGAAAAACCATGTCATGACATTCCATTTGTGGTGTTCTTCAAATGCCCTTATGGATGATTCAGTTCGTTTAAGACTCTTTCAATGAAATTTGACCAGTACAACCATGAAATGGTACATTGAACTTATGCAACATTCGTTTGTGGATTTTGGCTCATTGGCAACTCTGTTTCTTACATACGTTCAGCTTCCTATCTGTTATGAAATGGGCACTGATCTCTTAACTTCACTGTGACAGAACACCTCCACCCACATATCTGATCATATCCATGGGTGGAGAAGGTAGAGAAGACTTATTAAGGCTCCTATCCCGGATCAATTGTTAGCCGATTGATTTACTAAGTCTTGGTTGCCTCCAATTTCCCTAGATGTGGCTATGGGCGGTGTCGTTACTAAAGAGAAAGCCATTAGTCGAGCCCAATATCTGGACTTGTGTTATACCAAAATCCTATCATTGCCATGTGATAATATCCTTGACTTACATATTTTCCTTTAATCCCAGCACTTGTAGAGAAAACCCATGTTGTTTGTCAAACTTTCATGAAAATACTCATCACCGCACTTTCCCTGTTAACCATGAGCGGTACCTTGCTCACATCGCATGTATCTTTTTTACCATAAGCGGTGCTACCGCCTATGGCCTTTGGTCCATAAGCATTTTTAACCTGAACTGCTCTGTCATAAGAGGCAAAAGGTGGTACCCTAGGTAAAATGGGAAAAAAGAGAGGTTTCTCAAGGCTTCTAGATCATGAGCCTCGTGTTCTCCCTTATCCCTATCATTGTGGGTCAATTGAGCTCGAAATCCTCCATCATAGGATCTTAAAGGCCACCTAAAAAAAAAACAAATCTCTCAACCATTCCTATCCATTGAGCCTTATAAATACAAGCTCATGTCCATGGTTGAGGGGGGAACCAGAGAGGTATTGTTATGCTGGTTGATTGACCACTTGGCCCAAGCCATTTGAGAGCATAGAGAGTAAAGTTGGAGCTTATGGGGATGAAGTGTTGGTTTGATGGAGATGCATGTCAACACTAAGGCTTAATTGGTTGTAAAATTATCCATTCATCTTAATGAAAAACTGATTTCCTTCCCACATTACTGTTGTTTTGATTTCGCATGTAAATGTTGTTAGATTCCTTAGTCACTAACATGGATCAGTGGATTATGTTCTGGTAGCTTTGATGTGTTTGCGTGTTTAAGCTAATTGCAGGTAAATAGGTTTACTATCGAAGCGAAATTCTAGGTATCTACGACATCTAGGGAGGGCCTCCATCCTTTGTCAGTCATTTGTTATGGATCTAAACCATTTAGACCAGAGGAACAACTTCTGTCCACAGAAGGTGAAATATTCTTGCTTACAAATCTGGGGACTCCGCTAGGGAATAGATATATGTATTAGTTGATTTGATCTTCCTCAGTTCTTCAACTCTTGTCCGAATCCAGGCTCCATCTCCAACTCTCTTGAGTCAGATCTACTATCTAACTCAATGAATTTTGGTTTAAAACTTCCAGATCTGTCTAGATCTAAATTATTTCAACTTTTTATGCTCTTTTTTTACTGTCAATCCATCAATTTTAGCCTTGATCTGATCAATTTCTAACTTGATCTTTCGTTCTCCTTTGTGTTTTGGATCTATTCAGGGAACTGCACATGTTCTGTTGGCAAGAAGTGATGCCACTACCTGAGTCAAGTTAGTCATAAGCAGTGCCACCGCCTGAATCTAGTGAGCAAGAAGCGACATTGCCTAAAAACTGCCTGTCAGCAGCTTCATCTACACGGTGCCAGGTAGGCCGTGTTCCAGACTTTGTATTTTCATTTTGGTGTGTTTTTGGCTTACTTTTTGATGAAAATTAAGTGTATTCTGCAGTCGCTTTGATTGTTGTATTCTTTCTGCATTCAAAGAGAGTTTGTGTTTCTTGCATTAGATTCTACATTCTTTTATTTTCTTGAAACCTCTTTTTCTTTTCTGTAGATATTATTCATTGCGATTGGAAATATACATTTCATTTTCATGAGTAGGTTTCAGTTTGTTTTGTACTTGGAATGTGTGAGTGATCCATGTTGTCTTGAGTCTTTCTTTGCTTGGGGTGATTCTTGTTTCCTTTTGCATGCTTATTTTTTCAATGCTTGGTAGGAAAGATTGGTTCTTCGTTTCCTTATCTATTTCAAAGAGAAGTTTTAGTTTTCTCTCTCCTTTGCTTTATTCGCAAGCATGTTAATCGATTTTCTTCTTGTTTTATGCATGATTGTTTGAAATTCTAGATCTTACTTTCATTAAGAAGAAATATCTATTTTCAGCTTTGCCTGCATTAGAGTTAGTTTTGTTGGGAAACGTTAGTGAAATCATATTTCCATTAAGTTTTTATACGTCTTTTTCAAGCATGAAAATATAGGAAACGTTTCTAGTTTATTTATGTTAAATGTTCTCTAGATCTCTTTTTTATTTGCTTTGAAGATTGTTTGGGGTGCATTGATATTTCACTTTTCATTTGAAAAGATAGAATTGCACTTGCATTTGGGTGTGCATTTTTGGGAAGAAAAGTAAATCTATCTCCCTCTCTTAGGTAGAATTTCATTGAAGAGGAAAATTTGAATTATCATATAGATCAGTGTGCATCTTCTTTAATTCAAGTTTTCACTCCATGGTTCCACCTAAATGCACAAGATAAAATTAATGGTAGTACTAGGTTAAAACTTTTAGCAATTTGAGTGATAAGTTAGAGACATGTTCGAGCATCGTTAAGCGTAGGAGTTGTCGTTACTCGTCCACATTACATCCTGAGACTCACACGGTTCTTCCACATACCGCTGGTATATCGAACGGCCTTTCACGTACCCTTGAGGTATATAGAAAGGTACTTCACATACTCGATTGTATATAGGAAGGCCCCTTGTGAACGGTTATGCATTAGAAAGCACTACTGCCGATTCGAGCTCCCACATACCTTGCGTATATCGGGAGACCCTTTTAGGAATCCTCAAACCATCTGAGTTATCCTATTGGCCTGTCCTGTGAGGTTCCTGACTCTTATCCACTCCTTTCACATGTTTTCTTATTGCTTTTAGTTTGATTAGTACTTGCTTATGCATGGTAGTTAGGGGGTTATTAGAGAGTTTAGAGATGGCATCCCAATATGGGACTACCACTCAAGAGGTCCCTTTCCAAGGTGTACCTTTAGTATTCCCTCCAAGTGAAGGTATTGGTCCTCCCTTTATTGCCACTCTAAATATTCCCAGATTAACTATAGTATTACCGATCTGGTTGTTTAATCGAGTAATTCATGTTACACCTAATGTCTCGAATGTCACCTCTCCTCCGAGAGAAGATCGACCTCAACCTAATCCCTATCCTTCTTCGTCGGTTGTTGCTTCATCCCTTTCTTCTTCTTCGCTTGACCAAAGCTCTATGGTTAGTAGTCATGTGGATAAGAAGAAGAAGAAAGGGAAGGGTAAAAAGAAGAAGGATAAGAAAGAGAAAAATAAGAAACTATCTTCTCTTGATGGTTCCCATTCTAAGAGAACACCCAGAAAATCCAAGTTCCCTTGTAAGCTTTGCAAGGGGGACCACCTTCTTAAGGAGTGTCCTAGTCTCTCCCATGTACAAGAAGAGTGGTCTAACAAGTCCAAACCGTCTGTGTCATCAACCTCTGATCATCATGTTGATGATACTGTCTCAACTAGTGACCCATTGGTAAAAGGTCGTAAGGGTAAAGTCTTGTATCCTTGTTTGATATGCAAGGCTATGCATCGTACTTTTCTTTGTCCAAGCATGGATGAAGCTTCGTGTTGGTTGGAAAATATTGCTGATCATCAACAAGTGATTCCAGCAAGTGATAGTAAGTTATCCCTTGATTCCTTACTGGTTGACCAAGTGATCAATTTAGTTTCACCTATAATTGATCCCATTCTTCCTTCGGAGAGTGAAGTGGTCGAGTCGATGTCATATCCACCTGATCCCACTCTTTCATCAGAGAGTGTTAAGACTGAAGTAGTCGCTTTGACCAAATATTCGTCTTGTTCTTTTCTTCTAGTAGAGAATGAACTAAATCCTGCTGAAGTTTTTATGCTTAATTCTGATTGTTCTCGACAAGAGGAAATTTTGTCTATTTCGACAAAACCCTCTCTAAGTAGTGAGGTTATTTCCTTTGACTGGAGTAACCTAACAGACTCTCGTCTTCATTCGAGTGTTCCTTTATAGACAGTTGTGAATGTTACTGCTAGGCGGATACTTTGCACTATTGTTGACGATGGGGCTTCTGTTAGTATTCTATCCTCAATTGCTTGGTAAGCTTTAGGTTATCCTCAGCTTGAGCCAGCCACCGATCAGATACCAGCTTTTAATCACAGGCCTACCTCACCTTTAGGGACCCTTCCTTGTTTTCCTATTACATTAGGAGGGAAAACTGTCTATATTGATGTTATGGTGGTCCAAGGTCCTTTAGAATTCAATCTGGTCCTTGGGCGTGATTATGTTTATGCCATGAAGGCTATAGTGTCCACACTCTTTATAGTTATTCATTTTCCCCATGATGGGTAGATTGTGATCATTGATCAGCTTTTTTTTGTTACACCTAACCATCACATTACTCCTAGTAATCAGACTGCCCTAAATGTGCCGCATGTTCTTGTGGCTATTTCCCCTTCTAGTTAGCTTCTTCCCATCATAGGTAAAATGGGGGGCATGGCTCTAGTATATGGACTTCATAATGGAGCTAGGCCGCTAACATTTATGAAACGGGGGAAACCTACCAACCTCTGGATATCATGTTGGGTAGGAGCAGGTTTGAGAGCATAGTTTACTTTTGGTTTCAAGCTTGTTAAAAAATAAAACCACTCCTCAAGCATAGTTTACCTTTTGGTTTCTAGCTTGCATAAAAATGAAATCATTCATGAACAAAGTTCCCATTCTATGTCAAGCTCATTAAAAAATGAAATGGATCTCCTTAAGCATAGTTTACCTTTTGGTTTCAAGCTTGCATAAAAATGAAACCATGTTCCAAGCATAGTTACCTTTTGTTTCAAGCTTGCGTGAAAATGAAACAGATCCCCTTCCCTTGATTCGAGTCTTCCCTTTAGTGTTAGAACTTGAACCTTCTTTTCACCTGCCCGATTCTCATTCTTCCTACCCCCCTGGTGAACATTTTCACATTAGTAACCAAGTTTTTAGGTTGGGTAGAGAAGAAGAATTGTCAGTCGAAACGAAGCCTGGGGGACATTTTGAGCCCCTAGAAACCATGCTAGGGGTAGGCTTTGCTAGAAATCATGTTGGGGGAAATATTCCAACCTCTGTATATCATGTTAATGGGATTTTTCAAGTATAGTTTACCCATTGGTTTCGAGCTTGCGTAAAAGTGAAACAAATCTTCGAGCATTCTTTCAACTGATCTTCAAGCTCGTTAAAAATAGTAAGATGGTGTTGAGCTTACTTTTCATTTTTCGTGCTCTGGTTAAAACATGAAATTTGGTTTGAGCTTAGTTTATTACTTTTTCATGCTTTGGATTCAAACATGAAAAATCTACTGTAGTCCTCTTTAAAATCTTTTTAGGCTCCCTAAATACGAAAATATTATCGAGCGATATTGTCTTCTTCATGCTCGTTAAAGCATTTGAAGAGTCATCTCTCCGATGGTAGTTTATCTCTTTTTCAGTTCGGATATACTATTTATGAAAAAGGAACACTCCAACCAATCATGACTGGAATATTTCTCTAAGGTATGATATTACACTTTTTCGGGCTTTAGAGACTAAATCATACGAAAAAGGACCCCATTGGAGTCTTCTTCTGTAACCATTTGGACTGTCTAAACATGAACGATACCGAGTTTTCTTTCATTGAACTCGTTAAATTAAACATTAAGAGACCCGTTTTGGGAACGAACCCCTCCTCTCTCAGGTTCGTAAAACCTATGAGTTTGGACTTGTCTTCGGACAAGCTATACTGAGTGTTTGTTACCCTCTTTGAACTCATAAAAATGAAAAGAGGCACTCATAGATCATGATGGGGAACATGGGAAGGGAACCTTTTTGCAAATAAATAGCAGTAGTTTGTCGTTACCTTTGAACATGGCACTTGTCTACATATCATGTCATTCAATTGGGTATTTAGCTGATCTCCGTGATGATCCACTTTCATGAGTCATGCCACTCCTTTGATTCTTTTAAAAGAATGCATTGTCCACTGTCGCATTGTGTGTTTGTCCCATCCATTCATGCTGCCAAGTCTTTTTGTCGTGCTGCCCGATGTTCAAAGGGAATTTGAAGAATTTTTACCTCTGTAGTCAAAACAGTCTCTGTGTCAGTACTTTTGAGTCAGTCCTATGGTTACTACATTCACATCATCCCAAAACTATGTTCCAAGTTTCGTGTCGTCGATGTGGGACTCATCATGGCCCTCCTTCGATGAGACTATGCCTGTCTACATTAGCTCATCATCCGGGAAATAGTCTTAGAAACAAAAACTTAATACCTTGAGATCTGTATGCCTTAATGAAATATTCTCTCTCTCTCGACATAGGTTCACATCATTGACCTTTGATCGATAGAATCAACTGGGTGTTCGACATCAGGACATCCATTCACACTCAGTAGATTATACTAGGGTACCTTGGGAATCATTGACATCAATGGTGATCTCCCTCACACTTGTTAATGGTTCACACCATTGACCGGTAATCAAGTGGTTTCTACCATGTTTGACTTCATATCATTGTAATCACATGGATAGAATCATACTTTATGGAAGACGAGACGAAGACCCTGGGTATTTGTTTAAAGTGCTCATTGCTTTTCCCCAGGTTGCAATGGAGTTTTTGTGTATCTAGCATAGATCCACATTTGTATGGTCGTGACTATGCTCAAATTTGCGTCTGTATGACATAGATATACGTTGTATGATTGGTAGCTATGTCCAAGTTTGAGTCCTCTATCACATGGATCTATGCTGTATTATAGTAGCCATGCTTGTTTATTCCTCCCATGGATCTGCCTTGTATTGGTCTACAGCCATGAGTTGGTTACTTGTGTCTATGAGTCAAAAATATTGATGTACTATAGATTCCTACTTGATGGCATGCTCCAATCAAGCCAACATTTTCACCCCGTAGCGACGACTTGTTCTCTCAAAGCTCTTGTTTATCATATCCCTCTAAGACTCATGATTTGGGGGGCATTATTTTATACCAAAATCCTGTCATCACCATGTGATAAGATCCTTGACTTACATATTTTCCTTTATTCCCAGCACTTGGAGAGAAAACCCATGTTGTTTGTCAATCTTTCATGAAAATACTCAGCACCGTGCTTTCCCTGTTAACCATGAGTGGTACCTTGCTCGCACCGCCTATATCTTATTTACCATAAGCGGTGCCACCGCTTATGGCCTTTGTTCCATAAGTGTTTTTAACCTGAACCACTTTGTCATAAGAGGCAAAAGGTGGTGCCCTGGGTAAAATGGGAAAAAAGAGAGTTTTCTCGAGGCTTCTAGATCATGATCCTCATGTCTTCCCTTATCCCTATCATTGTGGGTCAGTTGAGCTTGAGATCGCCCATCATAAGATCTTAGAGGCCACCCTATCCACAAATATCTCAACCATTCCTATCCATTGAGCCTTATAAATACAAGCTCATGTCCATGGTTGAGGGGGGAACCATAGAGGTATTGTTATGATGTTGGATTGACCACTTGGCCCAAGCCATTTGGGAGCATAGAGAGTAAAGTTGGAGCTTATGGGGATGAAGTGTTGGTTTCATGGAGATGGATGCCAACACTAAGGCTTAATTGGTTGTAAAATTCTCCATTCATCTTAATGCAAAGCTGATTTCCATCCCACATTACTGTTGTTTTGATTTCGCATGTAAATGTTGTTAGATTCCTTAGTCACTAACATGGATCAATGGATTATGTTTTGGTAGCTTTGATGTGTTTGCGTGTTTAAGCTGATTACAGGTACACAGGTTTACTATCGAAGCGGCATTCCAGGTATCTACGACATCCACAGAGGGTCTTTATCCTTTGTCGGACATTTGTTCTGGTCTGAACCATTCAGACCAGATGAACAGCTTCTGTCCATAGAAGGTGAAATATTCCTACTTACAACTTGGTCTATTCCCAGTCTGGAACTTTGTATGACTTGATCCCAAAATCTCCTCGCCCAAGCACCGATCCTGCAAAGCCACAAGAAGAAACCCCTGTTGATGGGATTTTTCATTCAATCCAGTCCCCATCAGTAGCAAAAACTACCAAGCAACCCTAGACTTCCACCCCTACTCCTTCAACTCCCAAGGTTTCCACCGAGGTCAATTCCATTCAGAGTATTCAAATGCCCGACAACAATAAAAAGAAAGGTAAAGCTAAAAACAAAAAACCTAGAAACCAACAAGAGAATCCAAAACCAACCACCAATGACAACGATAAAGGGAAAAGAAAAGAAAAATATCCATGTCTGCTATGTGGAGGTGACCATTTCACAAAAGAGTGTCCTCCTCAGGATGAAATCACCCAATTTTTGAAAACTAATCCCACACCCGCAGTTCTCAAGGATCCTATTCCCTCTCAACAACAACTGATAGACCACATGTCTAGTTAGGGAAACTCTAGTTCTTCACAGGAAATTCACATGATGCCCTCGGATACTATTAGTTTGCAAACTTGAAGTCAGAGTTATGACAAACCTGCAGGCAAGAAAGAAGACAATTCTTCTTCAGGAAAATCTCCCTCTATTGGTTCTCCCAAATCCTCATCTGTTGTTTCCCTAACCATCAAGAAGCCTACTCTCGACATGGTTTTGCATCCACCCAAGAGTACTCTTAAGAAATTTGTTTTTAACCCTAATTCCTGAGCTGCTCAATTTTATAATGTAGTTGAATACCTTGCTCAAGCACCATGTGCAATGTCTACCTTGGAAGTAATCCAAAGTTGTCCTACACAACACAAAAACTTGTTAACTGCGTTAGGAGCTTTAGACTCGGACAATACTAATTTGATTCATTTCAATGTTGAGAACTATAAGTCTAGAATACCTCACAAATTCACTTTCCAAATCATAACGAAAGTAGTCAGAAATAAGGTCTTTATAACTGTCTTAGACAAAGGAGCTTCAACTTCGGTTTTGTCCCTGTCTTATTGAAAAGATATTGGCCCTCTCAAGCTTGTAACATCATCTACGACTCTAAAATCCTTTGATGGACGAGGTTTCTATCCCCATGGTCTCATACCATCCCTTTCAGTTGAGCTTGGGGGAAAATTTGTTTCTATTCAAGTGGAAGTAGTAGACGCCCCATTAGATTACAACCTCCTTCTAGGAAGAAATTGGTTTTACGCCTTAATATTGTCGCTTCGACGGTATTCCGAACTATCCAATTTTTTCATCTAGGGAGAATTATCACCATTGACCAGCTCGATTTCTGTACGCCATATGTTACTACCTCCATGACTAATGACATCCCTATGTTAGGCCAGTCCCCTCCTCCTTACCAGTCGATTGGGGTAGGCATGTTGAAGGATTCATCCCTTAAGGGGATTTTTCTGTCCACTCCTCTAACATAGATACAGTGACAGTAAATATGATTTCATCATTTGATTATGATCCCAAGGGCAAACAAATTGTTGAATCCACCTCATTGAGTCCGCATGAGGAAATGTACAACATTATTCAAACCCTTTCCAATGACCACACTGATGAACTTCATCTGGTGGCTTTGAACCCTTACCACCTTCCCTACTGGTTAGAACCCTCTCCTCCTATTCTAGATTATCTCTCTGAGACTTTTCCTTTTTATGATTCCATTATAGAGATCATGAGTATGAATGAGCCTATCTGGGAGGATCATCATCATAGATCTTCCTTCCTCCCCAACACCAATTCGGTAGACCATGACTTTGCATCCCTTTTTTCCACTGATATTGTCAACACACCTCAAAATCCTATATTGTTGCAAGACACAGATTCTAAAGGAAACCTATGCAACATTACTCAAACAAATCTAGTTGACATATCATCCAAGCCTGATACCCTTGAGCATGTTCATGTTGGACAGAACTCCTCGGCAGAAAAATCTGAAGCATACAAGGCACTTTTCAAAGAATTCCATGATATTTTTTCCTGGTCTTATGAATAAATGCCGGGAATAGACCCATCCATTATGGTCCATGAAATAAAAACCTATCCCACTGCTAAACCTATTAGGAAAAAACTAAGTCAAGTCCATCCTCGGAAAATCACAACTATCAAAGCTGAAATAGAGAAACTTCTTAAAGCAGGGTTTATTTATCTCGTACCCCCATTAGAATGGGTATTAAACATCGTCCCTGTCAATAAAAATCATGGCATAAAAATCATGGCACCATTAGAGTCTGCATCAATTTCAGAGATTTGAACAAAGCTTGTCCCAAAGACAACTTTCCCACTCCGCATATCGACCAGATTATCGACAACTGTGCTAGAAGTGTCACCTTCTCATTTATGGATGGCTTTTTAGGTTATAATCAGATTGAGATTTTACCCACCAATCAACACAAGATGGCATTCATTTGTCCATGGGGAATCTTTGCATACAGGGAGTTACTTTTTGGCCTAAAAAATTCTAGAGCTACTTTCCAGCATGCTATGTCTTATGTGTTTCATGATATAAAACATATCATTGAACCGTACCTTGATGACCTCCCTACTCATTCATAGCGACAGGAGGACCACCCTAGTCATCTTAGAGACATTTTCCTAAGATGCCGTCATTATGATACATGGCTCAATCCTCATAAATGTGTTTTCTGCGTTGAGATGGGATGCATGTTAGGTTTTATGGTTTCTAAGGATGGCATCTGGATAGATCCATTGAAAATTGCGCTATTTTAGCTCTACCAGCCCCAACCAACCTTCTAGAACTCCAAAGTTTGCAAGGGAAGGAAAACTTTCTCCACCATTCCGTGTGCAATTTTGCAGAGAAAACACACGGTTACATGCGTCTCCTTAAGAAGGACACTCCGTTCTATTGGAATGACCAAGCCCAACAAGCCTTTGATAATCTCAAACACTCTCTGACTCATTCACCCATGATACACCCACTAGATTATTCAAAGGATTTTCTCTTATATATTGTTGCCTCCACTACTACCATTGCTATGGTTTTGGTTCAGGAAAATCCCGACGGTTAGGAGCACGTGATATAATATGCTATTAAGAATCTTATGGATTTCGAAACTCGATATTCATGTGTGGAGAAATTAGCATTGGCCATGGTCATTGCTGTTCAAAAATTTCGTCACTACATTTTGCTCCGGACAACCGTATTAGCAGACCAGAACCCTATGTATTACATCCTAACTCATTAGGTGCTCGAGGGCAAGTAGTCCCAGTGGATAGTCATACTACAAGAGTTTGATATAGAATTTTCCAAAGCCACATCAAAGAAATCCTTGGTATTTTCCGAGCTCATGTGTGATCTTCCCTGTGCTTCATCGGAATCTGAGCCCATTGATTCATTTCCAGATGAATCCCTGTTCTTGATAAGCACTACTGACCCATGGTATGGAGATTTGCTCATTTATCTCCAAACACAAATATTTCATCCAAATCTACCATGTGATGATTGTCATCGTATCTATCACCACGCAAAATACTACCTCATATTGAATGACACTTTGTATATATGTGGTATTGATTCCATTCTCCGCTATGCCTTACCCACAAGAAAGCTGAACTAGTGTTGAATGATTGCCACTCTGGAGCATGTGGCGGTCATTTATCTGGGATGGATACAACCCAAAAAATCCTTCGCGCTGGCTATTTCTGGCCTTTAGTCTTTAAATATTGTCACGAGGCTGTTAAGAAATGCCCACCCTGTCAACATTTTTATTTGAAAAAGCCCACTCATCTTGCTTCGCTACACCCCATCATTGTCATTGGCCCTTTTTCCAGATGGGGGATTGATTATATGCATTGTATGCCTACCTAAGCCAGGGGGCATGGTTACATCATCGTAGCCCTTGACTATTTTACAAAGTGGGCTAAGGCCATGCCTACATATGCAGAAGACGATAATACTGCCGCTCTCTTCCTGTTCAATCATGTGATAGTGAGATTCAGAGTCCCACATTCCATAGTTAGTGATCATGGATCACATTTCCATAATCAAATGATGGAGGAAATAAGTGCAAAGCTAGGTTTTCGTCATGGAAACTCTACACCCTATTATCCACAAGCTAATGGTCAGGTTGAGGACATTAACAAAGTTTTTAAAATGATGCTTCGTTGGATGGTTGGAGATGATAAATCCAATTGGCACCATATCTTTTTCTCCGCTCTTTAGGCTTACAGGACTTCGGTGAAAACAGCTACTGGTTTCACACCTTTTCAGCTTATCTATGGACTCGAAGTTGTCTTGCTAATTCAATGTCAGATTCCATCCTTGAAATTTTCCGTCAAAATTCTCCCAGACAATTACGCAGAGGAAGAGAGATTTTTATACTTGAATAACCTTGACGAAACTAGAATATATGTTGCCTAGGCTAATGAGGCACACAAGAAATGCATCAAGGCGCAGTATGACAAGTCTATCCTAGCTCATGCCTTTAACGAGGGTGACCTAGTTTTGACTTATGATTAGAGATATGACAAAATAGGGAAAGGGAAGTTTGAATCTATGTGGTGCGGTCCTTTTGTTATTTCCAAAGTTTTAGAGAAAGGAGCCTACGAGCTCATGGAATATGATGGAATCTCCTTAGTACAATCTTGCAATGGGTTGTACTTGAAGAGGTACTATGCCTAGATCTCTCTTGGATAGTATCTTGTATATATGTATATTACTTGACTTTCAGTGTGCTTAAGTATTTTCAATATGGTTTTGATTTTAGTGTCAGTATCTGTTTATACCATGTTTTGGTCATACAGAGTAGATGGCTTTCTGCGGCTTCGCTGATGGTGCTTGCCCCCACACCTTGAATATTGCCTTAGTTGCTTGGGTTCTCTATTCCCTAGCTTACGATTTGGTCAGCTTAGGAGTGGTTTGTATTGGTCCCGCTACCAACAATATCATCGACTATCGAGAAGTCATAGGTCTTCTGACTGAAGCTTCCTCCCAAGATATTCGCAACTTGGTAGTCTTGATGGACTCACAACTTGTGGTTTTTCATCTAAACCATGTCTATACCATTAGGAATCCTGTTCTTCTCCATCTCTTCCGGAGGGTGCATTTGTTAGAAACATCATTTGAAACTATCACCTATAGGAATATCTCTAGGGAACATAATGTAGTTGTTGACTCATTGGCTAATTACATCCTAGATTTGCATATTGCCCATTCATGACATAAAAATCAAACATGGTTCATTATAAATAAACTATAAAAGACACATAAAACTCATGTAAAATGCATTCACCTTTGAGACATATAAACACCATGTAGAATTCTGTATATATATATATATATATATATGAACATGTTTTACAAAAAATAGGTCACAAGACCTCATCTGAAGCACGTAGTATTTCAGGTAAAAAATCACCATACAAAATTTCTAAAGCTATCAACTTTTAGTGGATACATCATGCACTCATCATCTAATGATGCTTGTGGTAACACATCATTGCCTGGGGTACTCTATGTAGCAGTATGCTAAAGCGACCCGATACTCTTGTTGTAGGCCTCTGATACCTCAGTGGGAGGTCATCGATAGAAGCATTTGGGATGTCTAGAGTCAACCTCTCCAGGTCCTCCTCTAACTCCCCTATCACATCGTCGCCTTGTGGTACAAAACTGGCTCTGACTCACCTATCTAGTGGGGAGCCTCCCCCAGGTTGTGCTACTTTGACCTATGCATGAAAACATTCAAGTCTCATTACTAAACATAAAAAATATAAAACATTAAAGACATAAAAACACTATTTCCATTTTAGGGTCTTTTTGTTTCTTACTGATATCACCCCACTGTCCACCAGGTGGGAGCAGTAGGTCAAGGTCACCACTGAAGTTAGTGCGTGCATATGCATAGTCCTCCACTATGAGGAGCTGATCTCTCAACCATCAAAAGAACGGGTCACCAAAATTTACCTTCCCTCTACCTGCTCCAGTATAGGCCATAATCTGGACCCACCTCTGCATGCGAGGTTCCCATGCCCTCAACTCTATAAAGACCACCTAGGGTCTCATCTGTGGAACCCTCTCAAAAAACAAGCAAGCTAGAATGGAACCAAAACCAAATTACTTCAGCTCCCCCTGTCGACACTTGGTTAGCTGATCCTTGAAGATCAGAAGTAGAGCTTCTGCCCAGTTGAAGACTTTAGGTGCAATGGCCTCTATGGCATAGAGAATATGTGCTCTAGACGCCTAGTGTACCCCTTGGCTTCTCACCACTCTCTGCATGGTAAACAACACAGTCCGTAGAGGGTTGTCCACCACTGCTTTTATGGGAATTATCTTCCCCGATGTCCTAGTCCCAGGAATGCAGTGGCGGTCTATCAGCTCTTGAGTAGTAATTTCCCCCCCAACAGGAACCAGTCAATGAGATGGGACCACCTAGTCTTGAAAGGCCTGTCAGGAAGTAGATGTCCTCTGCCTCAACTATCAATATGTGAGCACCAACCTCAAAATATTGTTGCTCCAGATTCCACATCTGGAGTATATGCTCTAGTAGTTGCTCATGCGATACCATACTGGGTGTGCGGAAGAACTTTAAGAGTCCATAGTCTCTCAATGCGGCTATGCAACCTGCATTTCGTTCGATGAAGGCATCGTCGTTGTCATGTTGCCTCTCTTTCCATATGACCATTTTTTATCAATAAGAACCTATCAAAAACCATCACAAGACTAACTAGAAGCATTCCTAATCATTCAAATAAAAAAAAGTGAGCTATTTTTTCTTGTGCAACCATTTATATTTATCCAAGGTCGGCACCACCTGTGTCCCATTGAGGACAGGCGATGGCACCGTATGTAAGCTACGTTTTCGGTGCGGTTCTAGCGGGGTACCTCTTATCCTACAAGAGACAAGAGAGGTGCTCACTTCCATGATTTTAGGGCTCGCCATATAAGCCCAAAACACCATTAAAAATAAAAATTAAGGGCATGAAATAAAAGAGTAGGATCTAGGCTATTACATGGAACTGATGGTATGTGAATCCGACGGTGGATGCTCCCGATATCAGTGACTGAAAATATGGCCAAGAAAATGCTCCAAAGGCTCTCCACTATGGGTAACTGGTAAAATGTTTTGATTTTTTACTATTTACATGACTTTTATATACATTTTAGGGTTTGACATGCTATAGTTTTGTTTTAAAACCGTTTATTACTCAAAATATATCAGTCATAATCCTTTAATGTCAGTTATTGGGGAATTTAACATTTTTTTTTCGAGTCGTTGCAGGACAGAAGAGCGATAGCAATAAAGTTTTGGGAGTTCATTTTTGACTTTTTCGTACTACCATAAAATGGAAAAAGTCTTTTGAGCATTTATTGCGACAATTTGGTCACGCTCTCAAAACTTAGCGTTGAAGGTCTAAGTCCATTTCTGATTCTTTTTGGGCTCATAAAATATCTCATCGTGAAAAGGGACCTAGTGGAGTCTTCTTTAAACTCTTTTCGGGCTCCTTAAATATGAAAAGATTGTTGAGTGATCTTGTCTCCTTCACACTCATTAAATCATTTGAAGAGTCGTTCATCTGACGGTAGGTTATCACTTTTTCGGATCAGGTGAACTATTTTACAAAAAAGGACCCTATGGCGTCTTCTTCCATGGTTGTTCAGACTCTCTAAACATGGATGATACCGAGTTTTCTTTCATTGGACTCGTTAAATTAAACATTGAGAGACCCTCTTTTGGGAACAAACCCCTCCTCTCTCAGGTTCATAAAACATATGAGTTTGGACTTGTCTTCGGACAAGCTATAACGAGTGTTTGTTACCCTCTTTAAACTTGTAAAACTGAAAAGAGGAACTCATCAACCATGATGGAGAAAATGGGAAGGGAATCATTTTGAAAATAAATGGAAGTAGTTTGTCATTACCTTTAAACACGGCACTTGTCTGCATATCATTTTAGTCAATTGGGTATTCAGCTGATCTCCGTGATGATCCACTTTCATGAGTCATGTCATTCCTTTGAGTCTTTCAAAAGAATGCATTGTCTGTCATCGTACTATGTGTTTGTCTAGTGTATTCATGCTGCCAAGTCTTTTGTCGTGTCTCCCAATGTTCAAAGGAAAGTTGAAGAAGCTTACCTCTGCAGTCAAAATAGTCTCTGTGTTAGTAATTTTGAGTCAGTTTATGGTTACCTTAATCACATCATTCCAAAACTATGTTCTGAGTTTTGTGTCATCGATGTGGGACTCATCATGGCCCTCCTTCGACGAGACTATTCCCATCGAAATAAGCTCATCATCTGGAAAATAGTCTTAGAAACAAAATTTAGTACCTTGAGATCTGTATGCCTCAATGACAGATTCTCTCGCTCTCGACATAGGTTCACATCATTGACCTTTGATCGACAGAATCAACTAGGTGTTTGACATCAAGACATCTATTCACACTCAGTAGATTGTAATAGGGTACCTTGGGAATCATTGACATCAATGGCGATCTCTCTCGCACTTGTTAACGGTTCACATCATTGGCCAGCAATCAAGTGGTTTCTACCATGTTCGACTTCAGATCATTGTAATCACATGGATAGAATGGTGCTTTGTGGAAGACAATATGAAGACCCTAGGTATTTTTGTAATGATCATTGCTTTCCCCAGGTTGCGATGGAGTTTTGTATATCTAGCATGGATCCACATTTGTATGGCCGTGTCTATGCTCAAATTCACATCTGTATGACATAGATCTACATTGTATTTCTGGTAGCTATGTCCAAGTTTGAGTCCTCTATCACATGGATCTACGATGTATTATAGTAGCCATGCTTGTTTATTCCTCTCATGGATCTGCCTTGTATTGGTTCATAGCCATGAGTTGGTTACCTTTGTCTACAAGTTAAAAGTATTGATGTACTACATATGCCTACTTGACGACATTCTCGGACCGAGCTGACATTTTCACCTCAAAGTGACAACTTGTTCTCTCAAAGCTCTCACTTATCATATCTCTCTAAATCTCATGCTTTGGGGGGAATTCTATTATACCTAAATCCTATCACCATCATGTGATGAGACCCTTAACTTCCATGTTTTCCCTTAATCCCAACACTTGGAGTGGAAACTTGCTCTATTTGTCAATTCTACTTGAAAAAAACTAGTACCGCGCTTACCCTGTGGCTAATGAACGGTACCTTTCTTAGCATCGCCTGTATCCTATTATAGAGAAGCAGTTCCACTGCCTATGGTCTTTGGTCTTAAACCGGTTCTCATCTAAACCACTCTGTCATAAGGGAACAAAAGTGGTACCCTATGTAAAATGGGAAAAAGAGAAGTTTCTTGAGGCTTCTAGAACTTGAGCCCGTGTCCTCCCTTATCCCTATCATTATGGGTTAGTTTGAGCTCGAGATACCCCTTGATAGGATCTTGGAGCCACCTCACCCACAATTCTCTCAACTATTCCTATCCATTGAGCCTTATAAATACAAGCTCATATCCATAGTTGAGGGGGAGAACTATAGAGGCATTATTATGCTGTTGGATTAACTACCTAGTCCAAATAATTGGAGAGCATAGAGAGAAAATTTAGAGCTTATGGGGATGAAGTGTTTGTCTCATGGAGGGGCTTGTCGACACTAAGGAAATGATTGTAAGCTTCTCCATACGTTCTTAATGCAGCGGCTGATTTATGTCCCACAATACTATTGTTTTGATTTCACACGTATATGTTCTTAGATTCCTTAGTCACTAGAATGGATATGTAGATGCTTTTTTGGTAGATTTGATGTGCTTGTACGTTTGATATGTTTGCAGGTACATAGGTTCATAATTGAAGCAATATTCTAGGTGTCTATAGCATTCAAGGAAGGTCTTCATCCTTTGTCATTCACTCATTTGTTTTGGATCTGAACCATTCAGACAAGAGGAACAACTTCTGTCCATAGAAGGTGCAATATTCCTGATAACAAGAAATCCACAACTGACCAACAAACATAGCAGTATAAAGTCCAAATTTTGGAACTAGAAGCCCAAATTAGTTCCTTGGAAGTATTATTGAAGGCAGCGAATGAACGAAAGATGGAAATAACACCTCTAAGAGAGCATGCTCTCCTACTTAGAGGTAAAATATATCAAGTGCAGGTTAAGCTAATAGAGAAGGTCTTCAAAATCAAGTAAGTAGAAGCTCAACTACAGGAGATATTAATCGTAGCTACTGAATTCAAAGCCAAGACCCAAGAAATTGCATAGACCATACAAGGACAACAGACTTGGTTGGAGGAAAATAAAGAACCCCCTGGAAATGCACTTATGAAGAATCCAGAGAGGTTGCAGCTCGAGTATGATCTCATGAACTTCAGTAACAGAGCTGCTAGGAGACTGATAGATGCAGTTGAGAAGACATCATACAAATGCAGGGAATTCTATAAGAAGGTGCTTATAACTCACAACAAATGTCAGACATCTTCAGCAAAGAGGTTGCAGGACTTTCCATCCCATGAAGAACACTTGAAGCATCTTCATGACAGGCTGCTAGAAGATGAACTTAGCATACAACTGATTAAAGGCTTAAATGAAAAGGTGATACAGAGCACGGTGGCTCAAGCTGCAATGAGTAATTTCCTTTTGGAAGACCAACTATGAGTAACTCCATCAAGGGTGGCTGATATAAAGACTCAGCTGTCCAAACACGAGGTCATGGTTAGATTCTTAGAACCAACATATTTTGGAATCATTGCTTCAGATGCTATGGCATGGAACAAATTCATTACTGAGTTGACTGGGCCCACTTAAGTGGTTCTATCCTATCTACACATGGAAACGTAATTGTAATATTTTGTATTTATCTTATTTTATTAGTGAGCATACTAGAAGACAAACATTGTTGTAACCAAAAGTTGAGGAAGCCCAAAGGGCAGGAAGACCAAGAGTCATTTTTGCAAATGTATAAATATAGGTAGAGTCGAATAGAGAAAGGACTTTTCTAGCTCTCATATGAGAATGCTTTTTTGTAAGAAGAGCTATTTCTTGTTATAATAAAGAGGATTGAATTTTTGCTGGAGAAGGGGTTGCCTAAGTTTTAAATGCATGTTTTGTAGATTGCTGAATAAATAACTATTTATGTTTTAACTTACTATACAAATATGTGAGATCGTTCTAATTGCTGAACTATTTCTATGTTGTGAATTATTTCATTTCCATGTTATGAATCTTATGCAGTAAATGAGTAGTGAATGCTTTAACAACACTAAGCCATCTCTATGTTATGTTTTTTGTTGTATTTATGTATTTTGAATTTATCAGCTATCTATAAAATTCTTTGTGCAGAAAATGCCATACATTACTCATACAAATAGTAATCGTGCTCCCTTGGTATAGGTTAAGATATAGTAGTTTAGATTAGTTGTTCCTTGTTTTCGGTGATTTAGGAACAAAGGGGATAAGATGGAAGGTAAGAACCCATGCATCATATTGTGAGGTCTTTGTTTCCTGGTCACTTGCATTTAATCTAGGCACTTGCATATCATTTAAAAAACATAAAAAACACACATAAACGGTGTACCGGGTTGCAAATGGTAAAATAGATTTAAACCTTCATTTAATTCTATGGTATTTGGGCCGCTAACCAAACGAATTCCCCACACCAAACGATAAACGATCTAATTGGGAACGATTGTTGGGGAGAATCCCTACTATGGGTACCTGGGGATTTTAAGGCATCAACACTCCCCCTGCAACCTAGGCACTGGTACGCATCACTGCGGACGCCCAGGGTGTAAGACATTTGGTTAGACTTCTTTCCACACCCATTCACGCCGTAAGGGGATTCTCACAAGAGTGGGGGATTCGTGAAGAGAATAACCCCTAGGTATTATGGTGTCTGGAAGGGAAGCACCTGAGCATTGGTGAGCACTTGGAGGAGGTTCTAGGCCCTTGTGCAGAGCTACCATTGAGCACCCAAAGAGGTGTTAGGCTCTAAAGCAGGGCTACCAGATATCAGTTCAGAGATTCTACATAGATAAGTATTTGATTACTTGGAAAATCCTTATTGATTTTCTATAATTACACATGTGCATAACGGTTCAAATATGATTTTGAAAATATTATTAAGGAATGAATCCTATAAGAATGAATCTGACATGTGAATTAGTTCATTATGGTGTTTGGAAAGGAAGCGCCTGAGCATTGGTGAGAACTTGGAGGAGGTATTAGGCCCTTAAGCAGAGCTTCCATCGAGCACCCAAGGAGGTGTCAGGCTTTGGGGCAGAGCTACCATTAAGGACCCAAAGAAGTGTAAGGATACGAAGCTAGCCTAACCAAGAACTCAGTTGAGAGATGCTATACAGATAATTATTTGGTTTACTTATCAATTTGTTGTTGTTGTTGATTTTATGTAAATACACATGAGCATATGATGCAACCATGGTTTTGAAAATCTTGTTATAGGTTTCATCCTATAGGAATGAATTTGACAAGTGAGTTAATTCATTATGGTGTCCAGAAGGGAAGCACCTGATCTTGGTGAGCACCTAGAGGAGGTGTTAGGCTTTGGAACAGAGCTGTCAGATCTCGGTTGAGAGATATTGTTAGAGGTGATTCGAGGCTTGCAAAAACTTGGCTACCTTTTAATGCACATCCTAGAGAGCACTGGAAGGGTGGGTACACTCAAAGGAATGTATAGCAGAGAAGAGGTACAATCCTTGTGTGGGGTGGGGCAGGTTTTGTGGGTACCATGGTTGTATAAAGACAAGTTGGATACCCATGGAGCCAAAAGAAGATACTTATGCAAATAAGTAATTGGTTCACTTGGAAACTTCTCGTTGATTTTATGTTGATATACATGTGCATGTGATTCATCTATGTTTTGGAAAATCTTGTGAATACTAACATGAGAATTGAGTCATTACTTGGGGCTTGAGCATAGGTATTGCTCATTGCCAAAGACATTGGAAATGTTCCAAGACGAGGAGAAGGATTCTCCAAGACCCCAAAAAATATTATGTGGTGTGTACTGATGCATGCAGTCAAAGACTTGGAGGAGTTCGTATGTAAGAAAACCACGTATTGGAACAAAGGAGGAGTTCCAGATAGTTCCATGATATAGGTAAAGGTGAAAAGGAATCAATATGGTCCTGAAGAGGCTACGTGGGAGCTGGAGGATTCCATGCGATTGGCACATCCATTTTTGTTCAATTTTGCAAAGCATTGAGGTAGTGTCAGTGTAGCATTTTTGTAAAGCACTGAGGACAGTTTTGTTGTAAGGAGGAGGGGAATGTAATACTCCAGTTTTGACCTCAATTGCATTCAATTATATATGATGTAAATAGAATTAGTAAATCATGGTGTGAAGCTCAAGGAAAAGGCCCCATGATGGATTTATTGTTTTATGTTTCAGCAATTAAAATCGATGTTGATGGTTATCGTGCTAGCCGATGGCACAATATAATTTTCTACATCATGTAACTATGCAATTAATAAAAATACCCACAACTAGCTATGTCAATGCAACATTAAAGAGATGGGGCATGATTTTACAAGGAATAGGGGGAGGGATATTCAAACCCTTGAGCCAATGGAAAAAATCCAAATGTCAAAGGGAAAACCCAAAAAGCTTTCAACTACCCATTTTGTATTTTTGTGCCAATCATTTATTTCTTCCAAAATTTGGTTGAGGAAGTTATTTTCCTTAGGATGGGAAAGGTATGGAGGTCAATTTCGAATTGGGAAGACCACCCATTTTGGAAAAACGTGTCTTGGCTTATGGGGTAAGTAAACACCCACAAAATGTCTACCAACCCCATTAGGCATTCACGTCTTTCATTTCCTCACGCGACTGAAGCTTGCTGAGCTCCCTCCTTCAGGTTTTCTGCAGTTTTTCCATTTTTCTCCATGGTTGGGAAGTCATTTTTGTGTTGTTGAGTGCATGTGTAGTAGGGATTCATGTTTTTGGTGTTTGTTGCGGTTGTATTTTCTCTTGTAATTTCCATAGGCATTTCTGAATTTTGATTCACGATTTTGGGGTTTTAAGAGGTTGTTTTTGTCCCCTTCACACATCTGGGGATTGTTGTGCATTTCCCTCATGTTTTATGCTCTTTCTTCATTTTCTCCATGTCCAAAAACTCGTTTTTGTAAAGCTCAGTGGCTGGGAAGGTAGATCCATGATTTGGGTGTGAATAGAGGTCATTTTTTCCTCTGTGAAGCCATTAAACATTTCTTGAAACAATTTTCTCACCTGGGTTGTTTTTCCCCATTTACCATTTTCGATTTTGGTTCCCAAGACATTTTTGTCCATAACCAAAACTTGTATTTTGTTGTGAGGTGCATCCTTGTGTTCGATTGGGTGAGTAAGTCCAAGGAACCCATCTGTTAGTGGGTTGATTGTGTTTGAATGTGATTATTGGCTTGGCTGAGTAAGTCCAAGGAACCCATATGTTATTGCTTGTTGCCTTAGTAGCCTGTGAAACCCAATTATTTGGTGGTTTGGATGGACAACCTATGAAACCCAACTATGTGTTGGCTTGACTGTGGGTGTATGTCTCTGGCTATGTGTGAGCCTGATGTTGTTCCCTTATTCCTTGTGGAAATCACGCCCAGCTCGGGGGTGGCAGTGGTGCAGAGAGATTGATGAGCACACTGGCCTATGGTTGGGTGGAACGTTGCAGTGACATAGCTAGTTGCGGGGAATCTTCTTCTCAAGATAAGTATTTTCTTGTCTATTTAAGTTCTGCAACTGTATTTGTTATGAATTAATATGAAAATGTTGAATGCTTGAATGAATGTATTTGCTTCTGCTGTATTTACATGTATTTTGCATCTGTACATGTGTTTTATATTCGATGCATTTTTCTTATCTTGTTCATGGGGCTAGATTGCCTGAAATTGATAGCCGTGGAGCCGCATTCTCTCTCTGGTAGAGGGGTGGGGACGTGACATTATGAGAATGTTCCTTTTCCTGTTCTTGTTGGAATTAGGTTCAATCTCAGTCGACATACAATCTACAAGGATATTTCCATTGGTGTGTGGTTTTGTTGGGTGACTTCAGATAGATGATTTGGGATTCACTATTTGGTATTTCTCATTATGTGAGAGTTTCTTCTTTATATACTATTTGGAAGTTATGATGCATGTATGTGTTTGATAATGAGGTCACTTCATCAAATACTTCAATTATGGCATGATGAGGTATGTATGCAACTCCTAGCCTTATTATGAATGCTATATTGTTAGATCCAAAATCCTATTCATTCATTTTTTCCTTTACTATATATATATATATTTTTTTTTATTACACCAAAATGAATATATATCCTCATATATCTTTATTATGCCAAAGTATATATATATACAATGAAAAGTCAAAAAAAAAAATTAATAATAAAAAGTTAGTTCATGAAATGTCTTTTCTCAATTTCTGAGGCGAAGAAGTATGTATGCAACTCCTAGCTAAAAGAGCTATGCTTATTAAGAATGTTATATGGTTAGATCCAAAATCCTATTCAAATTTTATAGATGCTTTAGAATATATATATATATTCTTTCTCCATATATATATATACCTTTACCTTTATTACATTGAAATATATATATTAAAAAAAATTAAAAAATTAAAAAAGCTGAAAATTGTACTTAACAAAAGTTATGCATGTCCCCTCTAATACAAATACAAATACAAATATATATATATAAAAGCCGCTTATGGGGAAAGATCAAATGTGAGAAAGAGGTGGATTTATTATTTAGCAAAGCGCCCGATAACCAGGAAAGATTTGACCTTATGAGATTAATGGGCCGCGGTTGATAAGAGGGACTTTTACTTCGAAGAAAAGGGTAATCGGGGTTACCCTGGTTGTAGTAGTGAGGCCAGTCAACTGTGGGAATCAATTAAGCAATGGATTCATTGAAATGGGAAAATTATTCATCCGGTTCCGGTTTCAAACCATAAATGGAATTACGGACCGAAACCAATGATCAAACCATAAATCGAATAACAAATGGATCGAAGAGGTAATCCCTTCATTCACCGTTGCTTTATCTATGTACGATTGGTCAACTTTATTGGCACTTTTCATTAGGGTGGGCATTGGGAGGTTCGATGGAACCGGTCGACCCAGTGTTCTTGCATATTCCCCACTGAGTAATAATAGTCCCACTTGACCATGTTCACAATGGAGAAGTGCAAGGCAGCTCCAGATGTCCCTACAAACAACGAGATCTTGCTTCTTTCACGATCTTGAGCGACTGAAGAGATCAGCTTTTTACTTGTGGTGTTGTGACACAATGTTTTTACATGAGTAAGTGTGTAGTAAGATTTCTTGAGAGAGTGAAGAGGTAAGCTTTTTACCTGTGCTGTTGTGACACAATGTTTCTACATAAGTGTGTATTTACTTGTGCTGTTGTGACACAACGTCTTTACATGAGTAAGTGTGTAGTAAGTTTTTTTTAACTTGTGGTGGTGTGACATAATGTTTCTAGAAAATTTTAGGTTTTTCTTTGATTAGTTTTTTTTCCAGAGGAAAAAATACCAAATCCTGTTACTCTACTGAATCAAAGATCATCATATACAATCAGCCATAAAGACATTCATCAAGAATGGATTCAAAGCAATGGGGTGTCTTCTTAGCTCAAAAGCGTGTCTCCGTCATCAAAACATGGGCAATATGGTCACAAGCCTTTGACTAGTTAACCTTGAGGGAAGGTTTTACTGTCAAGGGTTTCATTGCAACAGAGTTAATTTTCACTTTTATTTGACACACTTTTGGTTGTGACCAACTCCCATTTCTAGAGGACCACTTTTAAGGAAACTTTATAAAAGGAGATTGCTTTGCCTATTAACTTATATATGAAAAATACTTTTCACCATTCTATAACTTGTGATAAACCTAGACACAACTTTAATGTGACAATCTCACAATATCATATAACCAAAATATTAAGTAACACTTTTGTCTAGCACTCTAACCTTAAAATTTAAACTTTTACTAGGTGGAATATTTGTGATACTTTTGTCTTTCACAAACAATAAATGTAAACAACATTCACACAAGCATGTGCCCCATAAATAAGATATACATTCAATCATAAACTATGTGTATGGGTTTTCACACAAGTAATTCTAGAGAATATATGTGGCATAAATAAAAAATGCATTTAACCATAAACTATGAGTTTTATATTATTAGTAATAAAAATTACATCCTTAGAATTTTACTTAGATTTTTCACCTTTTAAGGAGTTTGTTGAAAATATTAGTTATATCTAATCTACATCAAGTTTCAGCCGACTCAAGCAGCTAATTGGCTGACACTCCAAACTATTGTACGGCCTGACTATAAGGTTGGTTGGTGCAACCCAAACCCGCTAAAGCTTTTTGTTTCCTCTTGGAAGTTCCAAAATATCGTGCTTATCAATGCGAAAATACAACTGTTCGATTCGTCTCACAAATTTGTTCGTTCATGTGTAATTAGGTTCCTGAGTCCTGCCCTAATTGTTCACATCTTTGTGACATTGTTGAAAGCTATTCCGGAGGTTTTTCTGGTGGGAAATCTTAATGGGAGGATCTATCGAAGCTGGAAACGTTTTGTAAATTCAATAAACCTTCAACCAGTGTGTTTTAACAATACGTATATAAATATTTTGTTTTTAACAAGATTTATCTAAATGTTTTGTAAATTTAATAAATATCTTTGTATATTAAGAATTTTTATTGATTTAAAAGGTATATAACTATCACAATCATTTACTTTGTAGTTGGTCAAAAGGTTGATAAACACAGCAAATTAACTATTACTAAAACACATCAACTACCCTTAACCATGCATCAAATAATTTTTTATATATATTATGCCATAAAATCAATCTGATAGTACTCTTGTCTTGTGCAATCTAGAAAATACATAAGCTATTTACATGAATTTCTTTTCTAAATAAAAAAATTTATCTTTAAAACTTTTTTCCTAGAATTGAATTCAAATCTATCGAACTTGGTAACAACGCTCAACTCCCATCCGGGTATCGATCGATCTATTGGAATTTGTAAAACACTGCACTTAAAATAATGATGGTTTTAATGAGACGTTTTTATAATTTGCTTTTTTTTCTTAGCAAATCGACAAAATGGTTACATTTTGCGAAGCCAATTTGAGAAGTGTACTCATTGATGACATGATGAGCTGTATGGTAAATCTTTTTGATGAATGAAACATAAAATCTATTGGTACAAAATATGCTAATCTATTTCAGTGCCATAGTGCAGAATCCAGATTATGATTCATTCTGAATGGCTATAATATGCTTAGACTCACACTCATTAGATCTGGATTCTGCATCACATAAATATGTTCGTACTCACACTCATTGTAGATATACCAGTCTGGTGCTTCTATTATATATTGGCACAGTTTATATGTATATATATTACATGACACATGTTGGTTCTATAAAAATATATATTTTAAAATTCAAATATAATTGAGTTAAAATTTAAATTAACAAAATTATAAAACACATTTACGTCTACATAATTATATATTTGTAATCGAGTTAAAATTTAAATTAACAACTAGCATACCCGGAAAGCCCAGGGAAATGAAACACCAAAGATATCTTTTAAAATATGTTTTAAAAATTGAGAGAAAGTTGTGTATAGATAATATAAGTTTATATGATGAAAGCAAGGCTAGGAAAATAAGTGAAAATAAGTTACATCAAACTTCTAATTGCCACATAAGTGAAAATAAGTTTGATCCAAAAGGACTTTGTACATAAAGCTAATGTTTTCGCCTTTGAATGCCAATGGAATTTACAAATCAAAAAAATCCAAAAAATCCAAGAGGCATAGTTATTGGAATTTTCGAAGTTTTGGGTAGCTTTAGAGAACCTCCAAACCCCTAAACATGGAGGAACTATACATTAAAAATTGAGATTTCAGTGAGACATGGCCTGGACTTGGAGAGACTATACATTTGAAATTGAAACTTAAACTATGCCAGACATCGAAATTTCTGCACGTAATAATCTCATGTATTGAAGATTATTGAATGGCCAAATAAGGTTGACAGGTGAAGAAAGTACTTTGTTTCAAGTTTTTAATATCCCGAGTTAATCTTCGTATTGTCCATAGTATATAGTTAAGATGTCCATTATTGCTTGTTGTTTAATTTTCATGACCTAATGGATGCTGAAGCCAAACTCCCTTTTGCTCACATATTGTAGCTCATGGTGTAGATCCCAATAACACTTGAGTGTGCCCATAAAAGTGGTTTTCTATTTCTACTTGAAAAGAAGAAGGTTGATTGTTAGCCCTAGTATGAGTCTTTTTCACTTATAAAAATAAATTTATAAAATAACAAAGATCCAAATACCATCAATTATACTTTAACCTTTTAACTCTCATTTATTATTATACTTGAAAAAATTAAAATATAAATCTCTTGTCTTTTTCATTTATTATTATACTTGAAAAAATTAAAATATAAATCTCTTATATTTTTTTAAACAAAATTTCAATTAGGTTCTAAAAAAATTAAAATATAAATTCTATGTCTTCCTTTTGAAACAAAATTTCATTTAAGTAAGAACCAACTGTTAAATCATTAAGAAAATAGGGAGCAAACAAGAATGAAAATATAACTAGCAGAAAAGGCTCACAAATTTGCTCCATTAATCAATAGTACACAATGGTACATATATAGTACATAATGTATAACTGAACTCTAACCGTATGACCGTTAGGATAGATAACGAACTTAGATTAGAGCTTTCAACATCCCCTCTTAATCTTAAGTTCGGTATTGCCTGAGTGCCTACTTGACAATCAAATGTGTCAAGCAAATTGAGAGAGTAAAACTCAAAAAGCTCAGCTACTAATGGCTGAAAATCTCTCTGACACAAAAATCTAGTAGAAGTAGTAAGACTTCTACTAAGTTGCATGGTTTCGAGTTGACCAAAAACTAATGGTTTTAAGTTGACCATAAAACTATCAAAGATATCAAGAGGTGGTTTTGGGATGACCACTAACCAAGAGGTGGTTTTAGGATTACCATTAACCATATCAACTAGAAGCTCAAATGCCTTGTGTTGATCACAAAAATTGTATCAAGATCCATGAAAAGTAGACTCTCATGTGTTCTACTTAATTGATGGTTCTGGAAACTTTTAACTTTCACTCTTTCTTTATGGGTGTTGGGTTCAACAAAAAATGCACCCAATTACAATCATTTTTCAATTCAACAATATTTAGTACTCACTAAATGAATAATAGTAAGTACCACAAAACTTGCAGAAACACAGAATGCAAGGATAACAATCTGAACAGGTACAAGTTCAGAAAATAGATGTTGAATTGTTTTTTTTTTAATTCTAAATGCTGAAAACTCTATTTTAATTTCTCTACATATTAAAATTTCAGTGGCTTCAATCACTCAAACTGGCTGCAATATCTTCAATCTTTGTGTTCAATGAAACTGCAAATGTCACTCCTTGTTGCAAATTTATAGCATCAAACTTGGCCTTCTTTAGACAACTATTCTTCATGCGATTTTACAGAAAGAATCATAGGATCACTCTCTTGATCACATGAAATACTCTACCACTTTTATATTTTCCTTCAACTAGTTCATTCGAGTTCATTCCATTAATGGACTTTGATTCCTTCAATAAACTACACCAAACTTATTCATGTGAAATAAGTGCGGCTATATTTGGCTATATTATATTAACGTTTTCCTCAAAACATTTTCTTTTCAATATAATATTCAAACTATTTTTGGATCTTATATCCTTTCCACATGGGCATGATTCGGTCCATCTTCGCATAAGCATGAATCACATTACTTTCAAACAAATTCTTTTATGCAGTCATTTCTTAGCAAATAACTAATTTGCAAATAATAACAGAAATTTACGAGAGACTCCACTTTTGATTTTCACATATTTGAAAGACTGATTATTGAGTTTATTTTCACCCAACAACAAATGGTGAAAATCTATATTTTACCAGCAGTCTGGAGGCCTCCTCTTTACGGGAAGCTATAACGATCATTGAGGTCTTTCTCTCTCACGCACAATTTGATACTCCTCCCTATTGATCAGGACGTTCAAGATCACTCCTCCCTATTGATCACGACGTTCAAGATCAATCACGCTTCTTTCAAACAATTTAGGGAGAACTCTTTCAACAAAGGCCACAGATCTAAATCATTAAGAAAATAGGGAGCAAAGCAAACAAGAATGAAAATATAACTGGCAGAAAAGGCTCACAAATTTGCTCCATTAATCAATAGTACACAATGGTACATATATAGTACATAATGTATAACTGACCTCTAACCGTATGACCGTTAGGATAGATAACGAACTTAGATTAGAGCTTTCAACACCAACAAGTTTAATAAAATAATAAAAACAATCTTTGTTTGCTCAACTAATTTTGAACAATGGCAACCTTAGTCATAAAACTTCAGGCAGGATGAATCCTACACCCGATCCATGAACTCTGTTAAATGCTTCTAAGAGGGCACACCACTCGTGACTCCTAAGCAGGACCGGGATCCTTTAACTGCCAATATGATGGCTAAACTTCCTATAATTAAAGTCTGACCCACATTTGGAGTGGCGCAAACAGGTTTTGTGTGCTGTTTAAATTCGAATTCCAAACTTTTCTTTCAACACAAAGGAGATTCTATTTAACCATAGAGAGGTGTAAGGGTATCCAGCTATCAAAATAACCTTATATCGCCCACTTTCCACCATGCCCCGGCCCCGTCTACGGTCCCTATTCGCGTTATCGAGCCACAAAATAATATATCTTCCTGGTTATCTATCTATTAAAAGGATATAGATAGATTTGTTGTTCAATCACTAGGTTTCGTGAAGTAGTCTTGAATCAAACAGTTCCAATCTCCACTCGCTGGGAGTAGTTCCTTTCTTTGATTCAAGAAGTTCCAAGGCCTAAGGCTGCAACCAAATTTTTTATATTTTTTCCATTCGAAATTATGAATTATAGGAGACATCATAAATAACAAACAGACCAGCATTAAAAAAAGACATGACATGACATAAGAGTTATTTAAAGCTGAGATGGATGATATTCCTTAATTAATATAGGTGGCAGCAGGTAGAGAGGAAAATTCAATTTTCAAACGTTTAATCTGTTTTTCTTAAATTGAATGCTAGTTGCGTCCATTCCAACGTTTAATCTTCAGTTGTTTCTTTTCTGTGTTTACGTTATATTTTGTAAAAGTTCAAGTTGCTTTAAAATATAGGGTTTTTATAATAAAAAACCTGAAACAAGAAATCCATAATATAGGGTTTCTATAATAAAAAACCTGAAACAAGAAATCCATAGCATTTGGCAGTCCCCGGGATAGCCGTCTATGATTCAATATCAGTTAGATTTCGAAGTTTAGAATGTGTTGGTTTTAGGTTAACCTGGTTTATAATATAGGGTTTTTATAATAAAAAGCAAATCCATAACATTTGGCAGTCCCCGGGCTAGCCGTCTATGATTCTTGATATCAGTTCGATTTCGAAGTTTAGAATGTGTTGGTTTTAAGTTAACCAGCCGTCTAGGATTCAATATCAGTTCGATTTCGAAGTTTAGATTGTGTTGGCTTTATGTTAACCAGCTCAAAAACTCAAGAAAATTGTACCCATGGAATCTATTTTCCTAATGGGTAGGCTATTCCATCATTTTGCAGAGCTTAGCACCATGGATACGCTTTCTCTGACGTGATTTGCAGATTTCTCATCAATTTTGTTTTTGTGTAATTACATCAATTCACGTAGGGTATTTATTTTGCAGAACATAGCACACCATGAATATGCTTTCTCTCAGGCGATTTGCAGTTTTCTCATCAATTTTGTGTAGTTACATCAATTCACTCTGAATTTGTAGTGGCGTTATTTACAATTCACTCTCAATTTGTAGTGGCGTTATTTATGGTTTTGCAGCAGGTTTGTTATCCTTCATTATCCACGAACATAGTAACTAATTACATCTATGTATTTTTAACAAATTGATAGGTTTGAAGTAGATCTGTTAAAGAAATTCACCTTGAGTTTGCCCCAGTAGCAACCCCGTCCAAGGGAAATTTTAGCAGGTAGATACGAGTTTGGATGGGAGCCTCACCACATGCAGCCATAAGTAACGGACCCACCAAGCACAAGTAAGCCACCACCACCGAGTCTCCAGGATCCGTTTAAGCAGCTTGTCGGGTCTATAGCTTCTGTTTCAACAGCTTATGGGTCTTTGGGATCTGCTTGCTTACTCAGTTTCTGAATATTAGGTTCGTGTTTCAGTTTCAGGTAATTTTGAGTTTCCGGGTTATGCTTTAGTAGCTTTCGGGCATGTTGTGGTGTTTCTCCTGTTTTTGTTTTTATATAGGGTTGGATTCCCTTCATTCTCACCAGGAAGCCAGAGTTCTATTACTAGGGAAAAGAGACGCCTTAAGTGCACATCTTCTTTTCCAACAGACAATTCAACAACTGAGGATTTGCTAACAGAAGATTTGTCGACTAATGAATATCCAACTAATTCATCAACATATAATGTTTCTCACGAAACAATAGATCCAGTTTATAATGAATCTGAGGCAGAATGAGAATGTTTTTTATTTCAGCAGAAGGTGTTCAGTCTATTTGCTTTTTCGCTTGACTCCTGACTACCGTTTGAGTTGAGAGCGAGCACCGAGTTCTATTAGTGGGCAGAGGAGACGCCTACCCACTTAAGGCGGAAACTGGGAAGCTACTGGTTGAACCTCGCCTCATAATATAAGTACTAAACTGTCTGGATGGTGTAAGGCTATGGTTTATCTGGATTATAGCCGCTGGCCCAATTCCTAGCAGTAGCAGTCTCATTCATGGTATGCGTCATTCATGGTATGCGTGTATGCGTTCACCAAAAAGAATTTGAAGCGCTTGGAGAAAGAGGTCGCGGTGCTCATGAGTTTGATGGAAGAGAAACTTAAATAAAATTTTAAAACAAAACAAGTGGAATAAGCAACTCAGTTGCTTAGTACCTGCCACTTATGTAAGAAACGAGAAATTTTTGGTAGATATGAAACACCTAACACTAGACACTACCATCCATAGCCTCATAAGCGATTTAAGGCATACATAGCCCTTCATAGTCATGAAAACTATTTTTTATAAGCATTATGCACCCAACAATAAAGTAGTAAGTGATTTATTGATTGAGATGTATATAATTAACGCAATGTAGTGGACCATTCATAACTCAAGAGTCATTTAAGGCTTACACCGACCTTTATAATCTCAAGAGTGACTCAAGGTCTACATAGTCTGTCATACTTCCATGAGTTATTTTTGGTAAATATTATGCACTAGTAGAAGAATAATAAATGTTGCATAATTTGAAATATACATTATGGATGTGGTGAACTATGTTACTTCATGAAATGTAAAAATTAATAAATAAGCATTATAATACTAAAAACCATAATGCAAAACTATTATTGAATCTTTAACTTTTAAAATTATTTTTCATATTTAATATTATATTATGTAAAACAACAAAAAAAATTATATACTCAAAAATATAAACTAATTATTTTCTCAAAATTTAGAATTTTTTTTTTTTATAATATCCAATTTAGTATTTAAATTTTAAATGACTTTTATAAAAAAACTTTAAAATAAAAACACTTGATATACTTAATTTTTTAATATTGTCATAGTATATACTTAAATTTTTTTTTAATGGTAATCCAAAAAGACCTAAGGCTTTTCTTGTATCATTCACTTCATTTTTTTAGCATGTCTTTTTCATTTATTAGTAATTCCAGAGGGTAGTGATTTTCTTATCTCATTCACTATATTTTTTAGGTCATATGTTTTTCATTTATTAGTAATTCCATAAAATAAGGTAGTAATGTTAGTTTTAAAATTAAATTAATTAATTATATTTATTTAAATTAAATTATAGGAATTTAAAATTTTTAATTATATATAATTTGTTAATAATTTTGATAAAAAATTTTAATAATTTTTTTTAATATTTATGAAAAATATTTTGATAAAAATTTAAAATTATTTATTAATAATAAAATTTTTATTAAGAAGCATTTATACCAAATATAAATTGACATAACAATTAAAAAAAAAATTAAACTTTTAAATTCTATGATATGTCAATTAATCATAATCAATGTATATTTATTTTTTACATAAATTATTATTAAAGATTTATTAAGGATTTACTATTGTATTATTTAAAAAAATACTTTTAATGATAATAATGTTATTTAAGATTAATATTTTTTATTAAAAAATAAATTAATTAAAATAAAATAAAAATAAAGTCTTCAAAATAAATTAAGTTATAAGGCCAAGTAAAGCTATTTTTCATTGGGAAAGTTAAAATAAAATTATTTTTATTCTTGATCTTCTTTGTGTCATGATATTTAAATAATTTAATTGTTTCAAGGTATTTTGGCGTGGGTTAATAAAATGATCAATTTCATTAACAATATTTATTTTTATTGTTTAAAATTATTATATTGAAAAAATATTTTGTTAATCTAAATTAAGGTTTATCAATCTTGGTAGGGTTTCTATTTCCTAATGTAAAATATAATATTGTAAATATTTATCATATTATGTTTTTCTCTATTCCATTAGTTAAGATAAGCTTTAAAATCTCTAGCCTAGATTCTAAGAGTATGAAGCCTACTCCTTATTCTAAAAGCATTAGCATCTATCCTTATCTTTAATAGGCATCTTGAAATCTATGTTTATAATCTAATTATTTAATCATGACTTTAGACTCTATAGAAGTACATTTCAAGTTAATCAAAAGAATGAGGTCATAATATTTATATTTAGACTTGGCGCTGTTGCATTTGAAGCCACTGCCGAGACAAATCTGCCAGATCTTCTGCCCTTTTTTCATACGACCTTTGGACTCCAAATACTGGAATTGATACCATGTAGACGAAGAAGAAGTATTTCCAAATCTGTACAGAGTCATTTTCGATGGTTCTACGGTCTCAGGAGGCAGATTCAGTCCTTTCTCCACTGCACGAATCACTGCTTTGCCACCGGAATGGATGCACATATGATTAAACGCTCGCTTAAAATCGGGCACATATTCTTTCGCTTTACCCTTCACGAAGATCTTTCTGACCAAGAACTTGCTAGCAAGATAAAGAATCTGTTCATAGTAGGGAAGAACCAGAGGACCCAATTGTCGCATGTTTGCCTTGAGAGCCTCCATAGCAATTTCCATAATGTGTTTGCTGAGATTCACCCCGACTCTTCCAATCGGATCCTCTTCTTGAAAAGCAGCATGATAGGCCATGTCGCTCATGCCTGCTCTGTGCGTTCTAATGACATGAAGCAATCTATATTTAGCACGATGGCGATCGCTTCTTTTGTTCGACAGAAGCTCAGCCCCGCAGCCCATTCTGAACAAAATATTGGAAACCAACATCGGTTCATAGTTTCCGAAATACCAATTTTCTGTAATATTCTTTGTGCTTAGAACAATTGCATAAGTGCCTCTGTTGGCAGCACGAAGGCAACCCATCGCCAGATCCAACGAAATTAGGTTAGCACTGCATCCCATTCCGCCGACATTATAAGTCTTGATATCGCTACGAAACCCAAAATTATTAACAATCCTCGACGAAAGCGATGGAATAGGGTTAAAAACACTGCAATTCACAACAAGAATACCAATTTCATTAACAACAATGCCAGTTTTGTCCAGCAGATCTTGAACACAGCCAAACATGACGATCTCTGCTTCTTGATGAGAAGTCTCATGTGTCAACCTTGGCGGCAAGTAATAGAAGGTCAAAGGGAAACCGATTGGTATATACCTGCTGTGGCAGGTATAATAAATGACGGATGCTTAAAATGGTTAAAATCATGATTTCTTAATGCATTATAATAGATTTAGATGTAATTAGTTATTATTTTTTTGTTAAATTAGTTAGTATCCTTCTTTGTTAAATATTTTTATAAATAAAAAATGGAGAAGCCATCCTACAACCTCTCCTCTTTAGTTGTGAAAAGAATTTGCATTATGTACTCTTTAAAGGATGGTAACAAAATACCCTTTCATTCTTAATTTTTTTTACAAATTTATTTGCATTATGTGTTCTTCAAAGGATGCTAACAATGGACCCTTTCATTCTTAATTTTTTTCCAAATTTTTAAATTGATTTATTATGTTAATATTTTTTGAAATTTGAAATTTAATGTTTATTCAAATTTTTAAATTTCTAAATATCAATGTAGAGTATTTATGAAATTTTAAAATTTAATTTATTTAGGTAGTACTGTAACAAGCTACAAGTTTTACTATTACAATTCATTTTTAAATTGGTAATTCATTTTTTTTTTAAATTATAATTTAACTAGCAACAACCATACTAATAAGATTAATATGTTTGGAATAAGTAGAGAGGAATATATCACCACTGAAGTTAATTTAATAGTTGTATCATGATTGGAGTTAACCTAATAGTTAATCTAAGAGCTATCCAATATAATTGTGAATAGAGTTAAAGTTAAGCTAATAGTTGTAAAATCATTGGATTTAAACTAATAATTGTATCTAATAGTTAATTTAAAAGTTAATAGATCAACTATTACAGTTCAATTAAAATTTGTGATTGGAGTTGAAGTTAAGTTAAAGTTGTATCATCATTGGACTTAACCTAATAGTTATAATTTTTTTTCTTAAAGAATATGTCAATTACTTGTATCTAATAGTTAATCTAACATTAAAACCACTTAAGTTGTGGTTGTTAAGTTCATAGTTGAAGTTAAGCTCATAGTTGTATCATCATGTTGGAGTTAAGCTAATAGTTGTATTTAATAGTTAATTTAAAAGTTAATATAAATCTATTGTAGTTAATAAAAGAGCTTCGAGTTATCTTGACTTCTAGCTTCCAAATGGAGTTGGAATAAG
>LPNX010296951.1:20253-114130 GCA_001517045.1 Pseudotsuga menziesii | reverse complement strand
ATTTAAGCTAGTATAAATCTATTGTAGCTAATAAAAGAGCTATGAGTTATCGGAAGTTTCCACCAAAACAAGAAGAGTAGAGGTGACAAATTGGTATCATCTACCACAATTGGATTTGATCTCAGCTTTGAAGAAGGAATGTGTTTAGGAGAAGCAGTGTGATAGGGGGAGTCTATGAACTCATCATCCAAGGTTCTTACTCAAAGAATCACTACAAGAAGGATGTTAATAGTATGATCAGCACCAATTCCAAGTTAATTAGAGGACTTCTAGCTTCAAATGGAGTTTGACTAAGCCTTATGCACATTAAGTGGAGTCCCAATTGGTAGGAGGAGTTCAAGTGTCACATGAGTAGCACAATACAACGCCACTCAGTGTAGTTATCACACGAGTTCAGAGGAATTTATTAAGAGTTCAAACTATTTTATTTGGAGTTTGACTCTTACATGACTGCGCATTAGCTAGACTCCTAGATTCCAAATGCACTTGGACTAAGCCGTAAGTAATTAGAGTTGTAGTTAAGCTAATAGTTGTAGAATCAATGGAGTTAACATAATAGTTGCATATAATAGTTAAGCTAATAGTTATCCAATATAACTTTGATTCAAGTTGAAGTTAAGGTAATAGTTCTAGACACATTTATGTTAAGATAATAGGTGTATCTAATAATAGATGGAGTTAAGCTAGTAGTTGTATCTAATAATAGACGGAGTTAAGCTAGTAGTTGTATCTAATAATCGAATAGTTGAAGATTAATTTTAATTTTTACAACTAGCACTAACTCTACTTATCATATGTTAATTAAATTATTTTTTATTTTTTTTGAAATTATTAATTATTAATTTTGGAGGAGACTCATATAATCAATCTGGACAGTACACTTGTCTCATTCTCATTTAATCTTGGACGATTACTATAGAATCAATCTGGACAGTACACTTGTCTCATTCTAGTTGGTAGATGAAAAAGCATAGATGGCAGTCCACCCCAAAATTCTAACATATATACACCTATCGTTGTAAATATTAATCATGATTTTATTTGATATTATTATATATTGGTTAACAAGTTAATATTCATGAAGTTAATTATTTTATTATTACTTTTTTAAACTTAACACAAAATTAAGTTGAAATTTTAAAATTTAATATCTCTTCATGTAGCATTGTAGCAAGCTGCAACTTTTACTATTACAATTAATTTTTTAATTAGTAATCTGGTTTTTCATTTTGTAAAATTATAATTATAGTATTAATTATTATTTTATTGATATTACATATTATTGTTTAGTGTTTTTTTTATGACATAAATTATAATTATTTTGATTAATAGGTTAATCTTTTAATAAGTTAGTAATAACTAAGTTAATTATTCATTTGTTGTTTTTAAACTTAACCCAATTATAAGTTGAAATTTTAATACACAATTATAGTTATATCACTAAATTTATAAAATTAAAATAAATAATAATATGTCATATATAAAATAAACAAAAAAAATTGACATTCGTGAATTTGAGTAAAACCATTTCACGTAAAATGAAAGTCATAAATTACACAAAACTGTCAAAGAATTTTAATTTGACAGGCAAAATAAAATTCAAATTCCAGGCCTAGAACGTGCTTCTAGATGGTGAATTAAGGAATAAATTCGTAGCAATGTTGAATTTTTTTTCGTTTTACTGGTAGGTGTTATGTTCGGGACTTTATACATAGCTCAATGTTAAGATTGATTCTTTGTAAACGCTGATCAAAACACAAAAAGCAAATGTTGTTGGCCCTTGGATCTGCGCCTCATCCACTATACTGTGCTTGCAGTTAATTATTACATTATTCATTTCAAGCCTGCCTGTCACCAATGGCAACTATGCTCTCCAAGATTACTTCTTCGATCGCACAAGTAACTCAATATTCAACAAAATTGCTTCGTGGCTTTTATAAACACGCATCTAGCCCATAGATATTTCAGTACTTTTTCTAGCTTTTTTATCAGATTTGACAATAAACTCCAAGCTTCCTGGAATATCTTGTAACAAAAAATTCATCCAAAAGGAAACAAAGGAAGTATTATTCAAATTATATCAATAATGCGTGTCCAGGCATTTATCACATCAATGCGTTCTATGTCCTTATTAATCGATCAAATAGAAATGATTGGCTGACTGTTCGTACATTCAATCTTGATAACTGGCAGATTCATAGTTTCATGTAACTTAGATTTATCGTAGAGATCTATATCTATATGTTAAATGACAGCTAAATTAATGTGTTTATGAGAGGTTTTTCATTACGAGTATTTAGGGGAAGTTTCCTGGCAACAGTTTACTTAGGAAACTTATTGCAACAGTTTACTTAGGAAACGTATTTCATGACATGACAACTAAACTAATGTGTTTACTAGTGTTTAAGAGAAGTTTCTCAGCATAACCTGCAACAGTTTATACAAGTAACTTCTTTCATGAAGTATATAATACATGATTGAGATACTGCACTAATAAAATTGTCTATAAAACTGAAGCCACCATGTAATCTCTCCTTTCTTGAAAACCTTCTTTCTTTGAAACCTTCTTTCCTTTGTCTACATGAATGTTTCACTCAATGCTTAATAAATTTGAACTGAAGATGAACTGCTCAAAAAAATTGAATTGAAGATAATAAATTTGAATTGAAGATGAACTGTGCAAAAAAGTAGTGGAGCTATCTTTGAATTAAGTGGCAAGGAGCTAAAAGTGCGCGAGAACCTTCATTGCAACGCAATATTGTTTCAGAAACGCAGATCATCAATTAAAAACAATACGCCTGAAACACACAAAATTATGTACAATTGGTCTTTCATGGAAAATTGGATACCCAGTGCCTTCCATACCTAAAAGCGATTACCCATTGCTGTATTGCGCGCTTTCTCTTTCAATGAGCCACTGTAGATATTCGAAATCAGGAACTTGGTAGGGATTAGTGAAAACGCCCCTCTGGTGAAAGCCATAGACTTGTTCGGCTTCTTGGAGCAAATGGAGGAAAAGAGGGTGGTTGAAATAGCACACGGGGATCACAAACCGCGTCTACTCTTCTTGGGTATCCCCAATGTACACTGCCAAGAATCCCTTGGGAACGTCTTTGGGCAGATACCGGCCACTTTTCTTTTCATTTCCCTCCCTAAAACTGCATGATAACTGGCGGCCAATATGTCTTTTTCGTGCGAGCAAGAAGATTCGAGCAACTACCATAGACCTTAATGTGACCCGTACGCAGACAACGATCCTTCTCCTGCCTACTCAAATCTGGAAACACTGAAATCAGCGTGTAATTTGCACGAAGAGGAGTACCCTGACTGTTGGAAGTATCCGTCACGTGAATTTGATTATTTGTCATATAATTCGATGATATGAAGCCCTCGCAGAGCACAAATCTTCTCCAGAGCTTTACAAACTTGCGTCTTATTTTCAACTCTTGGCATCTGCATCCATGCTGATGTTTATGCAGTTTTTTGTTTGATTTGAAAAGAGGAAAGTTTAAGCTATTCCAGAAACACTATAAATAGGAATCTAAACAACAATCTCTACAGAATGTTCAAGAAGAATGTGTATGAAAACAATCTATACAGAATGTTAAAGCTGGAGAATGGGCAAGAACATCTCATAGTAGAAAGCAAGAACATCTCATAGTAGAAAGCAGAATAGAGCCAGCGACCAGCGACGGAGATCGCTAGTCTAAACGAAGTTAAAGAGAAGTCAGTCAGTCACAATGCATTGAGCTTGAAAATGGACGAAACGATTCGCTCGAAGGTGGGCACGTGGAAATCTGAACGTTCAAATTCAGTCTTTTGAATTATAAATAACATAATAATAAAATATAATAAATGCGGATGTCATAGTAGCCATGTGTCAAGTGAAAACCAGATACCAAACTCCAAGGCTGACATCATTCCTTATTGGCCAATTAGAAGTTGACAAAATAGCAAAGGTAAATATTTTTTTTAAAATTTAAAATATTTTTTGGCAAACTCCAAAGCTAAACTTTATAAAACAGATTTTAAATTTTTGGTCAAAGGGCAACTAATACAAGGTCAAAGGGTAAGCGATTACAATATACCTGTATAAAAATGGTAATCTTTCATTCTCTATAAAGTGTAATATATTCATAAATAACTTGAAAAATGAATATGGTTTCAGATTTTTTTTTTTTTTTTCCAAAGTTTTATACTAAGCGGCTTCTAAGTAATAGCTAAATTATTGGCTACCTCTTTTTTCTTTATATATATATACCAAAATAAATTTATGTTAATTATGACAATAAGCTTAATAAATATAAGAATATAATCAATTATAATCTAAATTAAGTAATTTTTTGTTATTTTTTGTTTTTTATGAATGTAATTTCAATGGTTATTGACCAAGTGTAAGTTAATTAGGGTTTTTTTTATGATAGCTCACATAGTATTACGAGTAGTTTAGTGGTTTTGGTTAATCATGTACTCTTATATATACTTGTGTTAATATTGAGAAGACATGCCATTGCGTGTAATGTTTTCCTCTTTTTCACTCTTCATGTTCTTTATCATGGTATGAGAGAAAATCTGATCCAAGCTGTGTAAGTTTGCTTTGGTAATCCTTTTCATAAAGTGGAAAGCACATATATCCAAGCTCACATCCATTGGAGGTTGTTGGTCGAGACGGTCGTGAACACATCGGCATGAAGTTTTATTCACAGAGTAAAAAACCAACAATCTTTTTTTTAACCATGTTGGAGCATTGCCACACCCTGTCCCTATCAGGAACTCCAATAAACTTCTAGTGCCATTACTGTTGTTAAGAAAAAGTGAAGCATTTCCCCGCTTGCTGTTGAGGAAAAATGAGGCACTATTGCATAAGTTGTTAAAGAAAAGTGAGACACTGCTACATAATTTGTTAAGGAAAACTGAGGCACTATCGTATAAGCTATTTAGGAGAAGTGCAGAAATCACTATTCACTTACAAGTTTTTTATTTGTCACACCCTCTCTCGCCATGTGCTAGCTATAGAAGTTGCGACACTGGCGCTGGAGCTACTATAAGAGATTGAATAAGTGAGAAACATGTTAACACTAGTTGGATTATGGAATACCTTTGATGGAGACAATTACGATCTATGGGACTCTAAAAGTAAGAAAATTGTTAAGGTGACAAGAATTGTGGCATTTTGTATTTGAAGAGGACCCTATTGATTTGGAAGCATTTGAGACTTTGACAAAATTATAGTTCTAAGAAATAATACAAGTTGTTTCCATAAGTATCATACAAAATAGTATTAATTATTCCATTTTTCATATCACTGCAAAAGTTTATACTCCAAAGAAAGCAAGGGATATATTGAATGCAGAGTTTAGTGAAGATGAAGTGGTTGTCAAAGAAGGTGAATTTGCAAGCCTCCAAGAATCACGCAGTGAAGTGGAACACAATCAAGAATAATGTGAGGCAACTAGTGATCATGTAATCTTAGCATGACAATGAAAACAAACATGTCAATGTACCAATTGATAGTCCAATGATGTGAGTGATAGCCTCTTAGGGAAAGAGACAATTGATAGCACAATAGAAGCTACAATGGTAAATGAGAATGATGTAGTTTCCATTGGGACAATAGAAGCTGCAACGGTAAATGAGAATGATGTAGTTGCCATTGGGACAATAGAAGCTGCAACGGTAAATGAGAATGATGTAGTTTCCATTGGGACAACAAAAGAAGAATATGATGAATAGGAAGATGTGAATGCTCTCCAAGAAGAGCTTAAATATATTCATGTATTTAAATATTCTGACAAAATATTTCGATGTGTAGGTAAAGTGGACAACAAGATAAAATTGTTGAAACATAAGAAGAAGACTTGCAATATGTTCCTATACCAATGAAAATCAATGAAAGTATTTATATTGTATAAGCTAAATAAGACATTAGAGAACACCTACTTAGCATTAAGATCAAGAAGGAAAAGAAGAAGCAGTCCATGTACACATCAAGATGAATTTTTTGAATGAAATGTAAGCCTAGCTAAGACATAAACCAACAGGCCCTCGTTTTTCATTTTTTGATGTAATCCCATAGAGGTAGTATGGTAGAAATTAAGGGAGAGTGGTGAAAATAAGTTCTCTCATTTAATTGATGGTTTTCATTAAGGGGATTTATTTTTTGAGAGGCCTCAGATCGAGAGCTTGAACAGGAGCATGAGCGCATGTTAATGGTGTTGCTATAGGGTTTTTGACAAGGGTTTCAGACCCAAAGCTCCGAATGGATCTCCTCTGCATTGGGCAGTGGGGAGTTACATTCATTAGGGACACGCGTAAAAAATTGAGGATCCCATGGGGGGGGCTCACAACCCCTCCCAAAAGGATCCAATGCTCATTAGTGACAAGAATGAACCTCAGATGGCAGGCGCAGAGAAAACAACTAGCATGGGAAAGGATGGAAGAAACCCAGAAAAAGAAACAGGAGTTGAAAAAAGCAAAGGAAAATGCATAGAAAAAACAAAATAGGTTCCTACCCTGTAGATACAGGAAGAGGGATTTAGAGCGCATCTTCAACACATGAGAGACCATTCTCTCATTGGAAAATTTGTGGTTATTTAGCCCTCTAAAAAAATAATTACTATGGTGGATCAATGTCACATGGAAACCCTTAGAGTATTTTGATCTACATTTCGGGGAAAAGGGATTTTTACGATAGTCTTCTTGAACCTAGAGGATATAAATCAAATCTTCAAAGGAGGCCCCTACTTCTTCAACTCAGACGGCGGGCTCTTCTTAAAACCTTGGAAGGAAAAGTTTAATCCGGACAAAGAGGATCTAACCTATGTCCCAATTTGGATCAGGATCTATTCCCTCCCATCAGAATATTGGCATGAAAGCATCCTGGAAGCATTGGGGAATACTATAGGAAAATTTGTCAAAATAGAAAAATAAACAAAAAGAATGAGATACACTTCATATGCTCGCATATGTGTCTACATGAATATCACAAAGGACCTACCAGAAGGAATTAACCTAAGATGGGAAGATGAAGACTGGTTTCAACCTCTAGACTATGAGCATATACCGTTTAGATGCAGAAGACATCATGAGCATGGTCAACTGTACAAAGACTGCCCTGAAAAAAACCCCACATCTCTACAGAAGGGTAAGGAAATGAAGGATGTTGAGGGCTTCACCAAAGTTACGGGGAAAAAGAGAACAACCAAGCGCATTCAAGGACCATAGGTAAATAAAAAAACCTCTTCCTCTAACTCATTTGATGCTTTACAACAAGAGGACATGCAATAGAATCAAATCATGAAAGAACCACCTCCCAAAGACAACAAGCAGAAAGGGAAATAGGAAGGCTTTGAATCTCCCCAATTGATCAGTTCAAAAAAGAAAATAGACATGGAGATTGGGGAAGAAGATGTAGAGGAAATGGATCTCGGAGATCTAGATCTAGACGAGCTAGAAAAATCGGTCCAAGATCCTATCAAAGGGATCATCCCTTCACATTAGGTAGTGCTGTTAAAAGAAGCCATCATCAAAACCAGGAAAGAAAAAACACTAGGAATCAACACTGAGAGCTCGGGAGCCAAAATCCATGAAACTATTAAAAAAGTAGGAAATGAGAAGCGAGGAAGAAGAAGAAATCAACAACGCATCAAATACATTGGGGAGAATTTTGTTGCTTTAGGAAAATTTCCAACCATAGAGGCATCCTTCTCCATCTCCTTCAAAAACCCCTAGTGAAGCTCATATCGTGGAACATTAGAGGGTCTTGTCCACCTCGAAAGAAAAGACTTCTCAGAAGGAAAATAATAACAGAAAAACCCTCAGTAGTATTTATTCATGAAACCAAAAGCACTGAAGAAAACTTCAAAAATATGGCCAAAAAGATTTGAAAAAACAGTGTTTCGATAGCTACTCACGCAGTGGGTTCGGCAGGAGGTTTGGACATATTATGAAATCCCCTCGACATAATTCTGTTGAATTTCATGGCCATGAAATTCACCATATCGACAAAATTCCACATCCTGGGAACATACACCAAAGGAATTCTAACTAATGTGTATGGTCCCTTCGTACTGGCTTACAAACAAACTTTCCTAAGCTCTTTATAGGCGATCAGCCACTTGGTGGGTCAGAAAAATTGGATTTTAGGATGATATTTCAATCTCATCCATAGCCTATAGGAAAAAAAGGTCGTATTTGAACCCTTAGCTCCTCCAGCAATGACTTTGACATGTTAATCCATGACTTGGCTCTGGTAGACATCAACGCAGAAAATAATGTGTATACTTGGACCAATAAGCGATATGGGGATAAACACATCACTTCATATTGGACCGCTTCCTTATCTCAAAATCTATCCTCACGGGTGGGGTAGACATAGCAACACTTGTCCTCCCTACAGCAAGTTCAGATCACTATCCCATAAGCCTTAATTGGTGCAGACAAGGAGAACATATGAGAAGTCCTTTTCACTTTGAAAAGTTTTGTCTTTCCCATCCATACTTCCAGCCTCTCATCCAGCAATGGTGGAATGAATTCCACCCCCCAAAAGGTACCCTTATGTACCAATTCCAACAAAAATTAAAATACATCAAGGAGGTTAAAGTCTGGAACATAGACCATTTTGGTAACATTCATTTGGAGAAGGCGCAACTAGAGAGACAACTAGCAAACTCTCCAAACGACCACCATGGAGGAGGGATACACTAACTCAAAAAAAGAAGAGGAGAAAACATTGCTGGAAGCTTTAGAAAGAAGAGAAAAGCAAGAGGAAATTCTTTGGAAATCCAAATCCAAGAATAAATGGCTTAGAGAGGGAGAAATAAATTATTCCTTCTTCCATAAAGCCACTATTCAGCATAGGAAAGCTAACAAAATTGTTCATATAAAAGCTGAAAATGGAATGGTGGTGGAGAATCATGAAGATATCGAAAACGCTCTCATTCCTCACTTCAAAGGAATAATGAAAGAACCTAAAGTGGAAAGGAATATTGAAATGGGAAAAATTCTCGAGAACATCCCCACCCTGGTAACTTCGGATCAAAACCAGCTCCTAATGCAACCCATCGAGATGGATGAATTGGAGGAGGCAATCAAGAAATTAAAAGATGACAAAGCACCAGGCCCGGATGGCTTCACCACCAATTTGCTTCATGCCTACTAGAGCACAAAGAATGAATAAGTCTTGGATATTATCGAGGCCTCGAGGAGAACTGGGAAAATCCTCAAATCTTTCAATTCAACTTTTATTACCCTCATCCCCAAAGAAAATGGAGTGGACTTGTTATCTCCCAAAATAATTTTATTTTGATAGTATGAAGAATTTGAGTCATGTCATGAAAGATTTAAAGATGACTAACAAATTGAAGGTCTTTTTTTGCACTATGGTTGAAAAAATTGGAAGTTTTAGCTTTCAGTGGCCTAAGCAAGTTTTTCAACAACTCATTAGCCATCATAAAGCTCACCTTTCAGCAGCTAACAGTTTTAACGTAGGACCATGTTAACCACCGAAAGGCTGTTGATTGCATTTTTTTATGAAATTTTGGGAAAAGGACTTTCGGTGGCTTAGGAGAGCTTTCCAACAACTCATTAGCCACTGAAAAGCCTTGGTTTTGGCAGCTTAGTGATTGTTTCCAGGAAGGCATTAACCACTGAAAGCGAATGAAATACGTTGGGAAAAAATTCCACTCAAAAAAATCAAAACACAGGTTTGGTGGCTAAGCGTGGTTTCAAGACGGTCTCTAAGCCACCGAAAGAAAACTTTCGGGAGCTAAGACCGAAATTTCAGGACGCTCTAAGCCACTGAAAGGGGCGTTTTACTATGAAAAGGCATCATTTTAAAATAGTGATTATGAGCAACTGTAGAATCATTTTGCAAAATTCTCAAACATTTTTGTTCCTAAAAGGTCAAAGAACAATAACCTATCTCATTTTTCCTACAGCTGTTGCATATTGGGAGAATCAAATCCATCTCTGAGACCTAATTTTCGGATCTCAGAATTTCCTATTTGACACATGTTTTTGAAATCCAGATCCTAGGAAAATTAAAATGAATTCCAAAATACCGAGAGAGGTTTTTTCTTAGAACAAACCACTCTACAAAAAAACTCTTTCCATTTATAAACAGGTGTCATAGATTTGAAGGAACAAATCCATCTCTGAGCCCCATTTTTCAGTAGTTTTGCCAAATTTTTAGGGAAAAAGTTGACCTAACAGGGAAACAACAACATAACAGTCTCCTTATTCTTCTAAATCCAAGCAGGTCAAAAGAAACCTAAGATACATAAAATACAACACAAGGCTGTATATAAAATGGTTAGGATCCAAAGGCTGCAGCTGAAGTAGGCAAATGCAAACCCTAGCAGCCATCCCACCTTGGAAGCCCTAGCTGAAGCAACAGTTATTCTCCAGCCTCCTGAAACTAGACAAGGCACTATTAACACTCTTAGAACAAAGCCTGCAGAAGAATAAATCTGAGCAAACAGGCCTAAAAAGACATTTTTGAGAAAAACCTAATATTTTTTGTAAAACAGGGCTTTTAGTGGCTTAGGTGGACGCCGGGGCAGTTCATTAGCCACTGAAAGCTCCACTTTTGGCAGTTAACGGTTCTGATAGATAGGCCTCTTAACCACCGAAAGCGGACAGAGGCTTAAAAACAAATTTTGGCATACAAGACCGGTTTTGGGCGACTACAGATGGCTCAAGGACATAATCTGAAGATGAAGGGCATAGAGGAAAGCATTAGAAAAGGGTTTGTTTAAGCTCTACTATGACATAACGGCACAAAAGGCCACCAACACCTAGCTGTCAAGAGAAATCAATGGCTTAATTGGAAGAGCGTCTATAGCAGTAATCATCAGCAGTTACTTCTCTTATCTAAAATTTCATTTAGTGGACTAATTCTTTAGTTAAGTTAGACAAGTAGTTAATTAGGGTTTTAAACCCTAATTTGCAAAAACTGTTACTTTTGTTTATTTTTGTAAAAATAGATCCAAGTTTTTAGGATCTGTATATTTTGTAAAAGGCTATAAAGCCTAAGAATGATTTTATGGAAAAGGTTCAACTTCGGGGATTTATAAACCTATACTATTTTCAGCTTCTCATTTTACTCATTCTGGAATATAAGCTCTTTTGTTATGATTTGTTTAGCGTTCATCTCTGTCTTTACTGTACTTATTCCTGAATGTGTATTTAGGTCATTTTCAAGTTGATTAATAACTGATAGCTGTCATCCTATTGGTGTGTTGATGTAATTTGATTTATAAGTGCTATCCTTATCATGATTTAGCCATTTATATGCATATGTTTTATGTGTAAATTTGCCATCCTGATGAGTTCTCCATCCCTGCACCTTATTGTCAACTTCTTAGCAGTTGTAAATAAAATACTTGTAATTGAGTGAGTTTCATGCATGTCTTAAGAGTGGGAGGTTATATAGGTCACCTGACTTGATCCATATCAGAAAACCCTAAAAACATTGTAAGTTACCAGGCATCCTCGAACTACAACCTAGAGGAGTTTCCTGGAGTGATAAAAAATTGGCGCCGTTGCCGGGGACAGGAGACTGAAGCTCAGCTTCCCTGGGAAATGACATAGATCCTTGCTTTGATGATAGACAAAGCTTGGACACTATTTTGGTTGTAATAATCTATCTGGCGACTCCATTGAAATAAGGTGGCTTCAAGAATACCAAGTACCAGAGAAAACCCTAAAGGGCCACCAACAACACCTGTTTCAGATCCAGAAGAGATTCTAAGAGGAGCCAGGGTTTCACTAAGACCGACCTCTAGAGCTGCAAGGGGAGCTACATTAGGTATTTCCAGAGGTATTTTGCTGTTATATCAAATATACCTCCATTTCAATCTTCTTATGCTGAAGCATCTAGTTCTCAGAAGTTTATAAATAAATCAGAAAATTTTAGGGTTGAGGAATCTTCAAGCACTACTGCTTGTGAAGATCTCATCCCTGGTGACTCCATTGAAGAATTGTGTCTCCACGAAGGGCTCATACCAGAGAAAATCAAGAGAGGCCACCAGCAACACCTGTTGAAAACCTAGAGAAGATCATTAGAAAAGGAAGAGATCTACAAAGGAAAATTTCCAGAGCAGCAAGGACATCTAGATTAGATTTGTTGATAGAGGGTGAAGAAAACCTAGCCCTGCTGCTAGAGCAGATTTACAAAGACTTCTATTTCCCTGATCCATCTAAATCTCCATTGGGGAGGACCCGGTTGATAAAAGATGAAGAGGCTGAATTCAAAATCTAGGTACTAGTTCAATAGTTTACTTTATGAACTGCTGTTATTTTTTATCAGCTCCTTTATACTTTTCCCTTCACATGTTAAAAGAATTATCCTATGTTTTATATATTCTGAATATTATCAGCCATCTTTTATAAATCCATCCGTAGAAGAATATTTGCAACCTGCTTGTATTGTAGAAGGTGAATCAGTCTTTGTGCCGCAGCTCATTTATAAAAATGACCTCTGTATCCAAATTCCTTCTAAATCTGATTAGCCATGTAACCTTGAAGAAACCAAAACTGATTCAAAACCTATGCAGAGCTCAACACTCATTGTCATAACCGTTGAACCTTGTCAGGAGATTGTTATCCCTCATGATTAGCCCATAGCCTTTCAAATCAAAATCAGGACGAAGATTTTTAAACCATTAAAACTTCCATCTCAGCTTCATCCTTATTCTCTTGACTGTTATGAATATCTCCCTTTTTTTCCGGAGAGAATCAAGCTTGAGCGGAAAGGCACTTGGAATCTTTCGAAGATTTTATTGACCGTTTCCAGATTGTTCATGAGGATGTAATCATGACATTTTTCTCTAAATCATTGATTAGAGATGCTACTATGTGGTTCAATAATTTAAGAGCTGACTCTATTGGCTCTTGGATAGAATTCACTGATGCATTTTTTAAGCATTGGGGTGAGAACAAATCTCTTGATTTGTATCTCACTGATTTCTATGCTTTGAAGAGAGAGGAAGATGAAACTTTGCCTATCTTCAATCGAATATTCTACAACACTTATCATGATATGCCTTTGGAGATCCGACCCATAGAGACAGCTGCCATTATATATTATGTGATGGGACTACATTCAAAACTTGCCCTTCTTCTGCTAGAAAGGAAATCTTCATTTTTAAGCATTATGTTTGAAGATACTTTAGAGGTGGAGGAAAACATTTGTGCTTCAAGGAGAATCCCAAAGCAATTTTATTTTGAAAACCATCATTTACTTGAGCCAGATAAACATCAGTATGATTCAGATTTTGAACAGGAAGATTATGAGTCTGAAGCAGATTTGGAACATCATCAAGCATGTGAGCTCCTTTCAGATTTAGAATCAGATTCTTCAGTGTTTGCAAAGTACTCCCAAGACATGTATGAATCTGTATTTTATGATCAGTTTGCAAACCAGGATGAGCCTATGATAACTGATGATTGTATAGGCAATTATATGTTTCCAACTGGTCTTTATTCATACGATGTAAACCCTATTTTGTCATCCTATTGTGAGCACTATTCTCAAAAGGAAATTTTAATGATTGATGATCAAGATCTGATCATAAGAGAACAAGAAGGTTCAGATTCGCTGTTGAGCTTGCATTTTGATCCTACAAAGGTTGAGAAGTACACATTCAACATTGACATCAGTGAAGGAAAAGAACATCAGCATAAAAAGGTATTTCTTGTTGGATTTTATGACCCCTTCGCTGACTATCTAGAACTTATGAGCAACATAGATATCAAAATATTTTTTGTCCTTAATATGAGCAGAAGACTCTACTAATTAGAATTAAGAGTAGGAGTACATAGGAAAATAAGTTCTTAATATGAGCAACTAGGTCATTTTTAGTTATTTTCATGAATAAGCAAAGCAGGCTATATGAAGATTGCAGGGGATCAGTTATAAAATAAAAATGACTCCATGCCCAATGGAACAATAGAAGATAGCATTAATTATTCTTTTTCAAGAAAGACATTTTGGTCTAGGGTTCTTGGGACCTCACACGGAGGTTCCCATCCCCAAGTAGGAGCCAGATGTTATCTCCCAAAATAATTTTATTTTGATAGTATGAAGAATTCAAGTCATGTCATGAAAGATTTAAAGATGAATCACAAATTGAAGGTCTCTATTTGTGCTATGATTGAAAAAAATTGGAATTTTTAGCTTTCAGTGGCTTAGGCGAGTTTTTGAACAACTCATTAGCCACCGAAAAGCTCATCTTTCAGCAGCTAACATTTTTAACGCAGGACCATGTTAACCACCGAAAGCCTGCTGATTGCATTTGTTTATGAAATTTTTGGAAAATGACTTTCAGTGGCTTAGGTAAGCTTTCCAACAGCTCATTAGCCACTGAAAAGCCATGGTTTCGGCAGATTAGCGAGTGTTTCCAGGAAGGCATTAACCACCGAAAGCGAATGAAATACGTTGGGGGAAAAGCTTGCTCAACAAAATCAAAACACAGGTTTCGGTGGCTAAGCATGGTTTCAAGACAGTCTCTAAGCCACCGAAAGTAGACTTTTGACAGCTAAGACTGAAATTTCAGGACACTCTAAGCCACCGAAAGGGGCGTTTTACTGTGAAAAGGAATCATTTAAAAACAATTATTATGAGCGACTGGAGAATCATTTTGCAAAAAAATCAGATATTTTTGTTCCTAACAGGTCAGAGAACAATAACCTATCTCAGGTTTTCTACAGCTATTGCATATTGGGAGAATCAAATCCATCTTTGAAACCTAATTTTCAGATCTCAGAATTTCCTGTTTGACACATGTTTTTGAAATCCGGATCCTAGGAAAATTAAAATGTATTCCAAAAAATTGAGAGAGGTTTTTTCTTAGAACAAACAAATCTACAAAAACCTATTTCAGTTTATAAACAGCTATCACAAATTTTGAAGGAGAAAATCCATATTTGATCCCCAGTTTTCAGCAGTTTGGCCAAATTTTTAGGGCAAAAGTTGACCTAACAAGGCAACAACAGCAGAACAACCTCCTTATTATTCTAAATCCAAGTAGGTCAAAAGAAATATGAGATACATAAAAGACAACACAAGGCTGTATACAGGATGGTTAGGCTCCAAAGGCTGCAGCTGAAGGAGGCCAAATCAAACCCTAGCAACCACCCCACCTTGGAAACCCTAGATGAAGTAGCAGTTAGTCTCCAACTTCTTGAAACTAGCCAAGGCGTTGTTAACACTCCTAGCACGAAGCTTGCAGAAGAAGAAAGCTAAGCAAACAGGCCTAAAAAGACATTTTTGAGAAAAACCTAATAATTTTTGTAAAATAGGGCTTTCGGTGGCTTAGGTGAGCGCTGGGGTAGTTCATTAGCCACAGAAAGCTCCACTTTTGGCAACTAATGATTCTGATAGACATACCTCTTAACCACTGAAAGTGGACAGAGGCTTAAAAACAAATTTTGGCATACAGGACCAGTTTTGGGTGACTACAAATGGCTCAGGGACATAATCTGAAGATGAAGGGCGCAAAAGAAAGCATCAAAAAAGGGTTTGTTTAAGCTCTACTATGACATAACGACATAAAAGGCCACCAACACCTAGCTGTCAAGAGAAATCAGTGGCTTAACTAGCAGAGGGCCAGTAGCAGCAATCATTAGCAGTTACTTCAGTTATCTAAAAGTTCATTTAGTGGACTAATTCTTTAGTTAAGTTAGACAAGTAGTTAATTAGGGTTTTAAACCCTAATTTGCAAAAACTATTACTTTTGTTTATTTTTGTAAAAATAGATCCAAGTTTTTAGGATTTGTATATTTTGTAAAAGGCTATAAATCCTAAGATTGATTTTATGGAAAATGTTCAACTTTGGGGATTTATAAACTTATACTATTTTCAGCTTCTCATTTTACTCATTTTGGAATATAAGCTCTTTTGTTATGATTTGTTCAGCCTTCATCTCTGTCTTTACTATACTTATGCCTGAATGTGTATTTAGGTCATTTTCAAGTTGATTAATAACTGATAGCTGTCATCCTATTGGTGTGTTAATGTAATTTGATTTATAAGTGCCATCCTTATCATGATTTAGAAATTTATATGCATATGTTTTGTGTGTAAATTTGCTAGCCTGATGAGTTCTCCATCCCTGCACCTTATTGTCAAGTTCTGAGCAGTTGTAACTAAAAGCCTTGTAATTGAGTGGGTTTCATGCATGTCTTGAGAGTGGGAGGTTATATAGGTGACCTGACTTGATCCATATCAGAAAACCCTAAAAACATTATAAGTTACCAGGCATCCTCGAACTACAACCTAGAGGAGTTTCCTGGAGTGATAACATGACTCCCCAGGTAAATTTCGACCCATTGCACTTTGCAATGTCATTTTTAAAATCATTACAAAAACTATTGCTAATTGACTCAAGCCACTGATGATTGGACTAGTTTCCAAGATGGAACAATATGGTTACATAGAAGGTTGTCAAATTCTTGATGGTATCATTCTCTCCCATGAAATTATACATTCCCTCAAGACCTCCAAAACGTATGGAATGCTCATCAAGATTGACCTTTACAAATCCTTTGACAAATCTAGGAGGATATTCGTGGTCACCCACCTATTCCACTTGGACCCCCACCATTGTTTCTTTTAGTTTTACAGTTTCCTTAATTGTAGCAAAATTTACTAGTTTTGGCAGTTTTCGGGTCCTAAACTTCTGGAGCCATTTTAAGGCTCTAAACGACGTTTTTCGGCATCGAATGGTCGAGCAAATATGAGTCTATTCCAAAGTGATATTTTTTTGTTTATGGATGTATTCCTTGAATATATCTTTCTATCGATGTATCATGTGCGTCAAACAGAGGTAGTATGCCAAAGGTACGACCCCGAGAAATTGATGTACCAAGTTATCCAACGGGGCCCACATTCTAGCGTTTCACCTCCTAGGGTTAGGTTTTTGGTTGTGTAGGGTTTCCATTGTTTCTCAATAATATATAGGCCTTTGGGCCTCATTATGACATAGATTTCAAAGGCATGTAGCTGCCACATCTCCACTCAGATATAAGCTACCAGCACTCTAGCTAGTTTATTTCCATTCTATATGTAAACAAGTTTTAGTTCTTTGATTAATGAAATGAAGTGTTGTTTCCACTACATCTTTGTTATTTGTGTTCTGTTGCATTCTTGCATAAATATGGATCAATGGTATGAGAGAAATGTGCTCTTTCTCGATCCTTCTTTGCATGTCCCCAATGAGGGCGACATATAAGGAGTTAGACCTTGACCTAGTTGAACCTTTGTAAGATCAGCCTCGCAAATCTCGACAGTTTCCCATGGGGGACAAAGAGAAAGACTAGGGCGCAAAAGATCCTATCAAAATGTTGCTCGAGGAGGCCCTTGAAAAATGAAGGAATGCGATGATGGATAACTTCGCCCAGATCCTTCAACGACTTCCCACTAGCGGCGCATCTGCATCTAGCAGCCACTCTGGAGGTGCAACCCCGTTTAAGGTACAAGTAAACTTTGACATTCCCATATTTGATGGCTGTTGGGTAAAACATTGATCAAATTATAACATAATTCCAACGATTTAATTATCAACCCGAAGAGAGCATGAAATTGTGAGGCACAAACAAAATATATGCAGTGGCAGAGTGTCGCTGAAATTAATCTATAACTGAAGTTGAATCTAAGTTATGAAAACAGGAAATTAGATGGAAATAAAACTAATTGCAGAAAACATAAAATTGCATAAATTAACTTAATAAAGCAAGAATGAAATTGCATGAAATAAACTGGTATAAAGAAATCGAAATTAACTTGTGAGCTCATGGTAAATCTATACTAATAATTCATAAGCAAACCATAGCAAATCATAAGAAAGAAAGTGTTAGAAATCTATATTAACATAAGAGAGTCAAATGAGTTGCATGAAGCATAATCTCCATTACAATAAAAAATCCATTCTATGACTAACTCTAAAACTATTCTCTACTTCTAAACCACTAGAGAGATCTCCAACCAAAATGAGGAGAGAGCCCTCCTACTCATACATGAATTTAAGATAATTGATCATAATTACAATCCACTATTCTCTCAACTTAACACTCAAAATCCTCAACAAACGGACAACTCATCTCTTCAAATCCTCAAAAAATCTACAACTCATCCCTCAAAATTCTCTAACAAAGATTGGATTAGATATTCTCTCCACACCTCCATGATCTTCTCCTTGAAGTTAGCCACATCTAGAAGATGAAATTCGAATCTGAGGCTAGGTTGCCACTTTTGAGCTTGTTAAAGTCTTCAAATACACCTGTAAACATCACCAAACTCACCCAACTTTAAAGTATAATGAAAATATGTTATTTTTCTCAATAATTAACCATAAATTCACTCAATAATACTCAAAAATAAATGATTTGGAAAATGGTAATATAAACCCATATTTATTATGAAAGTGGTGAATATTAATGGTTTTATGGAAAGAAAAATAGGAATAAGGTGATAAATGGTATGTACAAGATGAATAAAATGTGGTCATTTTGTGGCTCAACATTCCCCCCAACTTGACTATTTGCATGTCCTCATGCAACTATGCATTGATTTTATTTCTAACTTTTGGCTTTGTAGCGGGGCTTTACATGATGATATGTAACAGTAGATCATTTCATGGTTTTGAAATGCATGAGTGGCAGCAATTTTTCTTTCTCTTTTATTTTATTTTATTTATTTATATATTTTTGTGGCTGGTTCTTATGTGACAACGATAACAAATGTTGGTTCTTGTGTTAACAACATTTGCTCGCTTTATTTGTATTTTTGCTGCAATACATAAGATTTTAAAATGATACATGCATTAGAAATGATGAACCATCAATGTATATTAGAAATCATTTTCTGCGTATTTATGAATCATGCCAAGATAAATAACATAGTTTGGGAAAGACATGTTGATCAAGGGTAAATGAGATGATGAATATGTAAAATGGTATTGAATAGTCCCCCTCCCCCGCCCAACTTAATATGTATTAGGTTTATGAAAAGGAGAAAGGAAATGTAGAGAGGGAATTTTCCAAATTCATTCATTTTCTAGCATTTAAGGAATTACATGGTTAAATATTGGAAAACAACATACCTCCACTTACCCAAAAAGTTGATGAACTATACAATAGGAATGTGGATGCTGCTGCTGGATCATAGAATGTGAAGTGAAGGATATGAACTGATGCTTGGTTAGATGAAGTAAAAGATGAGAACTGAAAGTAGAACTGTGGTACTTGTTACGGAGAGAAATTCCTATGGCTTGGGGTACCACAACAGACAGCTTGACTCCAGAAATCAATCATTTCCAATATGTAATAGAAAATAAATGTCTAACACTAAAGGATCAGACCTTGTACCTTATTCTAGATGGTTGAAGTAGATCCCCATTGAGCTTTCCAACTTAATCTTGAATTGATAAATTACTTTCCTCAACAACAAGTAAACAATACAAGCATACTATATATCATGGTGTTAGATCTATTCTAGCACATATATTCAACAATGTATAAGCATTTGAAATCATCCCATGGATAAAATATTCATTCAAACACATTATTGGATAGGAAAAGATATTTCTATTAATATAAATCAGAGATTACAATAGATACAACCTCTATCGGCACGTCTGTGAACCAGAGAAACTGAACCCCCCACTTGGGCCTCTACCACCTCAATCCTCCATCTCTCGATAGCAAGCTCACAAGAAAAAGGAAAGCTTGGGAAGAACACAAAAGTGATCCAAGGGACAAAAGGATGTAGACTCAAGCATAAGTTTCGGCAACAATGGACTATAGTTTCTTTGCTCTCAATTCTCTCATATGCCTTCAATGAATCATAGAGTTCCTTATATATCTTTTCAAAGGGGTAATCAAAGGTCGAATTCGAGCGATCTCAAGGCATAGGGAAGGCCAAGATTCAAGTGAGTCAGATCCATGTCAAGGAAAACTCCAAAAGGATTTGGATTTTGTACACATCTTGATGTACGTGGTTTTAGGGGTCAAACCCGTGTATATACATGATTAAGGGTTTAAAAGTTGCGTGCATCATTTTTCACATGTTTTTAGGGATGGTCAAGGAAACATGAAAGGACAAAAAATGGTCCATGGGGTCTAAGGAGTCTGTAGAGGGACAGGGGAAGGCCATACAAAGTGTGATTCACCTGGAGTGGTAAAATCAGCTATAACAGATGCCCCCTAATGTGTGAGGTCAAAGGGGTCATACGATGGCTGAAATACATTATAATTCCATCCCAGAAGTGGAGTGATGAAGAATCCCAAATGGAATACCAGCCACCCAATTAGCATAGTACAATGATACAACTCTGCACATAACTCCAAATACATATAGCAGTCCCGGATACATAAGAGTACAGTGGCCATGAATAGGCATGATACAAGATATCACATAAGTGGTCATCACCACATAGAATATACATAGATCAGAATCTCCATGATGAATATGTACAAAGGACCATGATCTCCATAATGCCTGAAGATATATAACAGATCAAGATCTCCATAATGGCTGGAAATGTCTGACATATACTGGAATCAAGTCACGAGAGCTGAAATCTCATGAACACTGGCACGATCAAGGAGGTAGCATATAAGAGATGCCACCAATCTGGAAAGTCTTCTACACAAATCTCTATGAGTACATGTCATACTATGTGAATAGAGGTGTCGAGGTTGAACATAGTAGTCTATTGTCTGATTACCGATCATTAATGTATATTGTTAACAGATGTGAGATCACCCACCGATAATGAAAAATGGGAATCAAGGTACTAGAGTGCAAAATAACAAGTGTGAATAAATGTGTTGAGGTCAAACACTTGAGAGGATCCATCGATCAGGGGACATTGATGTATTCCCAAAGACTATCGATGGCAAGAGAACCTAGCACTAATGACTGCAAGTCTCAAGGCACTCAAAATGACTCTAGATTCCAATCCTAGAATAAATGATCTAAAGTTGATGGGATGAAATCCCCTGGAATGAGGGAATTAAGGCATCCCCCATCATCCAACATGAGGTACTCAGCAAAGCTGTATAATGTGGAAGGAATCGATCATAAGGTGCATGAACCAATAACTGTACTGGGAATGGCCGACATGCAAAGTTAAGATAACTGAAGAATGACCGACTCGAGCTTCAAATTCCTTCGAACAAGAGCATAACAACATATGGTGACTGAATAAAGGTAGCATAGACTCGATATACAAATTGGGACATCTCTGTGACACAAAAGGCATTGATAGAGGCTCCATGGGGGCTGGAATCTTAACCAGTCGGTGGAGATAAACTCAGATAAATGAGTACAGCTCCTCAAGTCAAACTATAAACCCAACCAATGGATGTGATATACATTGCTCTGTTTGAAGGCGACACGACTCGACAGCTGCCAAAGATAACATCTTTCCTTGTCCGGATTTTTGGTTTTTTGATTTTTTTGGACTTTTTCAAATATTTAAAAAGCTTGAAAATGAATAAAATTGCTTTATAGTTACAGAATAGGAGGAGATGAGTGTCATAAGGGAAAACAAACTAGTTCCAAGCAGTTGAACATACCTATTCTCAATGCAAGGATACATGTGTAGGATATCGACACTCGGGGGAAAATCCCCTCCCCGTAAAAAGGGAATCAAGCTGCAAAGGATATAAAAAATGTCTCTACATGGCTAGACATGAGACAAAATCAGGCTATATGGCTGAAACGCAATGTCAGGGAAGCTGGCATAAAGCTCAATAAAGGAAAAGCTCATGATAATGCATTCACAACTTGACATGAGGGATTCCTGAGGAAAATAGGCCAGCAAAAGATCAAGAGGAGTATGAGGCTCTTGCGAAATGTCATGGAAGTACTATACAACGGACTCCCACACCCTAAAGGAGAAAACATCAGCATGGGCACCAAATGCAAATAAGGTGCTAACTAGGGTACCCATGTAAGGTGAAGCTCTACCACTCATATCATGCCACTTCTAAAACAACAAGAAGGTTCCGTGACATAATAGAGTGGGTTCATACCTAAGGTTATGATGATATGGTCATAAGGTCATGTAAAATGCAAAAAATGATGAAACCTAACCTATATGCCAGTTTAGACATGATACCTGAGATTGGAATGAACGGGTCAATCCAACAGCTGAAACGACACTAATAAAGGTCCTCTACATCATGAATTATGTCAAAAACGGTAAAAAATGATTAGAAATTGTCGAAACTATAGGCCAGGGGGTAAATATTTTCAAAAATTTGAAAAATTTCTATAAATAGTAAATAATTCAAAATATTATAAAACATTTGAAATTTTACCTAATTGAGCTCACATTTTCAATAGCGAATTCCAAGAGATCCAACTGGCGGAATCCACTACCGTTTCTTCCAGGTACTTACCCATGCTCTTCTCTTTCATTTTGATGCAATTTTTATCCAATTCCATGGTCAATTGAGTTTTCTAGGCCAAACTGAAAAAGGGCGCTATGGCCCACGCAGAAATTGAGGGTTTTTTTCCGTATAGGGCTGGATATACGCGGAAAATGCCCCCATACTCGCGTACATACGCGTTGTTTGGAAAACAGTAGCGTATGAGGCCACGCATAATATTTTTTAAGTAATCTAATGGGAAAATTTGGAATTTCTTGTGCATGATGGTCCAAGAGTGGAGAGAGCGTGAACATGGTGAGGTAGAGGAGATAGTAAAGGCCGATCTAATGGCTCAACAAGCTCTACGTGCATGTGGAATCTATAAGTTTTGTTGTCTTGGTGGCTTGAGGGCCAAACCAAGACTATTGCAGATGCTGGTGGATTACTGGGATCCAGGCTCTGAGTCCTTCCAGATAGATGGGATGTCCCTCACTATAGAGGTGGAGGACATATACTTCATTACTGGGCTTTCTTGACGAGGCGAAGTAGTGAACTTTCGTTTTCATGGTGGGCTAGGAGGTGGCCTGACTATCGATGAGTACATTGCGGTGTACTGCTATCCAGACATAGAGAAGGCGGGGAGTCAGGTCCCTACCAATGCTATACAAGTGCTGGGCCTAAAGGCTATACTATTGACATTGGGTAGGATAGCAGGTTTGGCATCACTCCGCCAGGCCTCGCGGCCTTTGATGTTCTATGCAGTGGAGTGCATGAGACCCACGATTTATGACTAGAGCACTACACTACTGAGCAACATGAAACATTAGCTCAATGAATGTAAGGCAGGCAGAGTGTGAAACTTTGGGTTCAGCAGTATATTGAGCACGTTTTTATTCGAGCGTGTTCCAGGATTGAGCCCCAGAGTTCACATTCCTCGTCACGGCGTTGGGCAGATGCGATGTGTAGACTAGGGGGAGGTAGGGTGGCCAACCCCTATCCAATTGACTTATTTCCATGGTGGCGATGATAGATAGTTTCCATGGATGACTACCCCTATGTGGGGATAGATTTTCGGGGGGACCCGGACATGCCGCTACCACCAGGATTGGAATATGGCGATATAGGTAATGAATCTCGACCCAATTTTTTTAAATTTTTGAGTTGTTTAATTTTTTTGTGTTTTCTAATTATATGGAATCAAAAGACATATTTTTGTGTGATAATACATAGTGACATTTGCCATTTGTGTGCAGATGTGTGACCACGGCGGCCAGAAGGATTCCCTCGTCATAGACGGAGGGGAAGAGGAGATGATATCACGGGTGTGGATGCGGAGCGGACGCTCCAGAGCATTCATACCAATTTTGTGAAGCTGACACATAGGGTTCCCATGGTGCAAGTCAAGGAATTGCTTGAGGCTATGCAGCGCCAAGTGGTGGGTGTACCATGAGCATGGGTGCGATTATTTGGATGGCTAGCTAGAGCCGTAGTGACCTTCCATGATCACAACCCCCCTCCTCCTCCATAGGATTACATACCTGGGAGTCTATACATTTTGTACTACCATGTATTATATGTTGGTGGCTTGAGAGCCCCATTTTTGTATCATGACACTATGTATTACCACATTTTGGATTTTATATAATTTTTTTTATGTTGATCGGTTTATTTATTTACATGTGTAAAACTTGTTTTTGTGATGAATTTATTGTGTATGAAACAAATGCCAATCTAACACATAGTTAGCATATGAGTCAGCAACTTGATTATTAATTATTGGAATGTGTATGTATGTTATATTGTCAAATTGTCGTTCTAATAATCTCACACGTAAAAATATTCTTAATAACATCAGATCTCTAACATGGTACAAACCATTAAGTTGTGACACTACTAACTCTGAATCAAGACGTACCTCAAGAGAGAGAACGCCATATGAAATGACATCTTGTAGAAGCTCAATAATGGCACTATATTCAGCAACATTGTTGGAAGATGGCTACAGACATATGCCTTCTGAAGACAGTACTTGACCCATAGGAGTATAAATCACCCAAGCAGCAGAGGCTGAGTGTTGAGTGTGACGGCTCGCACCATCCGTGAATCCTATGTAGGTGGAAGATTCCATTGACATCTGCCAAAAGAAATGGAAACTAATCACAAACCCGATCATGATAAGACAAAGACCTATCTATGCAAAATTGTACAATAATATACAATAACCAGCCTTGGCTGAAAATCATGGATAGTATTTCTTGAGACAGAGCCTATTTCTAGGCTCTGCCAAGGCCGTTCCCTCGTAATTCGCTAACTCATAAGCACCCTTCTCTAACACACGTTTAACCACATAAGGACCCCACCAGATGGGATTAAATTTTCCTGCCCCCAAGGGATATTTCGGTTCATCCCACAAAAGGACCAAGTCTCCCTCACTAAACCTCCTTGGACTGACAGACTTATCGTACCGGACCTTTACGCAACATTTATTTACTTCTAGAGCCACCAAGGCATCCCGACGCTGCTCATCAAGTTGCTCAAGGTGGACCAAATGCTCCTCCAATGGTGAAGTGTCTGGTAAGAGTTCTACAGCTAGCTTCAAAGAAGGAATCTTGCATTCAATTGGCAATATCGACTCCACTCCATGTACAAGTTGATATGGAGAAAAACCCGTGGCAGTATTAACAGCAGTTCTATATGCCCACAAAGCAGGATATAACATGATGTGCCAATTATTCTTTCTTTATGCGATGGTTCACTGTATAATGGATTTGAGTGATTTATTCACTGCTTCTACTTGTCTATTTGCTTGAGGGTAGTAAGAGGAGGAATTCTCTTTCTTGTACCCTAACTTTGATGCCAACTCTTCCATCATACGGTTCTGAAAGTGCGACCCATGGTCAGTGACAAGCTCTTTTGGAATTTCAAACCGAGTAATAATCTGGTTGGATACGAAGTGGGTGGCTATCTCACCATCGGATTTAATTGTAGGCATAGCCTTATCCCATTTCGTGAAGTAATCAACAGCCACTATGATATGATGATGCCTCCTAGCCGAACCTGGATTGCAATCCATAAAATCAATCCCCCACTTAGTGAAGGGACCGGCGATGATAATGGGATGTAATAGGGTAGGTTTTGAGCGCATATTACGTGCAAACACCTGTCAAGGGTGGAACCTCTTGACCGCATCTATACAATCCTTAAAGATTGACGACCAAAAATGACCCGCTCTTAAGATCTTTTGAGTTGTAGAAAACCTAGATAAATGACCACCACATGCCCCTCTGTGGAAATCATTCAGCACTACCTCAGCCTCTTCATGAGTTAAACAACGTCGTAAAATGGAATCTACCCCACAGCGGTACAAAGTGTTATCCACTATGAGGTAGTTCTTAGAAACATGACGTAATCGTTGTTGTTCATCCCATGAGAGGTGAGTAGGGACCTTCAATGTTTGTAAATATATTATGATATCCCCATACCATGGGTTTAAAGTTGAGATTAAGAAGATGTGTTCATTGACAAACGTATCTTCACAAAGAAACTCCTCAACCTCTCTCGAGAAATCTGATATAAGCTCTGCAAAAATTAAAGACTTCTTTGATTTTGCCAAAAAAAATTTGAGATCAAATTCTTGTAGAATGGCAATCCATTTATTATATTTTCCCCCAATCATCCTTCGAGTGAGGATGAATTGAAATGGATTGACATGGGCTGCAACCAAGGTCTAGCGAAGGAGAATATGATGTCTCAACCACTGAACCGCATGTACGGTAGCTAAAGAAAGCTTCTCGACATGAGAATAATGAATCTCTATGTCAATAAGGTTTTGGATCAGATAGTATATGACATGCTATTGGAGCTCCTCATCCTCTTGAACCAAAACCATACCAATCGTCTCCATGGACGCGGCCACATAAAGTAGAAAATCACAGCTATAGTCTGGGGGACTAATCACCGGGGCCGATGCTAGGGCTTGCTTGAGTGCATCAAAGGACTCATGGGCTCACTCATCCTAACAAAAGGTGGTGTCCTTCTCCAATATATGCATGAAGCCTCTGGTCAAATTGGAAAAGTTGACAACAAATCTCCGTAAGAAGTGTGCCATGCCTTGCAAACATTGAAGATGAGGAATATTCTTCGAGGGAGATAACTGAAGTATTGGCTCAACCTTCAAAGGGTCGACTCTTATACCCTCTTTAGAAACGACGAATCCTAACAAATGACCTAACTTCACACAAAATATGCACTTATGAGGATTTAACCTAACCAAATAATGCCGACATCTTTCGAATACCAATCTCAAGTGACAGGGATGACACATTCTCATACGAGAATCAGCAGCAAGGTCATCCAAAAATACTTCGATAATCGACTTGAGATCGTGGAAGATCAAGGTCATCGCCCGCTAAAATGTAGCTCCGGCATTTTTAAGGCCGAAAGGCATTTTTCGATATGCAAAAGTTCCCCAAGGACAAATAAATGCAGTCTTATGTTAGTCCTCAGGTTTAATTTGTATCTGATTATATCCGGAAAAGCTGTCCACAAAGGAAAAAACCTCGCTATCCACACACTCATCCAAAATATGATCAATAAATGGTGTGGAGAAATTGTCCTTAGGATAGGCACAATTCAAATCATAGAAATCAGTACATATGCGGATCACTCCTTGCTTCTTATCCACCAGAATGGGGTTTCAAACCCACTCTGTTAAGGGAATGGGATACATAAAACTGACTTTTAATAGCTTTTCTATCTCTGCCTTAATCACAGGTGCTTTTCTAGGATTCACTGCACGCAAGCATTGTCGACTAGGCTTAGCATTGGGATAAGTCTTAATCTCGTGCTCGATAATACGAGGGTCAATACCTGGCATTTCATCGTAGGACCAAGCAAAGATATCACATAATTCCTTAAATAGCTTGGTGTATTCTTGAATCTCAGCATGGGAACATTCTGCCGCAATATAGACATTCTCTATCCTGCCAGGATCATGAGAGATATTCATAGGAATAGTTGAATATATGTTTTCCATGTTTCCATCAGCCATCGGACCAGGAGAGCTTAATGGAACCATAGGTCTACCAACTCTCTCACTAAGAACCACCCTAATTTCCTCACGCTCCAAGCGGTCAAGCTCGGGAAGAAAGTAAGATCTATGATGGAGTTCCTCCCATGGTGGCTCAACTCTTGCCATAGCCTCAATAATCGCTTCATCTGAAGGGAAAACTGTATCAAGGCATTCATGCACGTGAGAAGACTGCACTACCCATGCCGATAGCACATAAGGGTCCTCCTCCTCCATCTGCAAAGAGGAAGGACTAGGCTCTGCAACACACTTGATATTATCTTGATAAGCTATGATAGTTATAGGCAACGACACATCCATCACGATGGGCTCACTCGGAGTACTCAGTGTAGGAAGAATCCATGGATCTTCCATATGACTCATGCGAAAAGACACCGATCTCATAGATGTCGAAGCCTCACCGGAACTAGACCTTATCATAAGAATCAGTGCAGGACAACTAAAGTTTCCCATGAGGGATGGATACATGCCTACACCCACACTCCTAGTTTCCGGTTGAAAGTGTTCAACGATTGGGATCGAAGCTCCTGAAGATGCGGTAACAGACGGATTCTTGAATGTCGTTTGATCAATCATGACTATCTTCCCATTAAATGGAAAGCATACAACGTGAAATAGGGAAGAAGCAATGGCTTACATACTGTACATCCAATTCCTACCCAGCAAGAGATTGTAGTCAAGGGGTGCATCAACCACCTCGACCTCTATCGCAATGGTCTTCCCTCCCAAATGGACTTTAAGGGAAGGAAGGATGCCATGCAGTCTAAACGATCTCCCATTGAAAACAGTTAACATGGTCACTGATTTAGACAGCTTAGGGGAACCTAAACCCTTCCAACATGATAAAGACATCACAAAAGAGGCAACACCTTCGTCAATCAAAGTACGCTTGACGGTCATATTAATACATTCTACGTGAATCAAAAGAGACATATAGTAAGGCAAGCGAGGCTAAAGTCCTACGGTTTCAAATTTAATCACGGAGGAAGAATCATCATCATTCACACCAAGGGCTGAAAGCAATGCCTTCCTTTGTGAAGGACAACTCTGAAGCACTTCCAATGCAGACATCGCACAAGGAGTGTGGCCCAAATCCTCAACAACTGAATAGTTCTGGGCGGCTTAGGCATTTGGATTGTGCCCCGAATTCTTAAGGACTCCCTTAGGAATGTGAGGTGCAGCTTCAGGTTTATCCATAGGTTCCTCAATACGCAAAGGGGACCCTGGTGGATTAGGTTCCTTTCCTGGGCTGGGTTGTGATGAACCATAGTCTTTCGCACGGGTCACAACTTTCGCAGCATGTACCATGTTAATGCAACCACGACCACTACCCTCTGGCAGATCCTGATCACCACCAGACTGGTCATGGGACCTCAAGTTCATATTTTGATTGTGAGGTAAAGGGTTAGTTAGCACAGCTGGGCCCTGTGCCAAGAATATCGAGGCCTCATCAATACGAGGGAACAAGTAAGTGAGGTGATCGTCCTTACATAACTTGCAAGGAAACTTAACCTTACATTTATATTGCTTGTCCCCCCAAGCATTACAGCCATTCTTGTCATTATTATTAGCATTCTCATTCTTATTCCCACCCTTACGATTATTCTTACCCTTTTTTCTATTTCATCCGGGTTGCTGGTTACCCTTCTGGTCCGACGATTGCATTGAAAGTACACTCGTCGTTTGGGCGGGTTGAGATGAAGTTGAATCGTGTCTTGAAGCAGATTGGTTGATTGACAATTGACTCATTTGTTTTACAACTGAATCCACAGGTTTCGCACTTGCACAACCAAAAATGTCATCAGCATGAGGTCCAGGTTTGACTTTGGGGTTGAAACTAGAATGCATAGCATTAGGAATAATCTCATATAACAAACCGAACTGAGCATAAATCAAGTCCAGTTCCTGTGCCCTAAAAATCCCTTGTTCCTCATTCTACACTCCGAATGTAGAAACATCCTTCGCAATATACGACAATAACGACCTAAGGAACCATTCGAGGAGGAACTCCGGTGGTATAAAGGCTTTAATTAACCTCTTTCGTCTACGCCACTCTTGAATATGATCCGAGATACGTGTGGCTTTATCCTGCCGAAATGTCGACAAGAGTTCAATACCAACATCATACCGCACTGGTAGCTGGAAGTGGTTAAGAAAAGTCATCGCTAGGTCATCAAACAAAGCGAATGCCCCCCTAGGTATCTTTATATACCATTTCGTGGCAGGTCCTGTAAGGGTGTGTTGAAATAGCCTTAAATGAATGGATTCCTGGTGTAAGGAATTTGAAGAGCACCATAGGTGAAAGGTAGTAACATGTTCGCTCGGATCCTCTCCTGGTTTTCCCTCGAACTTAGGTATGTCCGAGGGAAGCTTAGTAGGGACAGTCAGCCAAGCCAGGTCATGAGCTACAGGATCGTTCGTCAATCTCAACAAGTCAGGAAGATTCAGTGTCGCAAGGAAAGGGATCCTAGGATGATGAGTTCGATGGACTGCTCCTTGATAGGTTTGATTCATATAGCTCTAATTACCACCATGGCCTTGGCCATAGTGCCTTCCTCCCGTTTGACCCGTATAGGGTGGCATGGAAGCACCATATTCTGGTGGACCTTGACTATTAGGAGCTACAAAGCTGGAATTTGGAGAATAAGCAGGTTGTTGATACCCACCCCCATAAGGTGAAGAACCCTATCCATACTGCGTCCCATAATAGGGTCCATAAGTCATCGCATGAGATGTCCCATGAGACACTCCGTAAGTAGGAACATATGCTCTGGAAGTAGGAATATACATTCCGAAAGTAGGAATGTGACCTCTATAAGTATGAGCATGACCTCCTGAAAAAACGGGCGGTACATGAAGCTGAGACACAACCGATCTAGTAACCGCAGTACGGACATAACTCGTAGCAACGTTTTGGCCCAAAGGACCACATGAATAAGGTGGAGGGTGAACATTTGAAGAACTAGGGACAGAGAATGGAGGGATCTGTGTAATTATGTACGTACTATTCCCTATAGTCACTCATCTCAGATCTGGTATCCTAATGGGATCACTAACCCTATACCTAGGAGGAATATGTGATGTAACTTCCACCACCGGGATGGAAGGTGCAATGTGACTAGTGCTCCCAAACCTCTCTGCATGGTGAGGAATGAGAGTGTCCCCAGGCATAGTGTTAGGATCGAACTTAGATTCGACATGAAATTCCAAATCATGTGTGGGAAACTAGACATACCATAACTACCATAACTAGTGCTTGTGGGTTCAAAATGAGTCTCAGCATCCTCCGGCATTCCATACCGATAATGCATCAATGGGGAATCAACCCTAGAGTGAGTAGGTCTATCATGAAAGGTTCCTATCTCATAAATCACAGGACCTAACTCAGCCAATTCGGGTGAAGGATCATAGGTAAGAGTAAACTCCCCATCTTCCACTTGAATGGGAGAAGGTGGTTTAGGAATACCTTCTATATGGTCTCCCATGGTGTGTGAATCAATGTGCGAAGTAGTCTGCCTGGACTGTCTATGTCTCTCTCCCAAAGTAGGAGGAGATGTAGAAGGTGGAAGTCCTGCTAAACGATGAGAACGACAAGGAGCCGCACTCGAATCCACAATGACTCAAAAAATAGAAAAGACTCTCTATTTACGCAAACCCTAGGCAAGCTATTGTGCACAGAGAAATAACCAATAAAATCTAAAGCCACATGCAAGCAATCAAGGGCAGGATAAGTGAGATCCTGAATGAAGCAGGTATGTCTCGCCTAGGAGAGGCTTGAGACTCCCATACACAACAAGTGGAGGTACGTAACCAATTATTGTGGCCCTCAGCTTCAACGTGTAAAGCGATTATGCTGTTCGACCCCAACCTGGCCGGGACACCTGCAGAATAACCACTGCAAAGTAGCCCCTCGATATCCTAGGTAAGGCCACTAAGGTCACCTTAATATAATCAATTCTCAGGTAGACATTCGCAGGATGGATTGACCGTATGGGCAGGGTAGCAAAGCCCAAAACTCTCGAAAGAGCCCCCAGATATGAATACAATCCTAGAAATATCTTCAGTGCTACTCAGTTATGACTAGGGGTCATCCCAATCAATAACCACTCACACTGCCTCGTGCTTAACTCCCTTTTGAGAGGAGGATCCTGAGAAAGACTGGTTATACCAAGGATTTCGCACACTCATATGGACAGACACATACATGTTGTTGTTTAGTGGTCTTGGAGAATTTACTCACAATGATCTGTTCCAAGACCCTAAAACCTAATCTTGTTGGTGCACCCTATAAAAGAAAAGAGTGTAGTTCATTTTAATTAAGTGATGATTTTAATTGGCTTTATTACTCAAAAGAGGGATATGGCCATGCAACTAATGGTGTTATGACACAACATGAAGTAAAATGCACACCTAACAATCAATGCAAATGCATTGTGTCCATGAAAACAGGGTATGCTACTACGTGAAATGCACAATTTTCTTCAAATGATGAATGCAAGCTTTCCTATATGAAATCCTAACTAATACTCCAAAGCAAATCTAGTGCAAGTACAATGCAAAATGCAAAATGCAATCCATGATGATAAGCAAATATTTTTGGATTTTTTGAAATAAAATGAGATACAAAAAGCAAAAGAATGATTCTACAAACCCCAGACTCTACAAGCACACTCAAACAACACTCAAGCAAAGCACTAAGGTAAAATAAATCTAATGCACTAATCCCAAACAAAAAATCAAAAATTCCATGACAAGAACCTTCTTAAAAAAAAATTTAGCCTAAAAAAACGTCTCTAGTCAGAAACAGAGGTATAAACAGACTCAGGCAGTGTCAAAGGAGACTCAGTAATCATCAAACTTTACCCAGCAACCATTTAAATTCCACTAAAATCCAAGACTAAGGGCATACGCGACTGTTCACAGTAAACCTGCGTGTATACATGGAAATCACAGAGAAACCCGTGTGTATACGTGACTGTGAGTTAAAGATTATGTATAGGAAGAAAGGTACATAAAAATCAAGGCAAACAGACAAGCTGAGACAAACTTCACACCAATCAGACACTACCAGGCAAACATGCCCCCAGACCTGACACAGAAACAAAAGAGAAAGAGCAATTCAAAGTCATTGAATGCCGATAGAAAACCCCCTAAAGGACAACTACTAGGAACTCCCCAGCAGAGTCGCCAATTCTGTTACGGAGAAAAATTCCTATGGCTTGGGGTACCACAACAGACAGATTGACTCCAGAAATCAATCCTTTCCAATATGTAATAGAAAATAAATGTCTAACACTAAAGGATCAGACCTCGTACCTTATTCCAGATGGTTGAAGTAGATCCTCGTTGAGCTTTCCAACTTCAACTTGAATTGATAAATTAATTTCCTCAACAACAAGTAAATAATACAAGCATACTATATATCATGGTGTTATATCTATTCTAGCACATATAATCAACAATGTATAAGCATTTGAAATCATCCCATAGATAAAATATTCATTCAAACACACATTATTGGACAGGAAAATATATTTCTATTAATATAAATCAAAGATTACAATAGATACAACCTCTGTCGGCACATCTACAAATCGAAGAAACTGAATCCCCCACTTGGGCCTCCACCACCTCAATCCTCCATCTCTCGATAGCAAGCTCACAAGCAAAAGGAAAGCTTGGGAAGAACACAAAAGTGCTCCAAGGGACAAAGGGATGCAGACTCAAGCATAAGTTTCAGCAACAATGGACTATAGTTTCTTTGATCTCAATTCTCTCATATGCCTTCAATGTACCATAGAGTTTCTTATATAGCTTTTCAAAGGGGTAATGAAAGGTCAAATCCGAGCGATCTCAAGGCATAGGGAAGGGTAGGAGTCAAGTGAGTCAGATCCATGTCAAGGAAAACTCCAACAGGATTTGGATTTTGTACACATCCCGATGTATGCGGTTTTAGGGGTCAAACCCATGTATATACGTGATTAAGGGTTTAAAAGTTGCGTGTATCATTTTTCACATGTTTTTAGGGATGGTCAAGGAAACATCAAAGGACAAAAAATGGTCCATGGGGTCTAAGGAGTCTTCAGAGGGACAAGGGAAGGCCATACAAATTGTGATTCACCTGGAGTGGTAAAATCAGCTATAACAATACTCTCATATGGCTGGAGTATGCTGCTGTAAAACTGCTGATAGTGTCATGAAAAGTATATAGTCTTCACCTGCTACAAAACCTGATGGTACAATTCTTACCATACGAATAAATGTGTCTATGTCCAACATGGAAATAAATCATTGGATTACTGACCATTGATGAATGTCATTAACCAATGCGAGAAAATCTCACCATTGATGTCAATGAGTGCCAAGGTACCTAAGTACATCATGCAAAGTTTGAATAAATGAGTTGATGTCGAGCCACTTGCAAGATCTAACGATCAAGGGACATTGATGTATTCCCATGATTTTCAGCGAGAGAACTTGCCATTAAGGCATGTAAGCCTCAAGGTACTAACAATGAATTCTAATCTCTATCCTAGATAATGTGTTGAATTTGATGGGGCAAGACTTGTTGAAAAGTGGGTCTTAAGGAATCCCACATCAGTCAATATGATTTGTACATAATGAGTGGTAGGACTATAGATGAAAGATATCACGGTCAAATAGTTTTTGTGGCAGGGATAACAAAGCAATGTAGTCATGGAAAGGAAGCTGAATGGTTTTATTCATAAGGAAAAAGATAAACTGAAAATAAGGAAAATGTGTGCGACTCAGAAAGGTAGACATGCAGGAAATCATGATGTATAAGGCAGTAAAAACGTAGACTCTGACATGAATGCCGAACAAGCTTGGAAGAAAAATGGGTAGTAATGATAACATGGCATAGTTGGTTTCTGAAAGGCTTCTTTGTGGTAGTAGGATGTCATGACATACATGGTGAAAATTCCGCTTCTTCAAGCTTTCAATGGAGAATTTTTCTGAAAATTTTATGCGATTCTGGAACTTGCCATTCGTTCATCTTTGAATCTGCAAAAGAGGTTAGCATTTTTTTGCAACCAACTTGTGAGATCATTGAAAATACAGAGAAATATGTGCTTAATGAACCAAGTCAAAGAAAATAAATGAAATGCTTTTATACATGAAAATAACAACGCTTCTTGTAAAATCCTATTTCTGAGTGACTTGTAAAAACAAGTTAGCACAGTAATCATAAAATTTTGAGAAGTTTTCAAGTTCATTTAAAATTTTAAATTTTAAATGATTTTATTTATTATTTAATAATAATTTATATTTATTTATATGTTTAGTTTTTAATTTTAATTTTATTTTTAAATTTTTAGAAGTGTTATATTTATCACTAGGACAAATTTGTATATGTTTATTTTAATTGTGATAAACTTCTTTAAATTTTATTATGCAAACGTGTTTTTTTCTAAAAAATTTTAATCGCTTTGCAACAAAACAAAAAGAAAGATATTGAAACAAAAACCCAAGATTTTACATCCTCCTTTTACAACGATGAATGCGTCCTTATGTAACGATTGCGCAATAGGGAGAGAGGGTCGACCCTTTCAGTGGTTGACCCCTATAAAAACATACTATCTTAATGATCTAGAACAAGCGATTTTTATGATAAATTTGGCAGCTTGAAAAAGACATCTACCTTCCCCTGAACCAAAGATGTGCCAGGTCTCACTGTGCAAAAAAATAAAAATAAGAAGAAGGCTTAGCTGTGACAGCAGCTGCCTTCGATTTCAAAACAAACTTCGATTTAGAATTTTTGTATCGGACTTTAAGATTGTCAAATTTTTTTTCTAAAAGACATCATGAGAAAATGGTAAAGGATTAAGGACAAGAAGATGGGCAAGTGAACATTCAATCATCCCTACCATGTTTCATTTATTCTCGTGCGACCTGGAAAGATAAAAGTGGATGCAATTGAGAGTCGAGGCTCATCATCTAAATCTAGACCGAGTTTCTCAAAAGTTCTCTACTGTTCCTTTAATATATCAAGGCAGATACTTCCATTATTATCCTGAAAAACAACCTTAAGTGGATTGAATGGATAATCCAAAGAAAAATTAATTGTCACCCTCTTTCCGAATAAAGCATCAATTCTCTAATCTCATACTTAAAGCTTCAACAAATCCCCTTAAATATATCTTATTAATGCTCATCATATTATTGTCGTAAATAAAATATTGATCCCCAAGCTTCTAAAAATCAATTGAAATATCACTTAATGAATTTATCACTATACAATAATCTAAATATAGTTATCAAGTGATTTTTTTCTAATAATGAACCGTTACATATTTATCCTTGCACAAATAAACTACGTTTTATATTGTCCCATAAAATCAATGTCTCACCATAAAACAATCCTCCTTTTGATTGAAGGTGTAAACTAATTTAACCCATCATGTTTTTATTTAGTAATATTATTAAATTGTAGCCATTTTTAATATTATTTAGTAATATTTTAATGTAAAAGTTGTATATAGTTCAAAATTAAAGTCTAAAATAATTATGGAACATTTGAAACTTGGAAAGGTATTATTTATGCATATATAAACTAATAAATACTAAATAAAAGGTGAGTACAACCCAATTCCTAATGTTGTGTAAGTATAATATAACATGACTTTGTGTAATGTTAATATGACATTCCCATATTTATATATGGACATATACATTTTTTATTTACATAAAAATTGATTTATAAAATTTCATATAATTGTAGAAATCCATTTTAGCTGTTTATCACTAATATCACTATTTCCCAACACTTTCCCCACATTTTTCTATATTTAATGGGATTTCTAAACAAATAATATGCAATATATTGAAACTGTGTGTAAAGTATCTTCGGCTAAATGCAATAGTACAAGCCAAAAATTGGGCTTAGAAGCCGGATTGTAGAAATTTTAAATTTAATGGAAATTTATTTTATATGCAAGGTTATAAGAAGATATTTCTTATTTTATTTCCTTTTTGTATTTAATATGCAGATTTATTGATAGGAAGGATATTATTAATTTCTTTTAGTTTGATTGCCGAAGTTTTCTTTCATATAGAGTCAAGTGTTAGAAATTAAAAAGACTATTTACAACTAGAAAGACATGAGTTAACGTTGAGAAAGAGATGGGATCTATTCGCCAGTGAAAGAAACTGTTACAACAGGTTGCAAGTATTTTTGCAGATATTTAGAAAGCATATCAATGGTTCGGTTAAGCACACCAAATTTTTCTATGCATAAATTTTTAAAGGAATTTAATATGGTGAATTTTGTTTTGGGATAAGATACTTGCTTTGATCAAGGTAGGATAAATAAATTCCAACTATAGTTATATATATATATATATATATATATATAACAGACATGGAGAAAACAAAGGCTTTGATTCATTTTTATTCTTGAAGCTCCAGAGTAGCAAGTTGATTGATCAGAGAGCGTATTCAACTGCAACTTGATAGGGAAGTGGCTGTGCCAAATGGGTTAGTTTCCTGATGTATTTATCATGGTTAACCAAAAATACTTTACGATTCCTCTCAAATATTGTCAAATATTTCAGGGCGACGTTAAAATCAGTTGGTTGTTTGTTATATAATGGCATGGGCATGGGTAAATATCTCCATCTAGAATGCACATACCATGATTCCTGCACAAGCGAGACTCCTCTAGACACGGTTATGGTTGGTCGGCAGTGTACTGTTTTATTCCCATGAGTTAAATTTGGGCGATTCAAGATCTATTTGATGGGTTGTTTTTCAGAGCTTAGTGCACCATGAATATGCAATCTTTGAGGTGATTTGCAGTTTCTAATCGATTTTAAATAGAAATTCACTCTAAATTTGTAGTGGTGTTATTACAGTGGGTTTATTATCCCTCAATTTAAAATCCGATGATGGATCAATGTATACTAGTGCATTGATATCCTCAAGAGGATATGCGATCTGTATCAGACAATAGACAAGCCAAAAAAATGGCAAATAATAAAACCCTCCTTCCTTTGCTTCGCGGATTCTCTCGCCTAGTAAATATGCTTAGTTGGCATGACACCTTATAGCTGTGATGAGGAGGTGACCTTATAGCTGGGAAATTAGATATACCTCCTTCCATTAAGATATAGGTGGTAAATATCCCCTTAGGTCAATATCTCCAATTGTTAGATCTCCCAATAGCTTCAATTAAGAGAATAGAGGGCACCCGTGAGGAAGGATTCCATACTCTCTCCCTGTTCGCATTATTATGTAGATGAATTCATACCATTGGGAACAACACGGTAAACTGATGATCAACCACATGCAAAGGCCCTTTAAATTTCTCTTGGAAACATGTCCTCGTTATGACTAAAGAATCCCTACATTCATTGATGAATAAAGGCACAACGTGTGCAGAGTATCTCATAATTATAGCTCAACTAGCTAAATAATCCCTCCAAAGGTAGGCATTAGCATTGAGGGTAACCCTGCACAGTAAGGCACACAACAAGCTACGGCTTTCGACACTAGCAATCTAGCCAAGTTAGCTCAATCTAGAACCCATAAATTGATATATGGGCCAAAAATACTTGCTTTATTTTACTAAAATTTCTGAATGGAATTAAAAGGAGTCGTCTAATCAGTTTCTTGTCCTCAATCTCATAATCATGTAAATTCTATGTTGCGATGGAAATGATAATAATGAATTGGGAGTCGATGGGTAATTGGGCCACGGAGAAATTTGACATGCGGTAGGACTTGACATTGAATCCCACCGAGAAGTAATCGGGTCTCATGTTTTAAGGTAGAATGATTGGCCCAATGATAGGTAATAACTCATTCTAACAAGAAATGGTGCCAACTTGAGGTTCTTCTTCTCCAAAATAACCTTGAATCTACCACCGCTACCCCTAGAAAAACTCTCCCTATTCTCACGCCGATACCTAAGATTTGATGGATAACAAAAAAAACAGAATTTGATGTGTGTAATGCATAAATCATGGGTAGGTATGACTATAATCATGCCAAACTTTAAATCTAACTTGAGCTTCATCCAAGTCGACTTGAGTGTTGTAAATTGGGCATAAATTAGATCCGAAGATAATCACGACAAAATTCAACAACAAACGAAACTTATGGGAAAACTGTTTTGCATTTTAATGCCTTTTTTCATATCCATGTTCAGATTGTTTATATGTAACTTGCTTTTGACATTGTTCTGCTTTCACAAATAAGAACTGGAGTTTCCTTATTATCTTATGCTAGTTTCTTTTGTAATGTTTGTGTTTGCAGGATTATTTAGGAGAAAGACGGAATGAATAGATCGAATGCGCAGATTGAATGCTAGGTCGAAAGATAGAATATTTGCAGATTTCGTACGGTGGACTGTGTGCTGGTTTCATATGGCCTACTATTTTCAAATGCGCATGAAGGGCTGAAATAATTTATTTGTTCTATTTGTTTTATATATCTATTTTTTATTGTATTTTCCTTCTTAATATTAATATTGGATTGTTTATCTATCTATCTATCTATCTATATATATATAATGTTTCAGAAGTTTCATTTTTTTATTATGTATATATATATCAATATTTTAATGTTTTCACTTGTAGGTGGGGTGATTAGAAATGAAAATAGTTTTATTTCTTTTGGTTTTATTTTTTTTTAAGTTTAGTAAATTTTTTATTTATTTCTATATATAATATTATTGTTTAATTTATTTATGTTCATAGGTTTAGTTAAATTTTTACAACAAGTCTTAATATTTTTCAATAATATTTTTTTTAACTAACATTAAAATTGAAACAAAAAACATATCAATACTAAAACAAAGATTGTAATTTTATTATTATTATCTGTTATTTGTTTATTAATTTATTAATTTGATTTTCTAATGATTCACAGCTTTAGAAAGACTTAATTTTTAATGTAGTTTTACTCTAGAATTTTTTTTAAAGAAATAAAAAAAAATTAAAATAAAAAAGAGATAAAAAGTTCACAAATATTTTTAGATTTAGAAAATTAAAACTATTTTTTTATTTCCTAACAAAATTAAAAAGAAATAGTAATTTAAGATTATTAGAAATAAAAATTTAATAGATAGAAACATTAAAGAAAATTAAAGCATTCTACATGTTAATTAAAAACTAAAACCCACCTACTCTACTTTAACTTGGAAATTTTCAATCAATTAAGTGTAATGAAACTTCCAGTGGAACCATACATGTAAAAGCAGCAAGATAATATTTACAAAATGAAACCTAATGTATCCAAAGGTATTCGAAATTAGGAATTGTAAATGTAAATTAACAAAGTGAAAATAAAAACAAAACTAATCTAACCTAACACTTATTGGGAACCTTGGTTTGATGCAGCTTTCATTTGCATGATGGTCACCCGAGATCCCTTCTTCATCCTTTTCAATCTCCAATTAGAACAGGTGTTCTTAATCTGATATGCATGACTCTTTAAATTTTGATTCTTCATTGTTCACTTCAAGAAGAGTGATTTCATTTTTGACTTCTATCAAGATCTCCTCTTCTAAAGAAGAGTAGATCCCGATTTTTGCTAGGATCTGAGTGAGCTTCTCTAGGCTTATGCTCATCATAAAACTAAAATTAAATTGAATGAAAAAAAAGAAGAAAATAAATGAAAAAAACCGAATACATGACAAATGCAAAAACAATACAAAATGAGTTAGTATAAAAAGTGCACAAAAATCTGCATAAAACAAAAATGAACATATACAAAAATTGAAAGCAAGTTAGTATGAAATAAAGGCACCAAAAAACAAAAGCAATCTAAAATTTACACTACAAAACTTTAAATGAAAACTGAAAACTTGCATTTACAGAAAATGAAAGAACTTGCAGGAAAATAAACACTTTGGAGAAAACAATCAAAGGAACAACAAAGATTTGGAGCACCCCACTATAGTGGATGCGTCTGGTTGTTACACCACGAAAATCCCAGAAATTCCGTAGTGAGGTCATCCTTGTGTCTTACCATTTTACCCTCCCTCTTGCTATGTAATATAAAAGTAATATATCTATCTATCTAAACTCTGATCCCTTTTAGCACCTCCCCGACAACGGCGCCAAAATGTTGGGTAAAAACATTGATCAAATTATAACAGAATTCCAATGATTTAATTGTCAACCCGGAGAGAGCGTAAACTTGTGAGGCACAAACAAAATATATGAAAGGGAAGAGTGTCGTTGAACTTAATCTATAACTGAAGTTGAATCTAAGTTATGAAAACAGGAAATTAGATGGAAATAAAACTAATTGCAGAAAACATAAAATTGCATAAATTAACTTAATAAAGCAAGACTGAAATTGCATGAAATAAACTAGTATAAAGCAATCGAAATTAACTTGTGAGATCACGGTAAATCTATACTAATAATTCATAAGCAAAACATAACAACTCATAAGAAAGAAAGTGCTGGAAATATATATTAACATAAGAGAGTCAAAGGAGGTGCATGAAGCATAATCTTCATTACAATTAGAAATCTATTCTATAACTAACTCTAAAACTATTCTCTACTTCTAAACCACTAGAGAGATCTCCAACCAAAATGAGGAGAGAGCCCTCCTATTTATACATGAATTCAAGATATTTGATCATAATTACAATCCACTATTCTCTCAACTTATCCCTCAAAACCCTCAACAGATGGACAACTCATCCCTTCAAATCCTCAACAAATCTACAACTCATCCCTCAAAATTCTCTAACAAATATTGGATGAGGTATTCTCTCCACACCTCCATGTTCTTCTCCTTGAAGTTAGCCACATCTAGAAGATGAAATTCGAATCTGAGGCTAGGTGGCCACTTTTGAGCTTGTTAAATTCCTCAAATACACCTGTAAACATCACCAAACTCACCCAACTTTAAAGTATAATGAAAATATGTTATTTTTCTCAATAATTAGCCATAATTTCACTCAATAATACTAAAAAATAAATGATTTGGAAAATGTAATATAAACCCATATTTATTATGAAAGTGGTGAATATTAATGGTTTTATGGAAAGAAAAAATAGGAATAAGATGATAAATGGTATGTACAAGATGAATAAAATGTGGTCATTTTGCGGCTCAACAATGGCTGAATAGATGCAGATGCCGCAGATATATCATTGAATATATTAGAAGGATATTTCTCGGTTCATGACTTTTTCGATCGGGAAAAGATTACTTTTTCACTACTCAAAGTCGCCCCCCATGTCAAGGACTGGTGGGAAACCTACCGTGAGAGAAAGGATGAGGATGAACCCTCTCTGTTCTCGGTTGTTCCCACTTGGAATTCTTTCCAAGATGCCGTAAAGGGACAATATTATCCCACAGGGAGCTATGAGGACAAGTACATACAATGGACTATGCTGCGGCAATAAAGAGATCAAGATGTGCATGAGCTGACGAATCTGTTCCATACCCTGTGCACCAAGTTGGGTATCAAATATTCAAAGAAAAATTTGGTGCTGAAGTACCGCAGTTGTCTACATAGATACATTCAGGAGGAAATGGAGTTCCTTGACATATCCTCACTTGGTACAGCATACCGGTATGCTACCAAAATTGAGCAAAAGTTCAAACAAAAAAAGCGAGACTTTGGATTTGCAAATCAAAATCAAGCGAAAGGTGCCCCCAAACCATAGAACCAAGGACACAACCAAGGCATAGCAACTCAATACAACTTGCCAAATTTGCAAGCAAAGAGCAACATTGTGAAGCCAAAGAAGGAAGCAGGAAAGTGGTGCGAGTTCCATAAGAGCCCCACTCACAACACAAGTGAGTGTCGGGCCAAGCAGTCAATAATGGCTGAGATAAAGGCTTCAAAATATGATGCATACTCTAACACTAAATCAGAACTTGAGAAGGGGAATGATAGAGGGAAGAATATTATTGATGTAGAACCCAATGCCACTATTGCCACCACGAATATCTAAAAGGAATAACAAGAAGATTCAGAGGAGGAGGAGTGTGTTTCCCACTCCCAGATGTGGGTAAAGGGTTCCCCGCTACAATTCATTGTCGATGGTGGGAGCCAAAATAACCTCATTTCAGTAGAGGCCATGAAGCAATTGGGATTTCCGACCACAACACACCTGCAACCATACACCATCAGGTGGCTTCACCAAGGATGGGATCTCTGCATCAGCCAGCAGTGCCGCCTTCCCTACAGCATCAAGCCCTTCATCAATGAGGTATTATGTGATATTGCTCCTATTGATGCTTGTGATGTATTATTAGGTCAACCATACTTATGGAAGCGACACACTATGTATGAGTCTTGGCCTCATGTTATTATTATTATGTTGGGAAATAAGTTTTACAGGATTCCAGAGGTACCACCTCCTGTCGCTATCTCTTTGGTTACTACAAAACAATGTAGTAAGCTCATTTCCAAAACTGGGAAATTTGTTTTCTTGATGATCCGCCCTTAGGGAAAGAAGAATATCATGGACACAACCTCTATATAGGGTTCCTCCACATGACAACAACAAATGGAAAAGGTCATGGAGGAGTATCGAGACATATTCACCTCATCCACAGGGGTTCCTCTGCACTGTCAGGTCAAGCACCCCATCGATCTCATCCCAGGTGTGCCACTGCCCAATGGACCGATCTATCGATGCTCTGTTTTGGAGAATGATGAAATCAAGAGGTAGATTTAGGAGCTGCTACATAAGGGTCACATCCGGACAAGTTCATCGCCCTGTGGGAGCCCGATCGTGTTGGTATAGAAGAAGGATGGGACTTGGAGATTCTGTATTGATTGTTGAGCACTAAACAAGATCATTGTCTGGAATAGTACCTAATCCCATGGATTGATGACCTCCTAGACCAGCTTAAAGGGGAGAAATATTTTAGCAATATTGACTTAAAGTCTGAGTATCACCAGGTACCGATCGAACCAACCGATGTGTGGAAGACTGCCTTCAAATCCAAGGAGGGCCTTTTCAAATGGATGGTCATGCCTTTCGGGCTGACGAATGCTCCCACAACCTTAATGAGATTGATGGATGACATATTCCAGCCATTCACCAACTCATTTGTAGTAGTGTACTTGGATGACATCCTGATATTCAACCAGACTTGGGAAGAGCACCTCCACCACATCCGACAGGTCCTCCAAACACCGCGGAAGCACAAGTTGTGTGCCAATTTGGAAAAGTGCACCTTTTGCATGACCCAGGTTCAGTATCTGGGATACATTATTGATGAGTGTGGGGTACATGTGGATCCAACCAAGATCCAAGTCATTCGGGATTGGCTAGCCCCAACTACTCTAATAGTGCTTCGCAGATTTCTGGGTCTTGCTAATTTCTACAGTAGGTTCGTGTTGGAATTCTCTCATATCACTTGGCCCTTGAGTCAAGTCACCAAGGGAGGAGCGAAACCAAAAATCTTCTGGTAAGAAACTCAACAGAAGGAATTTGCATAATTGAAGCATTGCCTCTGCTGTGCCTTAGTGCTCACATTACCAGACTTGCAACAACCATTTTATATCGAGACATATGCCTTTGACTATGCTATTGGGGCAGTCCTTACTCAACAAGGGCATATAGTGGCATATCATAGTGATACACTATCTGACACAGTCTGTAAATATCCCACTTATGAAAAAGAGATGTATAATCCATTGTATGGGCTTGCTGACAATGGAAGCATTACATTTTGGGGAAGGAAACAATCATCCACACAGACCACTGACCCCTGTAGTTCATACAGACACAAGGGAAGTTACAAAATCATCTCCATCAGAAGTGGTCCACATATCTACAACAGTTTCATTTGAACATCAAGTACAAGAAGGGAAGCACCAATAATGTTGCAGAATGCCTCAGCTGACCACCGATCGTGGCGATAACCACCATGCTCAACTCTTGTGGGCACAAGACTTCTGATTGGCTGCTTCTCTACAAGAGTGATCCAAAATTCATCCACACATATAGGACACTCTTGGAGGGAATCCATGTTCCAAATTTTCACCTCTAGGATGCACTACTATGTCACATGGGACACCTTTGTGTTCCTTCAAGCAAGCATGCCAAGATGATTTGGGAAGCGCACTACAGTCAGGTCGCTAGGCATTTTGGGGTCGAGAAAATAGTGGCAGTACAGTAGAAGTATTTCTATTAGCCTAACCTTTGACAGGACGTTGGGAATTACATTTGATCCTGCACTACCTGCGCCATTGCCAAACCGTCCATCAAGAAGCAAGGCCTCTATACTCTGTTTCCTACCCCTAGTCGACCTTGGGAATCCATCTCAATGGATTACATGTTGGGCCTTACTCATACTAAGCACGGAAACAACTGTGTTTTCGTGGTCATCGACAGATTCTCAAATATGGCCATAATGGCGGCCTTCAAGAAGAATATCACAGCAGAAGTCACTGCTAAAATCTTCTTTAAACGAGTGTGGGTACACTTTGGGATCCCATAGTCTATAATCTCATATCAGGACAGTAGGTTCCTTAGTACATTATAGTATAGCCTATGTTCAATGATAGACACCAAGCTCACAAAGTCCATAGCTTTCCATCCCCAGACTGATTGCTAGACAGAGGTTGTCAACAAGATGATTGTACACATTTTGCGCATGTACAACTCAAAGCATCCACACACATGGGATGAAAGCCTCCCCTATGTACAACATAGCTATAACCAGGCCCTCCAAAACTCAACCGACCACAACCCCTTTTAGGTGGGATTGGGATTCCAACCACTATGTCCCATTAACATAGCCATGCCATTTGCAGCTACTCAGGCTGATTCAGCTCATGTCCACTCTAAAGTTTCCAAGGTGAACAAAATTGAGTGCATTCAACACATTCACTAACAGGTTCATGACATATTGGACAGATCCAATGATAAGTACAAGCAGTCACATGATCAGCATCGGGTGCAACACAACTTCCATGTGGGCGACAAAGTGTAGCTACATTTGCAGAAGGAGCGCCTCACTGGACCCCACCGCAAGCTTCTCCCGCTTCGATATGGGCCATACACCATCACCAAGGATATCAGAGACAATGAATTCAAGCTCAGTATTCCACCATTCCTTGGTCTGCACCTAGTGTTCAATGTGGATTGCCTTCAACCCTACTTTCCACCTCTACTAGACATGTCAGACATGGAAGAACAACTCACACCAAGAGAGTTAAACCCAGACTGCATGGAACAAGCCACCATTGATCAGAATATGGACACACATATCAAGAACACCCACAAGCAGAATATCCCGCTATATCAAGTTGTCAAAGCAAGCCAACTCCTTCACTAGGGAAAGTGGCTCACCAGGGACCAAGTTTAGTAGAAGTTTCCTCATCTCATGGAGGAACTCAACACAATGGGGACCATTGCTTCCTAAGGGGGGAGAAATGATCCAGAAGGATATTGGTGGCCACCCACCTATTCCACTTGGATCCCCACCATTGTTTCTTTAATTTTTCCAGTTTCCTTAATTGTAGCACAATTTACTATTTTTGGCAATTTTTGGGTCCTAAACTTTCGAAGCCGTTTTGAGGCCCTAAACGGCATTTTTTCAGCATCGAATGGTCGAGAGAGAAATTGGTCGCTATAGGGAAATTTCCAACCATAGAGGCATCCTTCTCCATCTCCTTCAAAACCCCCCAATGAATCTCATATCATGGAACATTAGAGGGTGTTGTGCACCTTGGAAGAAAATATTTCTCAGAAGCAAAATAATAGTAGAAAAACCCTCAGTAGTATTTATTCATGAAACCAAACGATCTGAAGAAAAATTCAAAACTATGGCCAAAAAGATTTGGAAAAATAGTGTTTCGATAGCTACTCATGTGGTGGGTGTTGCGGGAGGTTTGGGCATATTATGAAATCCCCTGGACATAAGTATGTCAAATTTCATGGCCACGAAATTCACCATATCGAAAAAATTCCACATCCTGGGAACATACGCCAAAGGAATTCTAACTAATGTGTATGGTCCCTTTGCGCTGGCTTACAAACAAACTTTCCTGAGCTCTTTATAGGTGATCAACCACTTGGTGGGTCAGAAACATTGGATTTTAGGAGGATATTTCAATCTCATCTATAGCGTATAGGAAAAAAGGTCGTATTTGAACCCTTAGCTCCTCTAGCAATGACTTTGACACGTTAATCCATGAATTGGCCCTAGTAGAAATCAACACAGAAAATAGTATGTATACTTGGACCAATAAGTGATATGGGGATAGACACATCACTTCAGACTGGACCGCTTCCTTATCTCGGAATCTATCCTCAAAGGTGGGGCAGACATAGCAGCTCTTGTCCTCCCTGCAGTAGGTTCAAATCACTGGCTCATAAGCCTTAACTAGTGAAGACAAGGAGAACATATGAGAAGGCCTTTTCACTTTGAAAAGTTTTGGCTTTCCCATCCATACTTCCAACCTCTCATCCAGCAATGGTCGAATGAATTCCACCCCCAAGAAGGTACCCTTATGTGCCAATTCCAACAAAAATTAAAATACATCAAGGAGTAGGTTAAAGTCTGGAACATAGAAATTTTTGGTGACATTCATTTGGAGAAGGTGCAACTAGAGAGGCAACTAGAAACTCTCCAAAGGACCACCATGGAGGAGGGATACATTGACTCAACAAAAGAAGAGGAGAAAACATTGCCGGAAGCTTTTGAAAGAAGAGAAAAGCAAGAGGAAATTCTTTGGAAATCCAAATCCAGGAATAAATGGCTTAGAGAGGGAGAAAGAAATTCTTTCTTCTTCCATAAAGCCATTATTCAGCATAGGAAAGCTAATAGAATTGTTCGTATAAAAGCTAAATATGGCACGATGGTAGAGAATCATGAAGATATCAAAAATGCTCTCATTACTCACTTCAAAGGAATAATGAAAGAACCTAAAGTGGAAAGAAATAATGAAATGGGAAAAATTATCAAGAACATCCCCAGTGTGGTAAATTCAGATCAAAACCAGCTCCTAATGCGACCCATTGAGATGGATGAATTAGAGGAGGTGGTCAAGAAATTAAAATATGACAAAGCACCAAGCCTGGATGGATTCACCACCAATTTCTTTCATGCCTGCTGGAGAACAATCAAAGAAGAAGTCTTGGATATTGTGGAGGCATCGAGGAGAACTCGGAAAATCCTCAAATATTTCAATTCAACTTTTATTACCCTCATTCCCAAAGAAAATGGAGTGGAATCCCCAGGTAAATTTCGACCCATCGCACTTTGAAATGTCATTTTCAAAATCATTAAAAAAACTATTGCTAATAGAATCAAGCCACTACTTACTGGACTAGTTTCCAAGGAACAATATGGTTACATAGAAGGTTGTCAAATTCTTGATGGCATCATTCTATCTCATAAAATTATACATTCCCTCAAGACCTCCAAAAATTATGGAATGCTCATCAAGATCTACCTTTCCAAAGCCTTTGACAAACTAATCCAGGAGGATATTGGTGGGCACCCTCCTATTCCACTTGGACCCCCTCCATTGTTTCTTTCAGTTTTCCAGTTTCCTTAATTGTAGCACAATTTACTATTTTTTGCAGTTTTTGGATCCTAAACTTCTAGAGCCATTTTGGGGCCCTAAACGACATTTTTTCGGCATTGAATTGTCAGGAAAATAGGAGTCCATTCCAGACTCAATATTTTCCATTTATGGATGTAGTCCTTGAATAGATCTTTCTAACAATGTATCATGTGCGTCAAATGGAGGTAGTATTCCAAAGGTACAACCCCCAAAAATTGATGTACCAAGTTACCCATTGGGGCCCAAATTCTAGCGTTTCACCTCCTAGGGTTAGGTTTTTGGATGTGTGGGGTTTTTATTGTTTCTCAAGAATATATAGGCCTTCAAGCCTCATTGTAACATAGAGTTCAAAGGCATGTATCCACCACATCTCTTCTCATAGATAAGCTACCAACACTCTAGCTAGCTTATTTCCATTCTGTATGTAAACAAGTTTCAGTTCTTTAATTAATGAAATGAAGTGGTATTTTCATTGCATCTTTGTTATTTGTGTATTTTGTTGCATTCCTACATAAATCCGGATCACAAACTTAATTGGAAATTCATGGAAAAAATGCTGTTAGATTTTGGTTTTCGTCAACAATGGGTGAAATGGATTCTTACACTAGGTCCACCTTTTTCTTTTCTATTCTGGTCAATGGATCGCCCTCTCAAAATTTCAAACCCTCTAGGGGCATTAGGTAGGGGGGCCCTCTTTCACCTTTCCTCTTCGTACACATTATGGAAGGATTGGGATGAATCCTCAAAGCCAAAATACTCTCTCATGAGCTCAAGTACTTAAACCCCCATGGCAATATGGAGCCTCAGTCACACCAGCAATTTGTGGACGACACCATGCTTCTTGGTTGTGCTTCGGTGAAGGAAGAAAAAGATATTAAGATCTATCTCAATACTTTCCTCACTACCAGTGACCTCAACATAAACAAGGAAAAATACCAAATTCACTTCTTTAACACCTGCCAAACTGGAAGAATCCGGGAAATCTGGATAGAAAGTAATAAAAGAATCTTTAATAACAGATCCATAACGATAGAGGAGGCTTGGAAGGGTCTCAAAACTCACATACATGAAACCTTAAAATTTAATTCATGGAATGACAAGGATCTTACCACCAATAGAAATGAGATAAAAATTCTTCATGATTGGAACATAACATCCATCTGAATCTATATATGGAAAGTAGGGAAGAACAGACTCCAAGCCATATCTCCCACCCAGTGGACCTGTCCACCTACTGGTACATTCAAATTAAACTTCAATGACACCTCCAAAGGAAATCTGGGTCTGATTGGATTTAGGGGAGTTATAAGAGATAAGGAAGGAGCTATCCAGGGAGTCTATTTGGGATCCATTGACACTTCCACCAACAATGTGATTGATTTGGAAGTAATGGTAATGGGAATGGAATGGGATTGGCTCCCACTCATTTTGGAGGGGGACTAGCTTCTGATCATTAATATGGTTAGGAGGTTGTAAGCTGGTTCCACCGAAAGTAAAATCTCCAACAAATTCCATTTGGAGGGTAGGCTAAGAACTCTACTTGATAACCTAGAGGGACATCCAGCTGTCCTATTTAAACATGTTAATAGAATGGCCAACAAGTTGGCCAACTCTATTGATAATAAAGGAATCCTAGACAAGGCCACCTTTCATTCTTTCAAGTGGGATGATTATCACCTTCCAGTAGAAAAATGAAATTGGCTTCGTTTAGCCTCTCAATACCTTTGCTACTTAGATGCGAGTGGTCAACAGCCAACTGAGGGTGATTATGACAATGACTAGGTGCATGAGGGGACAAGTGTTGACCCTAACCATTCTTGACCACATGCATAATAAAAATGGTGCAGGGTTCAGGGAGTGTAAGATTGTTAAAATGCATGACATACATACCATATTGCACAAGGGAGTTTATGGACATGTGATTTTCTTTCAGGTCATGGATCTTGGTGGAGATTCAAAGGAGGTGGTCTATGTGCAAGGCCATCCCTCAAGCACGAAAATGCATACTTGGTTCAGTATTGGCGGGGTTCTGTGTTGGCATCCTATTATATATTTTAGCAAGGAGAAATGAGAGATTATGACATTAAGCATTGTGCAATTGGTTTTGGAGAAGCACTATCACACAGGATTACGAAATCCTAGGGTGAACAACAGCACTAAGGGAAGAAGCTGGAAGCATAAGAGATTAGATAGACATTTCCATTTCACCAAGGTTTTTGTCTGTGCTTACAGGATGGAAAATCTAGGTAATGAAGAGGAAGAATGGGAGGCACTTAACCAAGAGACCCCAAATCACATCAGACATTTCATAGCTATAGTCATGGAAAATGTGATTTTCAATGAGTTTCGTCTGAAGCTGGGTCGAGAAGTGGTCATGTCCAATTACTGGTGTCTCAATTTCATCCTCTCGCGTTCCATGAATGAGAGGGAGAGATTTGTAGAGATATTTAAAATCACCATTGGTACTTTCAAGGAGGATGCTGAAACTGGTATGGTTGACATGAAGAGAAGGCTTCAGCTGGCCGAGCCACCTTTTCAGTGGGGGAAAAGAAAAAATGAGGATGAGGGAGCAACAATGGAGCCGGAGGAGCCAAAAATGATAATGGAAGCACCAGTAATGCTGACATGGGGGAATCAGAATCCATTAGGAGGCACTAGCCTCATCCTCGATCCGGGTCCTTTTCCTGTTTCTATGTGCTTATCCTCCTTTAGTCTTCCTATTTTTATGTGCTTGTAGGTTTTTCATGTGTCTATCTATGGCAAGTAGAAGAATGAGGATGCCACAATTTAGAGGTTGGGAAACCCTCACCCTTCAATACATACAATCTGGTCCATTTTGTTTATCTTTCTTGTTTGGTTATAGGACCATTTCTTGACTCCATGTTTCAGGAGGCATGATTATGTAAATATTTTTCTTTGGTTTAAGACATAATAGAAAAGGACCTATCTTATTAACAAAAAAAAGATGGTTGTCATTAAGGGGGAGTGTTAGAAGGTAAATCCAACCATACTTGACCATCTATGACTCAATTAGGGTTTTCTTTTGCATTTTTTGATGTAATCTCAAGGAGACAATATAGTAGAATTTAAGAGGGGGTGATGAAAATAAGTTCTCTCATTTAATTTCCGTTGTCATTATGGGGGAGTATTAGAAGGTAATTCCAACCATCATTGACCAAGTATGAGTCAATTATGGTTTTCTATGATAGCTAATGGTATTTAGTGTCCCATGGTAATGACCCAAGGTATTTGGTGTTCCATGTCAATGACCTTTAGTATTACTAGTGGTTTAGTGGTTTTAGTTAATCATATAATCTTATATATATTTTTGTTAATATTGAGAAATCATACCATTTCTTGTAATGTTTTCATAATCTTTCATGCTTCGTGTTCTTTATCATTTTCTCTGCCCAATAAACTTGATTGAAATTACAGCACTGTATGGTCCAAAATGTATTACTTGAATTGCCTATAAATTGTTTATGGGTAATAAATGCCTACACGATAAATAATATAAAATTGAATATTTGGTAAATAACAAATTAAACTTAAACAAATAATGGAGGAATATTGGACAAGTATAATGACTATTTACTCATATAGCCATTCATGTGGAATATTCTTTGCAATCCATGATTAATCATTAAAGTCCATTATATAATGGCAGTGTTCAATCATTCATAGATAACTCAAGAGCTATTTGTAATAGAGATTAGCTTAAACAATTTGGATATTAGCTTAATCCATTCACATTTGCTTGAACATATCGTCCATAATGACCTTGGTCAATTGATGATATGATTTCCAAGTCGTATTGGTTTCATGTGTGTTGCGTGTGCTTGAAATATTTCGTATATTGTTTGAATGAAATTGTTATGAAAAAGAAGTGGGGTTGCAATTGCTACAAATCAAAAGTAAAGGATATGCACAAAGAGAGATGTTTTATTGTTTTTGCAATATTTTTAAGTTTGGGACAAGGCTTGGTGGATAGACAGGCTTCTCTAAAGTCACATATTTCCACCCCTTTTCATGAGAATAACATCACCAACCAACACAACTTGTCAAAATCACTCCTTTTTTTACCAATTTCTCTTTACTATTAGGTAAGCAAAACACATTTATTGTTAACAAAAAGTAAAGTTGTTAATTTCTTCGAAATGTTTAAATAAATGAAAATAATTTTTAAGCGGTATAAATGTGGCACGTGAAGGAATATTTAATTGTATGAAGCAGTAAAAAATTCTATTTCCTAGTTGTTATTGTATTAACAGGGCTAGTTGGATCCTTTATTTTTTGAAAGGCCTGTAAAAGTTAGAAGGAAGCACGAGGTAAATGAGTGGGAGTTGCAAAATCCCTTGATAGGTGCAATGATTCTGGACCTACCCCCACAAGTATATAAGGAAGCATAAAGCAAGGGAAAGAGAGATATCAAGAGATATCATAGCGTAAGTAGAAGAAATACATAAGCAGAGAAGCAGATAATAGAGAAGACATTGAGAAAATATTAATTTAATGTATATGGGTTTTGGGGTGATGTAATTGGTTTTTGGGTTCTTTATCCTCTGTGATTCCACAACACATAATTCCATGATTTTTATAAGGTCATATATCCATGGATTTGATGTAATGAAATTTATCTACAATAATAATGAAGGAGTCCCCCCCCCTCAATTTTTTGTGTATGGTTAAGTTGTAGACAGTTTATTGTTTAATGGATTGACCGTGCACTTGTTATTTATCTACATATTATGATTGGTATGTTTATGTTGTGATAGTATAATGATGAATGTTATTATGTTATGAATAGTAAAAATATTCACACATATATTTATAGTTAACACTCCTTATCACATAGAGGTTTTGGTTGTGCTTCAGGTGAGACCTTCCCCTTCAAGGGATTGAAAATGAAAACACACTATACTATAGAGGTTCCCTTTATTGGCCTATCCACAAGAAACATGTCACTAATTTTGAGCCAACAAATGGTTCCATTTCCGAGACTTGGTTCTTAACAAAATTCTATTAAATGTATGGATACTCGAGTGACGTGGAGCCAAATTCAATTATGGTGGGACAAGAAGATTGAATATTTCATAACTTAGGAAGTTGAATTATAGGGTTGGGAAGCATCAAGACTCAAGCAATATATCTTCTACATAGGACCACAACTAGATCAATACAAAATTTTGTGGATTTAATATTGTGTAGTATTTACAAAGTGGTTGAGAAGACTTGCATAATACCTTGAATATCACAAGTGACAAACAAGTTTTTTCCAATGGAATCGAAGGGATCTAATTGAATTGTATTGTATAGATTCATGCTTGACAAGAGATATTAATTTTTGGGTCAAAATAACCCTCATTGGTTATATTATGGAATTTGCAGTAGAAAATAATTAATTGGTGTCTAAGGAAAAATAAAAAATCAGAAGGGGATTCGCTAGGGGGAATTATTGAAGGAAGTTCAACTATGGATTAAAAAGTTGATGGTTGAATTCAAATTATTGCATCTAAACTAGATTATAATGGATGAGAAAATCCCTCACGCCCAAGGGGAAAGGTCGAGGTGATGCTATTATGTTATGGAAGGTAGGAACTACCTTCAATGGAAGGGGAATCTAGTAACGATGATGGGGATGAATGATCAGGAAGAAGAGTGGAAATATGTAAACAATGATAAACAACATAGATGAGAAAGACATAGAAATAAAGTGTGCAAGTCATAAAAGAGATGAAAAATAGGGATAGAAATGAAGAAAGTAAAAATGAGCTACTATATATGAATAAGAGAGAGGAACTAACTATATCAAGGTCAAGTGAAAGATGGATAGAGGTGCTAGACATCCTAGTAAGATGAAGCTAGGTAGAAGGCCCAAGTAAGAAAGAATATGAAATACAATTTCCAAGTAACATAGTGACATATCAACCATTAGAACCACACCTTGGTGTAGTTGTGGAACAATGTGAACTATTAGGACTTGTGGAAGATGGAATTGCCACAAAAAATGAACCCCCCATTGCCATGGAAGTAGATACCAGGCGCAATGGAAGTAACACTCCTTTGATCGACCCCAGGATCCTTGCATAATTTCATAACAAACTCTAAAAGCTTTGTTTTGCAATTACCTTAGTCATATGAGTAGTAGCACAAATAGTCTACAAACAAGTTCACTAGTAGAATATTGTAATAGTAGTTCCTCAAAAATTTGTGGTAATGCTATAACACAACTAAGGCCTAGAGGATTTATGTTAATAGGATCCTCATATATAACAATGGCTAGAGTACCAGTATGATCACCTATGAAATGTGTAGAATTTTGGGTGAGAGGAGGAAAAGATGATGTGACACAACATTGGTTCCTCTTTCAAGCAATATGGAATGCCAGAGAAACTCCATCGATGTCCAAACTAGTTGAATTTCAGATGGAATTATGAGAAATAACTTTATAGTGGTACATGCAATTGATTGAAAGGAGAAACCCAAATGCATCAACAAAAGAAATTATTCCTAGATGAGTTTTCACAACCTAAGTTAGAACATCAAATTATTGCGGAACTAAAAGAAATTCAACATATACATGGAGAATATTCCTAGGAGTATGCACAAAGATTCATGGATGTATTAACATAGATGTCATTCCTGATGCATGATGCCCATCATAAGGAATGGTTTACCCAATGACTATTACCTTTAACAAGAATTCCCCTATTGCAACAAATTATAAACTCACCCAAAAATACATTAGAACATGCTATGAAGGTTGAGTCCATAGCTAATTTTAGAATGACACTACAGTAGGGACTTTATCATGTTCTAGGGAATTAACCTAGGTACATAGTAAAATGGTGGAACTAGCTAAAAAAAATTAAGAGTTGTATATGCCAAATCCAAGTAGGTCACAAGTATACTGTACACGATGCATGCTAAAGGGATATCATGTATCAAAGTGTCATAGGATGATCAGAGGATTAATCCTGCCAATATGACCATTTGGAAGTGGATTAAGTGAAACTATTGTGAAAGTTGTTGTAGTGAACCCATTTTAATCAGAATGTTGACCAATATACCTAGACCCACCAAGTTGTTCTCCAAATGTTTACTACGATATCTATAAATCATATGGTCACCCTCCATGAATTTGACAAATATTACAAAAGTATTCCTTAGTTACTGATATTGTATACTAATAATTTTGTAGGTTTACTATACCTAGTTCTAAGAAATGTAGAACATTGGATGCATTAACATAAATATTAGACTTCTCTATACATCTAATAGGATATCAACCCTCAAAAAGAGGGGACAATGAAGGAAATGGAAGATGTTTTGGGAATGGATGATGAGAAGGATGCACAAGCCCAAGTTAATGTTACAATTGTAATGATATTGAACACCTCACTTGAGATTGGTCATTGTTTAAGAGACCCTGGTGCACATATTGTTGTACAAATTCCCACATTGTTGAAGAGTTCCTAGAGTTGATTGTGAAGTGGGAGGATCATGCAAGAGGCCAAGTAACTTCATTAACTTTGAACCTCGATAAAACCACAGTGTAGTAGGATTTGTTGTTACTTGGGGAGGAGTAGGAACTAAAGCATACCAACATAAAATAAACCCATCAGTAATAATAAAAGAATCTCTAAGGAAGACTAAATATGTCTATTCTAGAAAAAATAAATTTACCTTGATGCTACCACGATGTTCAGAAAGATATCGACCACATCAACCAGGGATGAGGTAGGACCTTCTCACCATTACAAATGTGATGGCATGCTAGGATTTGCTGAAAGAAGGACGTATATTGAGAAGGTAATGGAATTTGTTTATATGTGGTTTTCTCTGCTAAAAGATATCTTATAAGATGAAAGCACCACTCATAAGCTACACAAAACACTCCATCGAATACATGAGGTTACAAAAGATGATGAATAGATATACAACCTGCTACGTAAGAGAAACATCCAACTTGTGAAAAATAAAATAAGGAAAAGGATTGGACACAGATTTTGATTAGATGCACAAGTGCATGGTTACCATATTAAGAATGTGATGTTAGATTTTGGGTCCAATGTGAACATACCCATAAAGAACTCATAGCAAGAAATGGGTTGGCCACCTCTAGTTTTCTCTCCTATTCAACTGAGAATGGAGAACCAGTAGTGCATCTTCCCAATCGACTATGAAGAGAATGTTGAAGTTTATTTAGGAGGAATCAAAACCATCACACATTTCAAAGTAATTGAGATTATCATGGGAATCAGTGCCTACACAACACTATTCAACATAGAGCTTATAAATACCACATAGGGATCGACTTAAAGAATAGAAAGATGACCATTAAAGTGGATGGTATGAAGGTAACACAAAATTTAGAACCATACCATGTATCTCAATATACTGAGCCAGTACAAGGAAATATGGGAAGAGATGTTTTGGATAATATATACTACTTGATGAAAGGAAAATATAAGACTATGTGAACCCAAAAATGAAATTTTTAGTAAGTTGGATAAGTATTCATTCATTCAATTGTGACTCTAAAGAAGCTTGGGACAATTGGAAGAACCGGTGACAGAAACTCTCTTCTAGACATTGCACAATGATTAAGTCATTCCAATGGATTGGGGATGAATTCAATGATTCACAAGTATATGAAGACACCAATGTCTTAGAAAATGGACTTCTCAGTCATAGAAGAATATTGCATGGGAATACTTGACAAATTTCTCAGAGGAAATACTACAAGATGGTGGGAGACACACAATGATGATCTTCTTGACTAGAACAAAACTTGGATAACATTAATGATTAGGTTTAATATATCCACACTCAACAACAAAGTGATAGATATCTAATGGGGGAGACCAATTCCTACACCCACATTCAACTATATGAACATCAATAGGAATCATATATAATACAACCAAAGTTTAGAGTTCCTCAATTTTTTCTCAAGTTGGGACCTATCCCCAAGGATTGGTACTTGCATGAGGAGACAAGGAGACATACCTGTTGTTAAGGAAATGTTCCTATGGTTGGGGTTGAGGCCACCAATGTACTATTAGTATAAATATTTATATACAAATATTTGCAAGTATAAAAAAACAAGGTTTCAATGGTTAAAAGGGTTCATAACTTACAAACTGAAGGCTGATCCAAGATTTCTCTTTATCCCTCATCTTTCTCTCCAATATAAGAGACCTGCAAAAAAACTTCAAAACCTCGTCAAGCCAATTTGAACACATGTAAGGAGATGATATTCAATAGAATTTGAAACCGTAATCTAATAAACATGTGATCATAAACAGAGATGCAACATCTATCATACAATTATTTGGAAAGGGAATAATATCACATATTTATTAATAAATGGATAAGTACAAGATATACCTTATCCTCATGCAAGGCACCTCGTGAAACCTTCGATCTGGATCTCTTTCTTCTCTTCTCGAAGAATATCAGCCTCCAAGATCTACAACAAAGGGATATGATGGCTAGGAAAAAGGTAGTGGGGGTGAGAGTCCCAATTTCACTAGCATAACCATAACAAAGGCAAGGTCCCCTTTCATGGACCCATCTCCCTCTCTTATATAGTAATTTGAAGAGTTAGGGTCGAGGATGGATCAATTACAGTTGAAGGACTAGTTCCAAAACTACCCAAACCACCAAAATTTTGAGAATTTTATATCTTTTAACCACTTACAGGGATATTTACAGGTTTCCCACCAACAATTGTGTATGCAAAGTGAAATCCGTGGGTTTGCTTTTGAAAACTCATGAATGAGTAAAAACATCATTTTTAGGGCATTTCCAAGAATTTTCAAGAGTTGGTCTCTTCTGCAAAGTTGTTCCTTATTCCGATAAATTTCCAATGGTATAGAAAAGAGGTTAAATAGAATTACATAAATCCATATACGACCCTTCCATCCACATATTTCCTTTGGGTGACTCACAGTAGCTTTCATGAAGTGTCGTCATGCGACCAAACATGTAAATGTCATCATAGACGGAGAAGTGACATTTTGGGAAATAACAGATGCCCCCTAATATATGAGATTATAGGGTAATATGATAGCTGAAATACATTACAAATAAGAATGATTGAGTCATTGAGTTGAAGAAACTTGAGAATCCAAGATCGTAGGCTCGAATGAAGATACCTAAAAGAGAGATAAATGTCAGACAAAAATGATCTCTGGGACAAATGTCCATATACAAATGATCGCCATAAATATATAAGGTGGATCCAACATGTGTATAACTAATGTAATTATCATGGCCAAACAATATGAAAAAGGTGCGATATGAAATCTAAAGGATTCATGGCCACAAATGTACAACGTGGATCCATGCTCAATAATTGATCATAGCCACAAGAATAAAATATGGATCTATGTATCAACAAATGTCATGTGAAGTGTGTTAGGATTTATAATCCTCCCTTGACCAACCTGTCTATTAGATTATTTTAGCCTAACTTAGCAGTCTTTTATTAATTATTGGGTCCACTAGTACCATTGGGTCCACTTGGCCTAATGGGGCCACATGTACCAATAATTAGAGTGTGGGGAACATTGATGGAGGCTAACTACCACTGAATAAACTTGCATGCATCAATTTATATGCCTCTTGGTCCAATCCCTACATTTTAGGAGACACTATGAGTCCTAACACAAACCTCCTTCAGTTGTTAGGAGTTGGTTACTAGTTAAGCTTAGTTATTCCTCAGTTACATTCAGTTAGTTCACTTTCAGTTCAGTTAGCGCTAGTTATGCATGGCTGCATGCAAGGAGGTGCCTTTTCTCACCTACCACTTGTAGTTATACTGGAGTTAAATACTTGGACTTCGATGGTGATTTATACATATTTAGTTAGCCATGTAGTCAGATACAGTCAAATCCAGTTGGTAGATTCCAATTCATCCCTAATGATTTGAATTATTTCCTATGTTACACTATTGTAACACCAGATTCTTTAATGAATATAATGCTATAATTATTTGAGAAATACTTGTTTGTTTCCTATGAGATTTGATTTGTTTAGTTTGTATAATTCATTCCTCTTCATTGCATAATAATTAAGAATCGAATTGCACTCATTGATTGATGATCTAGATGGCACATCAATTCTAACATGGTATTAGAGCATAGGTATCATGTTCAATTCCCCCAAGATACGCCGAAGGCACGGTGTTGGAGTATCAGTACAACCTCCTCATTGTATAACTGTCATACCTCTGGGAATATAAAAAATGTGGACTAACCGCCACGCCTAGTGATATGGACTTGTGTTGGGTTTCAAATATTCATAAACATATGTAGGTTTTGGTGTAACAACAAACCTTACATGATATCAAAGCCATCTCAAGCAAGCTTCAAGTTTGTCTACTCTCCATTGAACACCAGAAGCAGTTGGGTTTCCATAGAAGTCCTAAAAAGAGTGCCTTGCTTCCTTTGAATTTATTTAGTGATGGTGCGGGCGTGACGAACCCTAAGAAAGTGTTCATGTCAAGAGCGAAGGCTTGATTCTAACATAGTTTGAATGTTTTTAGTTTTTGCATTGATACATAGCTTGATTGGGGATATTGTCTGATCAACAAGAGAATTATGGATTCTCAATCTTCCACACCTTGGATCCTAACACCCTTCAATTATGTTGATTGGAGGGTAGATATGCAGTTTTCCTTGTGAAAAAAATTCTACTACAAGATAATACTGGGAAGGGAGACAGAGATTGATCATTCATATGAGAAAACGAAGTTTTTGAACCGCTTAGATGAAGCTTTTGGTTAACTATGTACTCATATCTCTAGAGATCTCGTCTTCCACCTTGAAGGTTTGAGGATTCCCAAAGAAGCTTGGGAGAAGCTTGAAGTCTTGTTTGGCAAGAACGATGAGCTTCAAGGAAACATTTTGGAGAAAGAGTTTATAGCCTTACATCCCAGAAGTTTTGAGAAGTCCTTTCATTCTATGCAAAAATTCTCCAGTGACTCTTCTATTATAAATTGTGTGTATAGTTTATTGGTGATTGCTCCAGGAAAGGGAGAGGAATTTGATTTCTCTATCTCTAATAATGTTTCTGGTGTGCACATAAGTAATTATTTGGATATTTTGGAAATAATATCATATTTTAGGAGTGATCCATTAACTCTCATTGATATAGATCTTCCAGCAAATTCCTACATGATTGCATGCACAAATACTCAAGGTTTTGAAGAAGGAGAAAATTGTGCATCTACCATCTCGGTGGAGCATTCCCTTGGATCTGATATGAACCTATTTGGATCTGATATGATATTATTTGGATATTATATGATATTAATTGTTTCAATATTTCAGTTTCAATATATTTCAGTGTTTCTTGTAGTAGTCTCATCAATTTTGGTGTGAAAAATCAAGTACCGCAATTCCCCTTCAAAGTTGTTGTTGGTTATTTGATGTCATTATTCTTTTATGAGTTTGCTGATATTAGATTTTATGTATCTCTGGATATTTTGGAAAAAAATCATATTTTAGAATTGATCCATTCATCCTCATTAATATTGAGCTTTCAGAAAATTCCTACATGATTGCATGCACCAATACTCAGGGTTTAGAAGAAGGAGAAAATTGTGCATCTACCATCACAGTGAAGCACTTGGATTTATTCCAAATTAATTGGATGTGATTATGAGATTATTTGGATCTGATATGATCTTATTTGGTTCAGGTTTTAAGTTTCAATATCCTTCACTAATGCTTGTAGTTGCTCTCATCAATTTTGGTGTGAAAAATCAAGCATCGCAAGTCTTCTTCAAACTTGTTGCTGGAGATTTGATGTTAGTTTCCTCTTAATATGAGTTTGATGATATTGTTTTTTGTGAATAATTGGTTATTTATGAATATATATCATATTATGGAGCTCAATAATTCTCTCTCCATAGTCTGAGGGATTCTCTAACTATCTATTTGATCACATGCTCATCTCCTCACAGAACTAGTAAAGATGGAGACATTATGCATTCGCCTGGACACTTTCTATTAACACTTGGGGCTGATTTTACCTCACATGGTTTGATGTTCAAGGCTGAAATATATCATTTTCTTGGGTGTTCCTCACATGGTTCAAATTCTCAATCACTTTCACTATCTTATCAGTTGATTTCTGTTGCTCTACATGGGCCAGTTTCCATCTTGCAGCTGTCTATATTCCTAATTCAATTGAGCACATTATTATTCTTCCAAAGAGGAAGATTCCTCAATAAATATTCATTTAGTTTGAATTCAAAGGTTCACATGCATAGTATCAGAATGTTGCTGCACAGAAGAACCAAGATACGACATTTGTTGCTGCATAGTGCTACAAATTGCAGCAAAATTTTCACAAAGTTCTATTCAAAACTTGTTTTCATGATTCACTGCTTATATTGAGGGGGGGTTTTCCCATGAGTTTTTCCCCTATTTCATTGGTTTATTAAGCACCATTTTTTATCTTTTAGATTGTATATGGGTGACTTATGGCCTTGTTTCCAAGGCCCATAGTTTTCCAAGTTAGGATCCAAGGGGGTGTTAGGATTTATAATCTTCCCTTGAAAAAACTGTTTATTAGATTATTTTATCCTAACTTAGGAGTCTTTTATTAATTATTGGGTCCACTAGTACCATTGGGTCCACTTGGACTAATGGGGCCACATGTACCAGTGACTAGAGTGTGGGGAATGCCGATAGAAGCTAATTACCAATGACTTCACTTGCATGCATTAGTTTAGGCACCTCCTAGGCCAATCCCTACATTTTAGGAGCCAATGGGAGTCCCAACACCAACCTCCTTTAGTCGTTAGGATTTGGTTACTAGTTAAGCTTAGTTATTCCTTAGTTACATTCATTTAGTTCACTTTTAGTTTAGTTAGCAACAGTTATGCATGGCTGCATGCAAGGAGGTGCCTTTTCTCACCTACCACTTGCAGTTAAACTAGTTAGACTAATTATAACTGATTGTTTGACTGGATTAGACATTTGGAGTTAACTACTTGGACTCCAATAGTGATTTAGACATCTTTAGTTATCCATGTAGTCAGATATAGTCACATACAGTTGGTAGATTCGAATTCATCCCTAATGATTTGAATTCTTTCCTATGTAACACTATTGTAACACCAGATTATTTAATGAAGATAATATTATAATTCTCTGAGAAATACTTGTATGTTTTGTTGTGAGATTTTATTTGTTCAGTTTGTATAATTCATTCCTTTTCACTACAAAATAATTAAGAATTTGATTGCACTCATTTCTTGATGATCTAAATGGCACAACAATTCTAATAAAGTGTGACAAGGTCTCGTGCAACTCGGGAAATAACAAAAGAGGATGATGCTATTGTTGACCAAAGATCTTCAATCCAAACTACTCAAAGATACTGATCTATACCATGTGAATATATGAGCTGAAGTAGAATATGGATGAAACCGTTTGATTATGGGTCATTGATGAAAATCATTAAAATTCACGAGGGAAACCATCATTAATGAAAATGGTCCCCAAGGTACCTAGTACATTCCAACAAGTGTGAATAAATGGTCTTGAAGTCCAACACCAGAAGAATCCATCAAGTAGGAGACATTAAGGTATTCATGCTACCCAATAGCAAGGGATAATGCCACTGATGACTGCAATCCCCAAGGTATTATCATAAAATCTAAATCTCATTCCCATAGCAATATGTGTTGAAGTATAGAGGAAGAGATCCATTGGAAGAAAGGCATTAAGGCATCCTCCATCATCCAACACGAGGTAATTCAAAGAATAATTTGATTTGGAACTGGGACAAAGTTTTGCAACAAGCACCTTCGAAGACTTGATGTAATGAACTGATACCAGGGAGTGGCTGACACAAAAGTTCAATGCAGCTACATAATGACCGATAAAGGGTTTATCCTTGATCAATGAGATCGACACAATAATGACTCAGACATCTTTTTGACACTAAGGGATCAACGATACAAATATGTAATGTAGGAGACATCAACAGATTCTCCATATAATTGGAAAAAGAACCAAATGGAGGAGTGACAACTCTAAGATCAGGCATAATCCTAAGGCCAAAAACTAGAACCTAACTATTAATAGACTCAAATTGGTGCCTTTTTCAAGGAGACAAGACTTGATTCCATGATACAAAATACATTTGAATGAACTTCCCTTTCCTTGTTTCTTGTAAAAGTTTATTGAGTCCAAGAAATAAAACTTGAGACCTTATTCATTGTCAACAAGCTCGAAGAAGACGAATGCTTGATAAAGAACTGATTCATGGATTTTACGAGCCCAAATTAGTAGATGATCGGTGGAGTTTTCACAATTTGAGAGTCTGAAAATGCCAAAGAAGACTCTAGGGGGGTGCTTTTTCGTAAATTTAGTCTCTTGAGTCTGAAAATGTATAAAACAATCTAAAGGAAAAATATCTTAGCTTCTGAGGAACTAATGCATACCTTTTTCGTATTTAGTCGGCAAGGTCTAAAAAATGGGTAAACTATCACCGAACTGATGCTCCTTCAAAAGAAAGCATAACACTTTAGTTTTAACGAGTGTGAAGGAAAGCAAGATCACTCGATTCTTTTGTCCTAAATTTTTACCGAGCATGAAAATGGCATAATGAACGCTTGAAATATTTTTCATAGTTTAATACAGAGCACAAAAAAGAAAAAGTGAGCTCAAACAGGTTCCTTTTTCGTAAATTTAGTCCTCTAGGCCGAAAAAAGAGATAAACCTATACCTGAAGATACTCTTATAGCCATAGTGAACTAAAGTATTCATTTTTCATAAGTAATCCACATGGTACGGAAAAGGATTAAACTTATATTGATGTGGATGTTCCTTCACATCCTTTAACGAGTTTGAAGGGACAAACAAACTCGACAATATACTCATATTTAGGGAGTCGGACTAGAGCTTAAAGGTAACTCCATATACCTTTCCTGTAAATTTTTAATGATCCCGAAAAAGTCAACTCATGGCCTTCTTAATTTTTTTAACGAGCTCGAAAGAAATATAGAAGAATGATCTAAATGTGAGGAGAGGAGTGTCAAAGGCATGCAGAACTAGTTCCAATTGCAAGGAAATGACCTAAGCATAATGCATGGAACATGATCAAGAGAAGGACACTCAGTGACCATCTCCTCCAGGTAAAAGGTGTCAATTTGAAACAACATAATGATGCAAGGCTGAGCGATGATGAGAGTAGAGATGAGGGATTATACACTGATCTAAATGAGTGGAAGTTGACATCAAGATCATAAGCACAAGTAGGGTGTAGGAAAATGCGGTTATAGATTGAACACAAGGGTGAGGCCATTAAATAGTTATAAATCCAACTAATAATATTGTCTCCAAGAAACAATAGTATCAAGATCATATTCAAAAGAAAAGGTCCAATACAGGTCACTTTGGTAGAAACATTCGCAACATCGCTCTCTTCAACAAGGGGCATAATCAAGGCATAGTTAATCGGATAAGACTCTATAGCTCCAAGACCCGAGGATTTATGATCAGTACAATCAACCTCAAAAGGAAAGATAAATTCAACATAGCTTATAGGACCATGTCCCAAGAAGGTAAGCATGAAGGTAAGCATGAATGCAGAGGATTCTTCTCAGTAGTAATTAGACACAAGGGATATGAGGCCACATAATTCACCCGTGGAAGGGTAGTCTCTACCAAAACAATGGGAATTAACAAAGTAAATACTTGGTCTATAGTTGAGTGAGGAGAGGGATCAATAAATTCCATCTGATTGACAGTGGCAATGCTTTCATTATTAGGAAATTACATCACACAAAAGAGCGTAGAAAACACAAATTTCATAGAATAAACATAATCACACCCAAGGAGCATATTAAAGTCCAAGGGGTCTTCTATAACCATGAAATCAACTAAGACGGTCTTCCCACCTAAAGTATCAACTGTTTGAGTAAGAAATACCAAATTTTAACTAGTTCTTCTATCAAAAGCCAACAACTGATTATCAATTTAAATGAGTCCAGGATATCCCATGCCTCTTCGAGCACACATGGATAAAATACTTATATAAGCACCTTCATCTACAATACAACGAGCAATCATGTAGTGTTCAACTTGGACCTTTATTTGAAAAGGTGCAACTGAAGGAAGGGGTGGCTCCGCTAGGCTATCCCAATCAAAGGAATAAATCTGAGGGCTTGGTGGGAGTTCATCTGAAGTGAATTCAGTGCCCCATTGTCCAGAAAGTTCTGAACTAGAAGTGAAGAAAACATGACTATAAAACAACTCACTTTTTGAAAGAAGAGTGGGGTTAATTAAATACTGAATCAATTCAACTACTTGAATAAGTTCACTCTCCAAAGGGAGAGTAGGATTGACCAAATATTCCATTGGTTCAACCACTTGGTGAGGATCACTCTCTGAAAGAGGAGTGGGATTAACCAAAGATCACATTGGTTCAACCACTTGATGTATATCACTCGTTCAAAGAAGAGTGGGGTTGACCAAAGATCACAATCGTTCAACCACTTGATCAACCGAAGGTTGAATATGTTGTTGAGAAACTACAGGTTGTTTAGGAGAAGGACATCCTTGAGACTTAGACCACACTCTTCGTACCTATGCAATAGCAGGGTATTGATGGGTAAGATGGTCTCCCTTGAAAATCTTACAACGGAACTTAGGTTTACGTTTTGAATGGTGATTTTTCTCAACAGTGTCAACATGACTTACATTGGCTGATTGTTTTCCCCCATCATGACCTACATATACTGGGTGGTTGGGTTCAATATGACTTGCAGAGGTTGGGTAAGTGCCCCCAGCACAACCTTTAGAGGTTGAGTGGTTAGGGTCAACATGACTTACATAGGTTGAGTGTGTCCCGCCAACATGACTTCTAGAGGCTGGGTGGTTGGGCCCAACATGATTTGCAGAGATTGGTTGTTTCCCCCAGCATAACCTGCAAAGGCTGGGAGGTTAGGATCAACATGACTTGTAGAGGTTGAGTTTTTGTCCCCAGCATGACCTCCAAAGGCTAGGTGATTGGGTCCAACATGACTCACAGAGCTTGTATGGGTGCCCCCAACATGACTTGCATAGGTTGGGTAACTATCCCCTATTCCTATTCTTCCCCCTTTTATTCCTTTTAGATTGTAGGTTACTGGTATCAGAACTTTCACTGCATGAGGTAGAAGGAGGAGGAGAGGTTTCTACTAGTGAAGAGGAGACATTTTTTTTATTCCATTGATATAAGGTTCTTTCTTGAGAATCATCAGGAGGATTCAGGATAGTCGAAGTGGAAAAAAACCAAACTGGTATCCCAAGGGTGAATTTAGGCATATTCAAAGTGGCCATCAGGGGAACACCATTTTCCCAGTAAAAGGAAAAGAAAAAGAAGGTCCTTGCATGGGGCTCTCTTGGTTTTTGTACATAGGGGTACTATCCATAACCTCTAACTCAACAAGAATGGAAAGTCTAAGGTCAAATAACAACCAACAACACAAAGAACACACCACTAGAAGAAAATCCTAAGTATTCAGACCAGGCACACTAGGATACCTTCCAAAGGAGAGTCTAGGATGATGAGGGGCCATAAATAACCACTGAAGGGAGAAGGACATGTACTTAGGGTCCTGATACAATCACTTTCGGGAAATCATTTTGATCACCAACTGCTTTTTTTTTTCTTTAAAGAATATTCCATATCTACACCTTCATCCTTAAAAGTCGTTTTTCTTTATTTTTGGAATTACAAAAAAATTGCAAAAAATATAACAAAATTTTCATAAATCAATGCAATTATAATTCTTAGCATTACAATTTATAACAAAAACATCATGAAATACAAACATTCAAATATTTATTGAGAAATTACAGACCACCTTAAATTTTCTTGTAAATTGTATGTTGATCAAGGCCATAAATCAAGTCATTGCATAGCATCTTAACTTTTCTTATAGATTACGTTGTTATCAAGGCCATAAAATAATTCATTGTTATCAATGCCATAAATTTATTGAAGTTAATATAATCATATAATAAAAAAAACATTTCATTAATCTAACAAAAAATCCATAAATTAATGCAATTATAGTTATTAACATTATTCATAACAAAAACATGATAAAATACAAGAGTTATTACAATATTAATATAGAAATTAGAGAACACCTTCAAGGTCAGAAGAATATGTTAGCCTTTACTTTCACAAAAATAAGTTAAAATTGAACCATGTAATTTGTTTTCATGGTGTATTTATATGTATACAAAAGACATAAGATGAGTAATTTGGACAATGCCATATAAACATTCCATTCAATCATAAATTACTTCAAATTCATAAACCATATTTCACATCATATTGGTTCTTTACCAACTGAAATTGTTTAAATGTCACTGCATCCAATAATCAACTTTCTATTTCCACCATCATAACATGAAAAACAAGCAATATAATTAGACAATCAAATATAATAGTAACAAAATGATATCTCAATCTGTAAATGATGAAATAAAACACATGCATATCAATATATGTTGTTCATACCCACATTATATTCCTCAGTTGGCATGATAACACTGTTGTTCTCAAAAACATGTTTAGATCTAGGGCCTTGTCTTATTATGAACCACCAATATCTATCCAACACATTTGGGTAAAAGAACACTTGGTTGAGTGTTTTGGGACAACATAAGGCTCCTTACTTTCATCCCACATCTTTTTAGAGTTGATATATATCAACCCACTATCATGATCTTTATTTATGGTATTACTATCGAAGGTGTCCCACAACTTGCACCTAAAAATAACAAATTGACAAGATGACAAGTCCACTTGAATGATCTCTTGTATATTTCCGACATTACCCAAAATCCCTCCTATCAAGTTTGGATCACAGAGGCTATCACAACTAGATTGGTCGAACTCAACTTCCACTCCGCGGTCTTATGTAATGTTGATCAGAATATTTCACCTCCTGCGGACAGCAAGGTGTTCCACTAGTCTGAATGGTTCAAATCCAGAACAAATAGATCATACAGGTTGATAACTCCCCTAGACGTTGTAGATATCTGGAATACAAGGATTTGATAGTTCACATATGTACCTGCAAAATAGTTCAACACGAAATAGATCAAAGCAACCAGAATATGATCTACTAATCTATGCTAATGACTAAGGAATGTAGCAATATATATATTAAATCAAACATCAACAATATATATGGGACAGAAAATAAACTTGCATTAGAAAAATGAAGAAGTTTACAACCAAGCCTTAGTGTTGACATGCATCTCCATGAAACTAGCTCTTTATCCCCATAAGCTCCGACTCTAGCTTTCTATGCTCTCCTCAAATGATCTTGGGCCAAGAATCAGTCCAATAGCATAACAATACCTTCAATGTTTTCCCCTCAACCATGGCTATGAGCTCATATATATAGGGCTTTAATGGATAGAGATGGTTGATAAATTAGTGGGTGAGGCGGCCTCTAAGATCCTAGGATGAGGGATCTCGAGCTCAACCAACCCACAATAGTAGGGATAAGTGATATCTTGAGGCTTATCATCTAGAAGCCTTGATAAGCTTCTCTTTTTCCCCTATACCCAGGGTACCATGCTTCTCCTTCTATGACATAGCAGTTCTGGTAACAACCGCCTATGGACCAAGGGTGAAAGGCAGTGGCACCGCTTGTGGACAACCGATGAAAAGTGGTGCGAACAGGGGTACTGCTCCTAGATAAGGGAGGATGAGCGGTGCTAGGAATTTGTATGATAAACTAATAAGAAACCATTTAATCTTGACTCTAGAAACTGGGATTCAAGGCAAGTAGGTATGTCAAAGGTCTTATCACATGATGGTGATAGGATTTTGGTATAACAATATGCTCCCCAAATCATAAGTCTTAGAGTGATATGATAAACGAGAGCTTTGAGAAAAAATCGTTGCCAGGAGATAAAAATGTTGGCTCAATCAGAGTATGCAGTCAAGTAGGCATCTGTAGTACATCAGTATGTTGACTGATAGACACAAGTAACCAAACTCATAGCTGCAGACCAATACAAGGGAGATCCATGAGTGGAATAAACAAGCATGGATACTAGAATACAACGTAGATCCATGTGATAGAGGACTCAAACTTGGACATAGCTACCAGACATACAACATAGATCTATGTCATACAGACGCAAATTTGAGCATAGCCACGACCATACAAATGTGGATCCATGCTAGATATACAAAACTCCATCAAAACCTGGAAAAAAAATCAATGAGCACTTTTAAGCAAATACCCAGGGTCTTCGTCTCGTCTTCCACAAAGTACGATCCTATCCATGTGATTACAATGATTTGAAGTCGATCATGGTAGAAACCACTTGATTACCGACCAATGATGTGAACTGTTAACAAGTGCAAGGGAGATCACCATTAATGTCAATGATTCCCAAGGTACTCTAGTACAATCTACTGAGTGCGAATAGATGTCCTGACGTCGAACACCCAGTCGAGTCTATCGATCAAAGGTCAATGATGTGAACCTATGTTGAGAGTGAGAGAATCTATCATTAAGGAATACATATCTCAAGGTACTAAATATTGTTTCTAAGACTATTTCCTAGATGATGAGCTAATGTCAACGGGAATAGTCTCGTCGAAGGAGGGCCATGATGAGTCCCACATCGACGACATGAAAATCAGAACATAGTTCTGGAATGATGTGAATGTAGTAACCATATGACTGACTCAAAGGCGATGTATACTGCAGAGGTAAGACTTCTTCAGATTCCCTTTGAACATCAGGAAGAACGACAAAATTACTTGGCAGCATGACTAGACAAGACATATACACAATGCGATAGTGGACAATGCATTCTTTTGAAAGACTCAAAGGACTGGCATGACTCATGAAAGTGGATCGTCACGGAGATTAGCTGAATACCCAATTGACTGACATGATTGTGCAGACAAGTGCCATGTTCAAAGGTAACGACAAACAACTGCCATTATTTGCAAAATGATTCCCTTTCCCATTTTCCCCATCATGATCGATGAGTGCCTCTTTTTCGGTTTTACGAGTTCAAAGAGGGTAACAAACACTCGATATAGCTTGTCAAAAGACAAGTCCAGTCCCATATGTTTTACGAACCTAAGAGAGGAGGGGTTCATTCCCAAAAATGGGTCTTTCAATGTTTAATTTAACAAGTCCACCAAAAGAAAACTCAGTATCGTTCATATTTAGAGAGTCTGAATGAATACGAAAGAAGACTCCATGGGGGTCCTTTTTTGTATGATTTAGTCTCTAAGGCCTGAAAAAGTATAAAATCATACCTTAGAGAACTCTTCCAGTCATGATTGGCTGGAGCGTTCCTTTCTTGTTCATAGTACTGTCCGAACCGAGAAAGAGATAACCTACCGTCAGATGGACGACTCTTCAAATACTTTAACGAGCGTGAAGAAGACAAGATCGCTCGGCAATCTTTTCATATTTAGGGAGTCTGAAAAGGGTTTAAAGAGAACTCCATGAAGTTTCTTTACACAATGTCACTTTTTACGAGCCTGGAAAGATTAAAAAATGGACTCGACTATCTTTTCATGTTTAAGGAGTCTGAAAAAAGATGTGAAAAGAAGACTCTGTAACATCTCTTTACACAATGTTGTATTTTACGATCCTGGAAAGAAAATTGAACTAGACTTGGAACTTTGATACTAGATTTTAACGAGCATGAAAAAGTGTTGTAATAAATGCTCAATGACCTTTTCTGTTTTATGAAAGTACGAAAAATCCATAAACAAACTTTCCAAAGCTTTTACTAAAGTCAATCTACAGACGACTCATAAACAAGTGTTAAATGCATCTAGAATCAACATTACAGGATTACGACAAATAGATTTTGACCAGAACATGATGTAGTATCAAAAATATACTAAGTTAGACCCAAAAAATGTCTATATAAGGCAAGTAAATAGTAAAAAATCAAAACATTTCACTATTTACCTCTAGCAGAGAGCACTTGGAGCATTTTTTAGCTAGATTTTCCACAGCTGATACCGAGAGTTTCCACCGTCCGTTTTTAGTCTCTTCAGTTGCAGGTAAGAGCTAAGACCTTCTTCTTTAATTTCATAGATTTTATTTTGGGATTTGATGGGGTTTTAGGATTATTTGGCAAGCCCTAAAATCCTATTTCCAGGAACCATGGCTACCCCTTGCGGGATAGGCAGTACCACCCGAGAACTGGGCCAAGAACAAGGTGGACAGGCGGTGCCATCGCCTATCTCCAATGGGGCACAGGAAATGCCGACTGTCGAGAAATTAAACCAATGATATATACAAAATTAAATCATTCTTTTGATTTGTAATGATTTAAGGATGATATTGATGTATACCATTGTTGTTTTGGCAAGTCTAGGCTTCCAAAATATGGTGATATGGAAGGAAAGAACACATGATGACGAGGATGCTACTGCTGAAAGGAATCCAGTTTGTATTAACGCACTCCAGAACTGGGGACTTCTAAAGTTCTTCGGGACACCAAGCATGGTGTCCCACAAGCGACTACTGGAACACATACTGAGAATGTGGAATCCAGAACAGTAGTATTTCGAGTTGGGAGAACATATACTTACAGTGGAGGTAGAGAAAATCTACTTCTTGATTGTCCTATCAAGACAGGGTGCCCCTATCTCACTGACAGGTTCCTGTGGCACTGACATCACCACTAGAGAGCTCATAGATCGACACTGTGCACCAGGTACAGGCACATCAAGGAAGAAAATCCCCATCAGGGAAGTGGCAGACATGGCTCTATGGATCGTTCCGTTCACCATGCAGAGGGTGGCAAGGAGCTAGGGTGTACATCAGGCTTCCAGGGCACATATGATGTATTCCCTAGAGGCAATGGTACCTACGGTGTTCAACTAGGCGGAAGAATTGCTTCCAATATTCAAGGATCAACTAACTAAATGTCAGCAGGGAGAGCTGAAGAAATTCAGCTTTGGTTCCATCTTAGCTTGTTTCTTCCTTGAGAGGATCCCCAGATGAGGCCCCAGGTGACTTTCGGAGTCTGAGAGCATGGGGCCCCCGCATGCTTAGGTGGGTCCATATCATGGCTCACACAGGACTGGGTAGGGGAAGAGTGAATTTCGGTTATGCGTTCTTCATATAGCTATGGGATCAGATGCTCATGGTCGAGGACTATCCCTATGCGGGCACAGATTTTACAGGTGATCCTGACCTACCACTCCCACCTGGAGGGAAATGGGGAGACATTGGTAAGAAACAAGAAACCCTAAAGATGAAAAAATGTTTTTATGTTTTTTATGTTTTATATTTTTTATGACCTGTTTGTCTTCATGTAGATGATGGAGCAACGAGGCCTAGAGGAGCATCTCCATTAGACAGGTGAGCCAGAGCTCGCTTCATGCCGTAGGGTGATGATATCACCGGGGAGCTGGAGGAGAACCTTGAGAGGTTGACTCTGGACATCCCAGATGCTGACATAGATGACCTCTCGACTAGATCTCAGAGATCTACGGTGGGAGTACTAGGCTGATTTAGCAAGATACTTTGCAAGGTGGCTTGAGTAGTGATGTGCTATCACGAGCACCACTAGTGGATGAGACATGTATACTGAAAGTTGATAGCTTTAGGATTTTGCATGATGGTTTTTCCTGAAATCCTACGTGCTTCAGATGAGGCCTCGGGACCTATTTTTGTAACATTTTTCATATATATATATATATATATATATATATATATATACATACAGACTTTTACATGATGTTTCTATGTTTCAAATGGATGAATGCATTTTCTATGAGTTCTATGTGTCTTTAAATGGTTATTTACAATGTACCATGTTTGATTAACGTCATGAATGGGAAATATGCCAATCTAGGATGTAATTAGCCAATGAATCAGCAACTACATTATGTTCCCTAGGGATATGCCTATATGTAATGGTTCCAAATGTACCCTCCGATAGAGGTGGAGGAACACCAAGTTCCTAATGGTGTAGACATGGATTAAATGACAAACCATGAACTGAGACTCCATCAAGACTACTAGATCACAGACATCTTGGGAGGCAGCTTTAGTCAAAAGACCGATGACCGCTTCATACTCGGCGATGTTGTTAGTAGTGGGACCTAAGCAAATCGCTCCTGAACTGACCAAATCTTCAGCTGGGGAATAGAGAACCCAAGCAGCTGAGGCTAGATTCAAGGTGTGGAGGTAAGCACCATCAGCAAAGCCACAGAAATCCATATACATGACCAAAACATGGTATAAATAGATGCGGGCACAAAAAATCAAAACCATCTTGAAAATACTGAAAACACACTGAAATTCAATCAATATACATATATACAAGATACCATCCAAGAATCCCTAGGCATAGCACCTTTTCAGGTACAACCCATTGCGAGGTTGCCCGAAAGAGATTCCATCATAATCTACCAACTCATAGGCTCCTTTCTCTAACACCTTGGAAATAACGAAAGGTCCATACCACATAGACTCGAACTTACCCTTTCCTAGCTTGTCATATCTCTGGTCATAAGTCAAAACTAGGTCGCACTCGTTGAAAACACAAGGATGGACGGATTTATCGTACTGTGCCTTGACGCATTTATTATGTGCCTCATTAGCCAAGGGAACATCTCTACGAGTCTCATCAAGGTTATTCAAGTACAAAAATATTGCTTCCTCTGTGGAAGTGTCTGGGAGAATTTCGATGGCAAGTTGTAAAGATGGAATCTGACATTGGATAGGCAAGACAGCTTCAAGTCCATAGACAAGATGGAAAGGCATGAAACCTATAGCTGTTTTCACGGAAGTCTGATAAACCCAAAGAGCAGAAAAAAGAACGAGATGCCAATTGGATTTATGATCTCCAACCATCCGACGAAGCATAGTTTTAAAAACCTTGTTAATGGCCTCTAATTGACCATTAGCTTGCGGATAATACGGCATAGAGTTTTCATGGTGAAAACCTAGCTTGGCACTCAATTCCTCCATCATTTGATTATGGAAATGGGATCCGTGATCAGTGACGATGGACTGTGAAAATCCAAATCTAGCTATGATATGATTGAACAAGAAGAGAGCGGCAGTCTTACCATCTTCTGCATATGTAGGCATGGCCTCAGCCCATTTTGTAAAATAATCCACGGCTATGATGATGTAACCATGCCCCCCGGCTAAGGTAGGTTTACAATGCATGAAGTAAATCCCCCATTTGGAAAAAGGGCCAACAACAATGACGGGGTGAAGCGAAGCAGGATGGGTGCACTTTTTGGGATAAAAATGTTGGCATGGTGGGAATTTCTTAACAGCCTCATGACAGTCTTTGAAGATAGAAGGCCAGAAATAGCCAGTGTGAAGGATTTTCTGGGCTGTAGCCATCCTAGATAAATGACCACCACATGCTCCAGAGTGGCGATCATTTAGCACATGTTCAGCCTCCTCATGAGTGAGGCATCACCGGAGAATGGAGTCAATCCCACATCTATACAAGGTATCATGTAAGATAAGGTAGTATTTCGTGTGGTGACGAATGCGGCGATGATCATCACAAGATAGATGTGGCTGAAAACATTGGTTCTGGAGATAAATCTACAAATATCCATACCAAGGATCAGTAGTGCTATTTAGGAACAAGAATTCATCCAAAAATAAATCGTTGGGATACGATTCCGTGGTAGTGCAAAGAAGGTCACATATAACCTTGGAAGAAACCAGGGAAATCTTTGATGTAGCCTTGGAAAACTCAAGATCGAACTCCTAAAGGATGACGATCCAATGAGAGTACTTTCCCCCGAGTACCTAACGAGTCAGAATGTAGTACATCAGGTTCTGTTCTACCAAGATGGTGGTAGTGCGAAGCAAAATGTAGTGACGAAATTTTTGCACAGTAATGACCGTGGCCAAAGCTATCTTCTCCACATGTGAATAATGAGTTTCAAAATCAATAAGATTCTTACTGGTGTAATAAATCACATGCTCCTGACTGTGGAGATTGCCCTGCACTAAAACCATGGCGATGGTAGTAGCGGAGGCAACAATATACAAGAGAAAATCCTTTGAATAGTCCGGGGGGTGTATCACAGTTGAATGAGTCAGAGCATGCTTAAGACTATCAAAGGCACATTGGGCCTAGTCATCCCAGAAGAATGGAGTGTTCTTCTTGAGGAGATGCATATAACTATGCGTTTTCTCAATGAAATTTCACACAAAATGGCAGATAAAGTTTTCCTTCCCCTGCAAACTTTGGAGTTCAAGGATGGTGGTTGGGGCTGGTAGATTAATGATGGTGGCAATCTTAAAAGTATCAATCCAGATGCCATCTTTGGATACCACAAAGCCAAGAAGACGTCTCGTCTCAACGCAAAAAACACATTTATGTAGATTGAGCCATATATTATAATGACGACATCTCAGGAATATGTCTCTAAGATGACCAAGATGGTCCTTCCGTTGCTGTGAATGAGCAGGGAGGTCATCAAGGTACGGTTCAACAATATGTTTAATGTCATGAAACGCATAGGACATCGCACACTAGAACGTGGTGCTAGCATTTTTCAAGCTGAAAGGTAACTTCTTATAGGAAAAGGTTCCCCATAGGAAAATGAATGCCGTCTTATGCTGATCAGTGGGAAATATCTCATTTTGATTATAGCTAGAGAAGCCATCCATGAATGAAAAGATGACACTTCCAGCACAGTTGTTGATAATCTGATCGATGTGCGGGGTAGGAAAGTTGTCTTTGGGACAAGCTTTATTTAAATCCCTAAAGTCAATACAGACTCTAATGGTGCCCTGCTTTTTATTGACAAGGACAACATTCGATACCCATTCTGTCAAAGGTATAGGATAAATAAAACCAACTTTCAGAAGCTTCTCAATCTCATCTTTAATAGTTGTGGCCTTCCTAGGGTGGACTTGCCTAAGTTTCTTCCTGACAGGTTTAGTCATGGGATAATTTTTAATCTTGTGAACCATAATGGAAGGGTCTATTCCCGACATCTCTTTATAGGACCAGGAAAAAATATCACGAAATTCCTCAAAAAGTGCCTTATATGCTTCAGATTCATTTGTGGAGTAGTTCTTCCCAACATGAACATGCTCAATAACATCAGGCTTGGTTGATATGTCAATTGGGTTCATTTGAGTAATGTTGCAAAGGTTTCCTTCAGAATCTGTATCTTGCAACAATATAGGACTTTGCAGAATGTTGACAATATTAGTAGGAAACAAGGATGCAAAATCATAGCTGCCCGAACTAGTATTGGGGAGGAACATGGATCTATAGTGGTGATCCTCCCAAATGGGCTCATCCATGTTCATGATCTCTATAATGGACTTGTTAGAAGGAAAATTCTCAGAGAGATAGTCTAGAACTGAAAGAGAAGGTTCTAACCAGTATGTTAAATGGTAAGGATCTGAAGCCACTAAATGAATGTAATTAGTGTGATCATCGGATCAAGTTTGAATGGTGTAATACATAGCTTCGTGCGGGATCAACAAGGTGGAATCAACAACATTTGTGCCCTGGGGCTCAATATCGAATGAGGCAATCATATGTACTATCGCGGTATCTGTGCTAGGAGGAGTAGAGGGAAAAATCCCCATAAGGGATGAATCCTTCAGCATACCTACCCCAATCAACTGGTAAGGAGGAGGGGACTGACCTAACATGGGGATGTTATTGGTCATAGAGGTAGTAACATTTGGTGTATATAAATCAAGCTGGTCAATAGTAACAATTCTCCCGAGATGCGGGAATTGGACCGTTCGAAATACTGTTGAAGAAACAACATTCATGACATAGAACCAATTCCTTCCTAAAAGGAAGTTATAATCTAAAGGGGCATCCATGACTTCTACTTGGATGGAAATAGTTTTTCCCCCTAGCTCGATCGCGAGGGATGATATGAGGCCATGGGGTTGGAAACCCCATCCATCAAAGGATTTAAGGGTTGTAGGTGATGTAACAAGCTTGGGAGAACCAAGAGCTTTCCAGCAAGTCAGAGATATCATCGAGATTGAAGCTCCTTCATCTAGTACCGTTTGAAAGAATTTATTTCCCACTACTTTTGTAATGATCTGAAAAGTAAGTTTATTCGGTAATCTAGGTTTCTAGTTCTCAACATTGAAGTGAATCAAGTTAGTGTTATTTGGGTCTACAACTCCTAATGCAGTCAACAAGTTCTTGCGCTGTGTAGGGAAACTTTGGAGTACTTCTAGGGTAGACATCGCACAAGGTTCCTGAGCGAGATCTTCAACCACATTATAGAATTGAGAAGCTCAGGCATTGGTATTAAAGACAACCTTCCGAAGAGTACTCTTTGGTGGGTGCAAAATCATGTCGAGAGTAGGCTTCTTGATAGACAAGGGAACAATAGACGAGGATTTCGGAGAACTAATGGAGGGAGCTTTCCCTGAAGAAGATTGATCTTCTTGCTTATCTGCAGGTTTATCATAATTCTAGCTTTGAGTTTGTAGATGGATGGTATCTGAGGACATCATATGAATTTCCTCTGATGATCTAGAGTTACCTTGGTTCAACATGTGGTCTACCAGTTGTTGTTGAGAGGGGAAAGTATCCGTAAGTACTGCAGGTGCAGGATTAGACTTCAAAAACTGGGATATTTCGTCCCGACGGGGACACTCCTTGGAGAAGTGGTCACCAACACATAACAAACAAGGGTAATTAGCCTTCCATTTCCCTGTGTTGTTGTCATTATGGGTTGATTCTGGGGCCTCCTGCTGGTTTCCAGGTTTTTTATTTCTATTTTTACCTTTCTTTTTATTACCCGAGGTTTGAGTACTTTGAATAGAATTGACCTCGACAGAAATCTTGGGAGTCGGAGGAGTAGCAGGTTGGGTTTGCTCGGTAGGTTTCGTCATGGATGGGGACTGGATTGAACCAACAATCCTGTCAATAAGTACTTCTACTGATGTCTTGGTAGGGTTAGTGTTGGGGCGAGGAGCTTGAGGAATCAGGTCATATAGAGTCCCAGACTGGGAATAAACCAAGTCTAGGTACTGAGCCCAACTAATAGCCTGCTCTTCAGTAATGGCACCACCCATGGCCACATCTCGGGCAATAGGAGGCAACACGGACTTAGTGAACCAATCAGCTAACAACTGATCCAGAATAGGGGCCTTAATAATCCTTCTCCACCTTCTCCACTCATGAATGTGATAAAAAATGTGGGTGGAGGTGTTCTGTCACAGAGAAGTTAAAATATCAGTGCCCATTTCATAACAAATAGGGAGATGAAAGTGTGTAATAAATATGGTTTCCAACGAGCCAAAATCCATAAACAAATGTTGTGGGAGTTCAATATACCACTTCATAGCCGTACCGATCAAATTTTGCTGAAAGAGTCACAACTAGACGGAATCATCCATGAGGGAGTTTGAGGAAAACCACAAATGAAAAGTCATAACATGGTTCCATGGATCTTCACCCTGCTTCCCATCGAATTTTGGAATGTCCAATAGTAACTTTACCGGAATGGGAGGCCACGAGGGTTTGTGTCGAATGGGATCATTAATTAACTTGGAAAAATTAGGAAAGTCCAAAGTTGCAAGGAAAGGTAACTGTCTATTGGGATGCACATACTGGTAATATTAATATGGCATGAAATTACCAGTAGGGTCATAGGTTGAATGATAAACAGGTTGTTGTGAGGAAGAACTACCAGGAAATCCACCCATGGGGGGTTGATTTCTGGAATTGGGACCACTAGGACCACCAGGGCCTCCAGGAGGAGGACCACAAGAGCCACCGGGACTTCCAGGACCACCAGGAGGCGGACCACTAGACCCTTCGAAACCTGCAGGAGGTGGAAAACCTCTGGAGCCACCAGAACCACTAGGTGGAGGGCCACCAAACCCTCCAGATCCATAAGGAGGAAAGCCACCAGGTCTCCCAGGACCACTAGGACTGCCAGGACCATGAAGAGGACTTCCAGGCCCTCCAAGACCATTAGGTCCCCTAGGGGGAGGACCTCCATAAGGTGGTCCTCCCACACCTCCCGCAGTATGTATGGGTATCCCTCCCATGTTTGGCATGTAAGACCAGTTGGGTTGCCCCCATGGCGTAAAATTGTTGCTAGGGAATGGAATTACAATAGGATTAGATGGATGATTGCCTATAGGTATTTGATAACCATAACCACTAGAAGACTGAATGGCAACAGGTTGTGCCCCCAAGGGCTGACCTGAACTAGATGGGGGATTTACCACATTAGTGTGGGTGGGAGGGACAAAAAATGTAGATGTTTCTATGTTAGAGGTCTGCTCTTGACTAGGTACACCTCCGGGATCATATAATGTAGGTCATGCTGGGGGTTTCCCCCTGGCATTCAAAGGTACTAAAGACACAGGAATTGAGGGTTGGGCCCCAAATGCAAAAGATATGGGCAGATTTGGATCAAACATAACATAAGAGGTGAGAGGGGTGGAAATTTGACCTGTCATGTGGGTTGTTAATAGACGATCTATAATCATTTCAATGGGTCTCATATAATTGGCTAGCGAACAATATCCCATAGGAAGAAATGTGGAATGAATTGGTGAAGGGCCTAATAGGTTGTCAATCTATTTTTCTACCTCTTGTGCATGGAGGATAACATCATGGTATTTCTTGTGTTCTTCTTCACTTTCAGGAGAACTTACACGGGCACCAAATGAGGCAATGGCCTATCCAATAGATGTCTCCCAAAAAGGAGCATTAGGACCAAAGTTCGGATGGGTATCATCAACATGATCTTCCATGGGAGGATGGAGTGATGAATCCTCACAGGAAGGCTATTGGACCAAGGGAGGTGAGTGTGAAGAATATGGTACTCCACTTTCCGCCACCACATGATCTCCCACTTGGGAGGTGGTAGCAACTCTTTGGTCGACAACTTCCATTGGATTTCCTTCTGAAACAGAAGTAAAATCGAGTGGTAAGCCCCATACTCTCTTGGACTGTCTTAACTCAGTCAGAGTGTACAGTTACTATCTAACCTAGGGTCTAAAAATATAGAAAAAACACACCAAAAGACCTCCCTAATCAAACTATAGGTCAAAACAAGCAGACTTAAAATGATAGGAGGAGTTCAAAAGTCAGGTCTCTCACTAGGATTGTCAAACCAGTGCCACTCGCGATATACCTTGAGGGTACGTGCGTAGTAATCTCCTTGAATGTTGTTTTCAATGTATGGCTCCAAACAATATGACCAAAGGGATTTTCTCAAATAGATAAGGTACCCTAGTGGGGTCTCTCGATATATTCAAGGTACGTGGGAGTTCGAATCGGTAGTAGTTCTATCTAATGCATAACCATACACAAGGGGCCTTCCAATATACAATCGAGTACGTGAAGTACATTTCTATATACCTCAAGGGTACATGAAAGGCCGTTCAATATACCGATGGTACGTGGAAGAACCACGCGAGTCCCTGAATGTAATGCTGACAATTAACGAAAGCTCCTATGTTTTACGATGCCCGAGCACATCTCTAACCTATCACTCAAGTTACTACATAAATTTTAACCTACAACTACCGTTGATTTTAACTTGTACGGTTAGGTGAATGCATGATGTTCTAACAAAAAAGTAAAACCATGCAATCTGCTTGTGCAAATGTTCACTTTACCGTTCAATATGCCTACTTACAGGAGGGAAGAGAGTGTTTTTCTTTTTGTTTCAAAACCAAAAAATCATTCCAATCAACAGTCATGAACATCAAATCAAAGACAAGCAAATACTTCTACAAACCAAATTCTTCTTTCCGAAAGAAAATGGGAAGGGTAAGAATCTCTTTTCCTAAAAGAACAACACCAAGCACACCTATATGCCAATGCACTCTAATTTTTCAAATTTCTTAAAAACATAAACAAATCTAACTTAAAACTACCATTTTTTTATTATTTTGATTGAGATAGTCCTATATGCATGAGAGACAAAAGATCGTAAAGTCCTGAAAGCTTATGAAGCTAATCAGAAAACCCGAATCCAAAGCTCAAATATGATGTCCTAACCTCAAGAAAAACTTTTCTTTTTTGAAGGGAAGAAAAAGAAGTTTACTATGCAAGCAAGAAATGAAATCTAGAAGCTAATCTAATGTTCTTCTTTCAGTATATGCAACGAAAAGAGAGTTCAATGAGCACCCTAACTTTCAGAAAACAAGAAATCCTTCTTTAAACACAACCAACGAGCAAGAAGCGGATGAACAATAAAAAAAACTAAACAAATTTTTGAAATTCCACTCAAAATCAATCTTGAACCATCAAAGCAATAAGCCACACACATCAGGTTCAATAACACAAGCCTGATAACAGAACTAAAAGCAATCAAAATTCCATATTTTTATAAAGAAAAATGAGGAAAAATAGTTTTGGACTAATTCTTACCTGGTACCATGCTTTGTAGGTGTTGTAAGAGTGTTTCCAAAGCAGCATCGCTCCTCGCTAACCAGATACAGGTGGTGGCACTGCTCCTCGCACAAAGCATTATCGTGGTTCCTTGTAGATGGCCAAAACAAAAAGAGAACAATGGATCAGATAAAAAACAGACTAGATCAAGGTGAATACTGTCGAATTGAATATGGTAACAGAGCATAAAAAACTGAAATGACTCATATTTGAATAGATCTGGAAATTTCAAACCCAAATAATACAAATTAGAAAGTAGATCTGACTGTAAAGAGTTGAAGAAAATAGAGCCTAGATTCAGACAAGAGTTGTAGACTAAGGATAGTCAGAATGACTGAATACAACTACTCCCCAGAGGAGTCACCATATTTGTTCGAAATATTTCACCTCCTCCGGATAGCAAGGTGTTCCACTGGTTTGAATGGTTTAGATCCAGAACAAATAGATCACAAAGGTTGATAAGCCCCCCTAGACGCTGTAGATATCTAGAATACAAGGCTTTGATAGTTCACCTATGTACCTGCAAAAGAGTTCAACACGAAACAAATCAAAGCAACCAGAATATGATCTACTAATCTATGCTAGTGACTAAGGAATCTAGCAATATATATATGAAATGAAACATCAACAATATATATGGGACATAAAATCAACTTGCATTATAAAAATGAAGAATTTTACAACCAAGCCTTAGTGTTGACATGCATCTCCATGAAACTAGCTCTTTATCCCCATAAGCTCTGACTCTAGCTCTCTATGCTCTCCTCAAATGATCTTGGGCCAAGAATCAGGCCAACAGCATAACAATACCTTCAATGTTCTCCCCTCAACCATGGCTATGAGATCATATATATAGGGATTTAATGGATAGAGATGGTTGAGAAATTAGTGGGTGAGGTGGCCTCTAATATCCTAGGATGAGGGATCTCGAGCTCAACCAACCCACAATAGTAGGGATAAGGGATATTTTGAGGCTTATCATCTAGAAGCCTTGAGAAGCTTCTATTTTTCCCCTTTTACCCAAGCTAGTGTGCTTCTCCTTCTATGATAGAGTGGTTTTGGTAACAACCGCCTATGGACCAAGGGTGACAGGCGGTGGCACCGCTTGTGGACAACCGATGAAAAGCGGTGCGAACAGGGGTACTGCTCCTGGATAAGGCAGGATGAGCAGTGCTAGGAATTTGTATGATAGACTAATAAGAAACCATTTACTCTTCACTCCAGAAGCTAGGATTCAGGGCAAGTAGGTATGTCAAAGGTCTTATCACATGATGGTGATAGGATTTTGGTATAACATGTAACACGCCCATCATTAGTATATTTGGTGCAAAAATGATGTCGATATGCCCACATAGATGGGAATGAATGTACATGTATGAAAATTTAACAAATGATGGTGCCATATGTCTAAAAGCCAAAACATTAATATATTAAATATAGATGTTACAATTCGAGGTTGCATTATAATGTTAAACATGTACATCCATATTTTATTACTCAGTTGTTTCACTCGATCCCAAATTTTAGAGCATCCTCCTCTTTAGGTGGGTAACAACCAGATGCACCATATTTCTCTCTGACTTGGTTTGCAATCCAATTGTTGAGACATATCATTAGCATGTTTTCTTTTAAATAATATAGAAAAGGCATGCTTCTACCGTGCAAACGCCTAAATTATTTTATGTCAATGTCCCATTTCTTCTTCTTCTCTTCATATAATGCAACCCATGACTATATTTCCTCTGCATTATAAATAATGAATTTAACAATTGCATCAATTTTTGAATTTTCTGTTGTATTCATGGAAACAAAACCACATTCAGTACGTATGGGATGCAATATAGATTTTGAAGTTTATTCTGAATATTTACTATGTGGAAATGTGAATATTGAAATATAACTGACTTGCTCCTTATCAAGAACCTTTTTCCTTTCATTTCGAGTAAATCCCCTTCCCCTTTTTTCCTCACCACATTCATCTTCCCATATCACTACACCTGGTGTGTCATTGATTTGCTTGATGTACTCACTGGCATAATAGAAGGACTCAATTACTATGTACCCCTATTCCATATACCCCTTGGGTTTTTCCCTCTTCCAAACAAATCCCTTCATTTTTTCATGTACCTTCCCAAGAAGAACATCTAGCAACATGAGACCACCCCAACTAATTCAACTTCATCAACTAGGTGAATTAGAAGATCAATATACAAGTCCATGAAATTCAACGACAATTCCTTCTCAAACATACAAATAATCTTTGTTATCTCTTGATGCCATCGGGGGATTCTAGCAATGTAAATATCCTTTGATGTGATCCATCATACAAATGTAGATAGTCTAGATATGGCACATTACAGGTCATCGAAAAATTTGTGGTCTACACACCCACGCACAAATAATTAATTTCATTTTAACTTGTGAGGTAAAAGATATAAAACAATAATAAAATCAGTTTTTCGACATTATACTACCCTTAGAAGGTTGAGATGGTCATGTGATTTCAAACCCGTCAACGTTTTGTATGTACTGATGCACCATCATAGAGAAGAACCATAATAAGAGGGCGCCTTCATGCCCAATATAAATTCCTTTTCCAAATTCAGATCTTCTTTCTTCAAAATCCATGGGACATCGTTGTTTTTATATAAAATAGAGTGGCCATGCTCTCTAGTATTTTCTTGTCTTGGACAATGCTTCTTTCTAGTATTTACATAAATAATATCTTTCCTCACTTTCAACTTGTCATGTTTTTTGGATGATATGTGACACAACAAAGAACATGAAACAATTTTAAATTTATGCATGGGATCTAGTAAGTGAGAAATGTTAAGATGCTTCCAATATGGGAGCTCATAAAATATTGATTTCGTGTTCATCCCTTTGATAATTTTATCATCATAGGTGTCTAAGAATTCAAGATCATCAAATATAGGTTCCCCAATTCAATCTAACATCTCTGTAGTTTCCTTCTCTCTATCATAATCCCTAAGCCAGTCAATCGGTGTCATTATTTTAGGCGTTTGGGTTCTCTTTGGTTCACCATTAAAAGTAGATGTCTCTCTTCTATAAGGGTGGTTTTCTAGGAGGAATACACTAGATAAGTCGTACATTGGACTACCTATCTTTAATATAATTTCCACAACATTTGCATCCATGATAACCCTTTGTTACAAGACCTGCAATGTTATGGTATACAAAGCACGTTGTAAGTGTTTAAGATCAAGATAGTTGCAACGAATTAAACATGCCAAAAAAATATTGCTTTGAATATAAACAAATCAAACAACATATTTACCTGAGAAAACTCCCAATCGTGGATAATCATGTGTGGTGTGTGCACATATTCCATACAATGTAGAACTCCTCTCTTATGGGATGGGTATCGATACATCATAAACATGTAACCCTTCCCATAATTCCTTAAACTCTTCGATCAATGGTCGTAGGTAAACATCCATATTCTTTACATGTCTTCAACCAAGGACTACAAGAGAAAACATAAGATGTTCATTATTTACAGACAACCATGGAGGGAAATTGTTATTAATCACCACTATAGGCCACCAATATATTTTCTATCTTGCTGGGAATATGGGTTGATTCCATCAACAACTATGCTCAGTCTAAGGATTCATACTTCATCCTTGAATTTATTGGGCCATGTATCCTCTATATTCTTCCTGGCTATTGAATCTATTGGGATTCACAATAGTCCTTTTTCACTTTTATGGCATGCATGCCATCCCTACAACATATCTAATTCTTTGCAATGAAATATCCTTTGAATACTTGGGATTATAGGCATGTGGCTCAATATCTTATGAGGAGGACCATGTGGTTTAGCCTTTTTATTTGATTCTATCTACCTTCCATTCCCATATTTTTGTCATTTCTCTTTGTTTATATATTCACCTCTATATAGAATACAATCACTGGGACACACATGATATGATATGTACTCAACACCCAACATTTTCAACATTTCCTTTGCCTCCTTGCAGCTTCTAGGCAAGAAAATATCATTCGAAAGTACCATATCTTTGAATAACTTGTAGTTATTGGGAAATACAAATGTACAATGTCACTTTATGTTCATAAAATCAACCATTTTCAATGAGTGTATTTGTGTAACAAGATTCCTCAAAATATAAGGTAGTTCATGGTCGCTAACCTTAACATCATTGCTAAATTCATGTCAGACATGTCATACTTTGATTTCAATTTGCATAGTAACATTATCGTCCCCAACTGTGTAGACTTTGACCGACTAGGTTCAAACATAGATGTGGAATTTTCCGTTTTAAGGCTTTTGAAGAAGGCTTCAGTAATATGAGCGTCATTCCCTAGCTCATTTTGCTGGAATGTATGAAACAACAATGCATCCATGGTACTGCTTTTTTTGTAATAACTCATCCATACCAATGTCTAAATCATTGCCTCCATTGCCAACATGTGAAGAACTACTGTTGCTAGGGTTTTCACCCTAGCTTGTACGAATGAGTACCTACTAAGGACAATGGATTCCTTAGTAGCAGTTCAATGATATGTGAATTAAAAGCTATAACTGAAATATAAAAAAAAATCTAAACAAGTTTATTAAGCAACACAGTAAAAAGTAAATGGTAATTTTGTATTAATCTGACCTTCAATGTAAAGGTTGGTGAAGCCCTTTGCGGTGATCCGAGTCGGTGGCTCCGAGCTTCAAGCTACTTCTTCTCTTTCTCCAATGGTGGAAATGGGCCAAAAGGGGCTCTCAATGGTGAAAGTAGCTCAATGGTGAGCTAGGGTTTCACGAGCAATTTTGGCAGAGGCAGGATACTTGTGATTGTGGATATTGAATAAGGGGTCTCCATCACTTATTTATAGTTGGAAACCATGCGGTTTTAGGGTTAGGGTTTTAGCTGTTTATGGTTTCAGCTGTTTAGGGTTTTTTCCTCATTTTCCTCATTATTTTATATTTTTTATTCCTTTTTGGAGATTTTTGCTTTTTTGGAGGAATTTTGGATATTTTTAGAGGAAAAGAGGGTTTTATGGCCTTTTGGAGGCATTTTAAGCCTTTTGGAGGCTTTTTGCATGGTTTTATGGGTTTTTGATGGAAATATGGTGGGAAAATGGACAAATGAGCCATATAATGGGGTAGATGAGGTAGTGAACCCTTTTTGGGTGTTAACAGATTGCCCCTTGATGTGCGAGGGCAGGAGCTCATCGTATGGCCGATGGACATCATAAGTCATATTTGTTTTTTCTGGGGTGTGGAGAAGAGAAGGAACCAACTGAAGCCCGGAACAACGATCTCGAACCAACTGCAAGGACTGAAAATTACATAACCTCAATAATGGATGAGGAATCATCTGATAATCTAGATGAGGCGAGCATTCCCATGCTCGTATCAAGATTCATAAAAATAACTTTGAGGTCCGAAAAGAGGGACCTGTAGGATACATAGAAAACCACTATGTATATCATAAGTGTCCAGAGGGGACACAAATATGGAACATACTACTGGGCTGACCATGTCTGAACTGAACAACTGATGTACTGGACTGATAGCAGTGCTCCTGAATGTAGTTCCAAAGGAACTAATGAGTTGCTGGATCAAAGCGACAACGGTCATAAGTGCAATGGTACACTGATATGGAACTGAACTGGGTACTCGAGGAAGCATGGAACTGGATGGCTTTCGAATATAATCGCCAACGCAGCCTGGACATCCACGGAAACATAAAACTGGCTGTTCCAAAGTAACTCACCAATGTGCTAAAGTCGGGGGAAATCCGGGTTCTTCGACACATACTGGAAGGGATATACATCCTGCGCGATTCTCAATGATGCGATTAAGGTGCTGAAGTCGAGCATGTGAGAAACAACTATTCAGAGAGGCAATGATGATTCCTCTCAAAATGGTCCGTAGGCACTCACCACAGATGGTGATGGGTCCAAGGCGCAGGGGCCTCTGGGTCTATCCTCTGGAATAGAGGGGATGTCGTCAACAGAGGGAGACCTGCAACTATCAAGGCAATGATGTTTCCTCGACAGGAGCGCGAGGTGAAAAACCGAACTGTGATAGTACTGATGGCAGGAGTAAAAAACTGGGGGGAATAACTGGGCAAGTAGAGTGGGTGGACTCAAACTTCCTTTGTTCAGAGTATGATGGAGGGGATGATTGAGCAGCATATGAGACTGACTGATGGTAAGGGGATCATAGCGGTATAGGATCTGAGGGTGATTGGGCTGAGGGAGACTCAAGCTGTGGTAAAATGGTAGGATACTGCAGAATACTTTGAACAAAGGCGACTTGATTGGGGGTGCTGCCGAGAGGATCGATCATAGCGCCAAGAGGCATGGGGGGACTTCTTCATGGGTTAGGGAACTAGCAGAAGTGTGGATATAAAGTGGATTTTACGAGCCCATGACAGTTCATGCTCGTGGTTGCTTTCAATTTTAAGGAGTCTGAAAGCAAATAAGAAGACTCTGAAGTAATGGAATGATACTGTCATGTGGATTTTACGAGCCCACGACAGTACATGCTCGTTGTTTCTTTCGATTTTAAGGAGTCTGAAAGCAAATAAGAAGACTCTGAAATGATGAAATGGTACTGTCGTGTGGATTTTACGAGCCCATGACAGTTCATGCTCGTGGTTGCTTTCAATTTTAAGGAGTCTGAAAGCAAATAAGAAGACTCTGAATTAATGGCTAGGCAAGAAGGAAGGGTTCAATCAAGGAATATTTATGATGACCAGGACTGAGGGTGGGGGGGAACACTAGTGGGCCTCCTTGCGGGGTGAATGAATGGTGGAAAAATAACGAAACATTTGCAGTATGACAGGAGTGGATGGCTCATGTAAAAAGTGTGGAACAATCTGATGGTGGCCGATGTGCCGAGCAAATCGAGGCAGCAAGGTGTCGGGACACAATGTTGAAATTGTGCCAAGTGAGAGCGAGAAATGATCTCAAGCATCATCACTAGTGCGAAAAAATGAATCCGACGATATCAATAGTGCAAAAAATGGAGAACGGCCGAAGTGGCTCGTAAACCGAGGCAACAAGGTGTCGGGGCACAATGTTGAAATTGTGCCAAGTGAGAGCGAGAAATGACCTCAAGCATCATCACTAGTGTGGAAAAATGAATCTGGCGATATCAACAGTGTGAAAAATGGAGAACGGCCGAAGTGGCACATAAACCGAGGTGCTTATTGGTATCGAAAAAATGGGCAAAAAATGGTGTAGCACAAAATAACGCAACGAGGTGACCATTGTGATGGTTTCGTTGTGCTGATTCCAATGGTGGAAACGGTTCTGAAAATGGACTCCGTTTGGGTTCAGAACGGCCAAACAAAAGAACAGTTAACGGACTATAAATAGTAAGTGGGCTCACCACAAGTGTCATTTGTACTATTTGATTTTGACTCGTGATCGTAGTGGACCAGAGCTGAGGTGTCATTTCTGGACGATCTGACCGGCCGTTTTCAGATTCGGGAGATACAGGTATTTTGTCAAACTCATGCATGCATTGTAATTGGGTTCGGGGAGAGGGTAGTGATTCCTAGGGGTCATTTGTACGGTCCACATGGGTGGACCGCGGGTTTGGGTGTCGAATCCGCGGTCTTAGACTACGGGTTCAGGCTTGACAGCCGCGGTCGGAGGCCGCGGCTGTAGGCCGGACAGCCGCGGTCGGAGGCCGCGGCTGTGGGCCGGACAGCCGCGGTCGGAGACCGCAGCTGTAGGCTTGACAGCCGTGGTCAGAGACCGTGGCTGTGGGCCGGACAGCCACGGTCGGGGCCGAGCTGTTTCAGTTTTTTTTTTTTTGGAAAGGGAAGGTCGATTATTTTGGGTTGAGTCTAATGAGACTTCGTTGTGTGATTGACAGGATGCCGCAGGTACTATGGCGGGAGCGAGAGGTCCCAGACGAGATAGTGACAGTGGTTCGAGAGGATCATCGGGTGCGGTCACTACTAGGACTCTTCGGACTGCTGAAGTTCGCTGAGGTGCCGATGATGCGGTCAGCAAGATTGCTGTTGAACCGATTGGTTGGATTCTGGGAGCCAGGCACACTGGCTTTTCGAGTGCAGGGAGAGAGGGTGGACCTCATAGTCACTGATGTTTATTTCTTGACGGGGCTACCCTTCCTGGGGAGGGTAGCAGATACTCAGCCGCGGGTGTCGGCGGACTTGGATATGGAGGATATGGTGGAGCGGTTCTGTCGGCCGGGGGCTCGGGTGCATCGGAATGCACTCTTGGTGAGGGATCTACGGGAGCCGGCAGTACAGGCGATGGCTGCATGTATTGTGCGGATTTTGGGGTCCCAGTCACTTGAGAAGGTGTCTGGGGGTCAGATGCAGCTCGTGGAGCGTGTATTGGCCGGGTCCTATTTTGCATGGAGCCAGATGTTCCTGACCTACGTGTAGCGACAGCTGACCGCGGCGAAGGAGTCTGGCAAGGGATTTTGTTATGGTTCCTTTTTGTGTGCCTTCTTTATGGAGAGGGTCCCAACACTACAGCTGAGGGTGCCGATCAGGGCAGGAGGCTTGAGGGAGCCTCGGATGGTGTGGTGGGGAGAGATGATGTGCCGCCGTGGGGGCGGGGATGTAAGGCGATACTTCACGCAGGAGCTGTATTTGCAGTGGCTCCAGCTACCACTGACGCTGGAGGACTATCCATACAGGGATATGGACTTCACAGGAGATCCGGATGCTCCACGGCCACCAGGACAGGCATGGGGGCCAGACGGTATGTATAGTTTGTTTGCATTGTCTAGTTTTATGTATATGATATATTGTTGATATATGGTAACTGACAAAATGGTGTTTTGCAGATGTGGGTCCGAGGCCCCCGCCAGGACATGTGGCGCGCAGAGGGACTGTGGCCATTCCAGCGTTGCCAGGGCGGGTGGATGTTGGTCGTCCAAATGCAGCGGGGACACTGGAGTCCGTACGGGCGCTGCTCGACCGTCTGCTGGTAGGAGTGACTGAGGAGGGATGGAGGGACCTGGATCCGGCCGTGGTCCAGGATTGTTTGGGGGCACCTCGGGATTTTAGATCGATTGCGATCCGGGTGGCCCTATTGGCAGACAGGGCACGGGCATTGGATCCCAGACGAGATGAGGACTCGCCAGAGGAGGAGCGGGGAGAGGAGTCAGAGGCAGAGGATACTGATAGTGATGCAGGGTACGACTCTCATTAGGGAGAGTAGGGGGCTCCCCCCGAGTTTTTGTAGCTGCGGCCTGTACCTTAGAGGCTTTAGGATTGTACATACATTGTTTTTGTATAGCGGAGTACAGGGGTACTCAGGACATGTATAGCCCATGTATATTTTTGATATCTATATATTTATGCACATGGATGCACTTTTTGTTTATGGTGTTTTATTGTTTGTACGCACGTGGATGCGCTTGATGATGTGTTGTATGTTTATATTGCACGTGGATGTAAGTAGTCTAGGATGTTGGGCACGTGGATGCCCCTATGGATGCAAATGTTTATGCAATGCAGTCTTTTTGGTTTTTTATCTAGTTGGATGAGATGCTATGATGTATGGTGGGGATGTTATATGGTGTGATTGATATGCCAATCTAGGATGTTATTTTCCATTTGATCTGCGACACTATTTTGAGCTCTTGGGACATGTGTGAATGTGATGGATTCAAACTGTCGGCTAAGTTGTTTCGTACGCAGGAATTTTCTAAATAGGCAAGGATCGCGCACCTGGTAGCAGTTGTTGATTTGGGAGACAAGTAGCTGGGAGTCCAAGAACACATGAAGGTGACGTATGCCCATCTGGAGGGCAGCAGTCAGGAGACTGGTCACAGCATCATACTCCGCCTGGTTATTGGTAGCAGCGCCTATACAGGTTCCGTCAAGGTGAATCAGTTCGTCGGAAGGGGAATACAAGACCCATGCTGCAGAAGCCAGGTTGGGAGACCAGCGGCTTGCGCCATCAGCGAAACCAATGTAATGAGGTGGAAAATGGTCCATCTGTGGGCATGCAACAAACGATGAATGTGAGATTATGGTCAAAAAGGTAAAAAAACACAAAGGGAGCAAACTGTACAATGCGGACCAATGAGGTCGCGGTTGCAGTTATGGGTAAAAACGTTTAAGATACAACCCATTACGGGGGTTGCTGAAAGGGTGGCCTTCAGAGTCAGCTAAAATGTATGCCCCCTTGCCGAGGCAAGTCTGCACAATGTAAGGACCTTACCACATGGACTCAAAATTTCCTTTACCGGTTTTGTCGTGGGCTTGGTCATAGGCGAGGACGAGGTCCCCTTCGTGGAAATTTCGAGGGTGAACATGTTTGTCATAATTGGCTTTGGAGCGGGTTTTGGCAGCTTCGATATTCTGAAGAGTGGCACGACGATCTTCATCGGCTTGTTCGAGGGACAGCATACGTTGCTTTAGGGGGGAGGTATCGGGGAGAAGCTCAACGACGATGTGTAAGGCAGGTATCTGACACTCGATGGGGAGGACAGACTCTACACCGTGAACTAAATGAAATGGGGTAAAACCGGTGGCGGTTTTGGTGGAGGTACGGTAAGCCCATAAGGCAGGAAATAGCATATGGTGCCAATTGGGTGTTAACCCTTACTATCACTATAGTAGTGAACCCTTTTTGGTTGTTAACAACTACTATCACTATAGGCATTCCTAATTGGTAAGGACGGACACAGTGGAAATTGAATAGGTGGTTGATTCAACCATGTTTGGTATGCTTCCTCTCCAATTTGCGTTCTTTTTTCATCCTTATCTCTATTTGGCATTGTACTAGAGTGTAATGAAGGATGGTAGTTAGGTCATTCATCATCATAATTTTGATTTAAAAAATATCGAGCATTACATTGATGAAGTTAGTAAGCACAATGCAATTTGTTTGATATATTATTATACAAAACAATTATTTCAGAAGCATAAGAATCATTTCTGTTATCTCCTAAAATAACCAGTCTGTTTTCTATTATTTTAGGTGATAGGTTTGAGTCCAAAATTTTTATTTTTAAAATTTTTTAGAGTCAATAATGAGATCCTTGTTCTCATTACTAAGTCAAAAATCAAATTTATTTGAGTCTTAATTTCAAATTTTGAAAAGACAGCTTGTGGTAGTTAACTCTGTTTTGTAGAGGCTAGATTCGCTACCAAAAGAGCTCAGTTCTGGCGGCCGGGAGAATCAAGCTAAGGTTCAAGTTCACATTAGCTGCCAAAAGAGCCCAGTCTTGGCAGCTAGAAGGATTAAGCTAAGTTATGTTAGCTGCCAAAAAAGCATCTCATTAAAAAAATTAAAAAGGAGAGCACGTGTCCGTACTCAAGCTTCATATCAAACGAGCCTGTGGGTTTTTCCGCCAAGGAGAAGATCAGAGCGCGTCTCACACGACCATCATGAAGTTTAATGTCGTTTTACTGCTGAAAGCAAGTTATGAAACACCATATCATTAACTACGCAGGATTACGCAGGGGGTTCAAAATATGATGCATAGCTCCAGATCATTCGAAGCTGATCGATCCATCATTCACCCAGGGGCTCATAATGTAAGGTATCTGAAGATCATGTGAAGCTGATCGAATCATCATTTCACACGAAGTTGGGCAATTTCATAGGTGATTACCTGCTGAGCTCATTCAATGGGTATCTCATTTCTTAAGCATTGCAAGCAGACCCGAGGCTCCCTGTTATGTTATCGCGCAGTTGGAGTTCTGGTTCGATCCAGGAGTTCTATTTCATCAAAACAAGTCCTCATCACAGGGTCTCTTTACAAAGGTTCGGCTCATGGCCAAAACAGGTCTGCCACTCAGAACAGAGCTCGATGGAGTGTGGTACCTCGAGTCCCACCCACAAGTAGCAGAGTTCTTCAAAACCGCACAAGTGTTTCATTATTGTGAAAGGCTCACCAGTTTTAACCAGCCACTCGCCGAAGCTTTCGCTCAGAGCTACAATGGAAGAACAGTAAAGTTTGGCCGAGAAGAGTTTCATGTGGACGAGGCAGCCATAGCTGAGTGTACAGGCCTCCCCAGGACAGGGCAAAGTTGGTTTAAGACCACTAAGGCCTCAGACATTGAATTCAGGTCATATCTTCTACCAGCCCATAAGGAGACCATTCAGAGAAGAGATTTTCCCATTACTTTCCTCGAACCACAATGGAAAACTTTGTTAAAGGCCATTTTCGTTTACATAACCTGTGAAGGACGATATCACAGGGTGCTGCACTACCATTTCAAGTTATTAAATCATTTCACAGGAAGGGTAAGTATAAATCTGCCATATTTCTTTCACAAAACCCTAACGAAAATGGCAAAGCAAGTCCAGGCTAGACCGAGAAAGGTAGCAAGCAGAATCTCTCACCAGGGTCTCATAACATTGATAATCAAGGAGCTGTTGAAGAAAAGGGGTATAGAATGGAACTATTTCTTGTTTTGGCATGAGTTCCCTACAGAGCTTGCAAGTGAAGAGGCGGTTGAACAGGGT
>LPNX010296951.1:0-18631 GCA_001517045.1 Pseudotsuga menziesii | reverse complement strand
GTCATCCCATTGATCCATCTTTGCAAAAACACCAAAAAACATTGAATTCTTAAGTTACCAGGCATACCTAGCTTATAACCCTAGGTAGTTTCCTGGAGTGATAACAATTTCCAATACAAAATGAGAAGTTGCAAACAATTTATAAAACAGATGTTTAGATTGAGTGATAGGTTAACATGAATTCCACATTAAATATACAAATTAAAAATTGAGCAACACAGTTTCAAATTCAATTTATAAATAAAATTAACAATTTATAAAACATAATTTCTAACTAAGTAATACATTAACATGTCTCCCATTGTAAATTGACAAATATAATCAATCGATGTTTTTTTTGTCTTATGCCCCAATGGAAAGTCTAAGGGTAATCCCAATGCGATATGTCTCCGATGAGTAGTTGGTGGTCTATGAAAGTTGTTGTTTATTAACAATTTGTCACCATGAGACATATTACATATTGCATGTACAACAACAAATCTTAACGCTTTCCTTTTCATAAAGAACTCATGGTTATTAAAGTGTTCCTCAAATGAACAATTTGCATAAAATAAAGGGAACCTAGAACTATTTATGAACCCTACAATATTCCCATGAGTGCATGGATTACTGTCTATATATAATAGGTTCTTCCTATTAAATTTTCTAGAAACATAACCATTCATGCACATACTATACATGAAAATTTTATGCTTGTATTTATAAATATTCAAGTAATTACACTGACAATATATAGGACCTCCAAATGGCATAAGTGCTACCTATTGTTTGGGAGGAACAAGTACATGTGAAAGGATAAACAACCCAATATTTGCAACATCAATATTAGACTTCACAATCATAAAATGATTACCACAAAAGGAGAATTCGGTTCCAATATCAGGCACATATAGAGAAGATGACCAAGCCCGATACAAAGAGGGGTTTCAATAAGTTTGATATTTACTTTACAAATTAATAGGAAGAGATAAATAATCTCTACCCTCCAACAATTGGACAAACATTGGTGTGTACTTGAACAATTTTTCTCTCAACTCATGCAGCTTTTTGGATCTTCTAGTAGATATGGGTTGGGTGACATTCAAATCATACTTTGGATCACTAGAAATTTCAATTGACTAAACATAAGTAGAGGGGTTCATCAATTTAGGATGATACATAGTTGTTTTGGATTCCAAATTATTTAAAAAATATCATAGGGAAGAGTTCTTGTGTGTCTTTTTTATATCGCATATTGGATTCTTTACTGCAGTAGGGGGTATTATACCATCAACATTGGGTGATCTATCGTTGGTGTAATGGGTGAGTGTGACACACTGATGGTTCTCCTCCAACCCTTGGCATTTTGAACAACCACAAACTAGTGGGGTGTCATAAAATATTTCTAGCTCACAACGAATTACCGTCCTTGAACCCATATTGAAACTTGAAGATGACATGTTACAATTTGTAGGGTAAAGCAGTCTCCCATTTTCATATACGAATTGCTTGTAGTATCTTAGTCTTAAAAAGAGATTATGACATTTTGGTGCCACTGGAATGTCTTGTGCATATATACTCAAACTTGAATTGGGATCCTACAATACATAATAAATTGATATAATTTCAGATTTAGATAGATAAGTAACATACATTCAAATAAATAGTCAAAATAAAAATAAAAACTGAACTTATTGGGGATGGAAAGGGAGAAATTGTAGAAATTTGAACATGATGGAAAGAGCAGGAATCTGAAGAATTGACCATTTGATACTCCAAATTTTTATCCCTGCATTTGATCCAAATAAATAATCAAAATGTGTCTCTACAATCCTAAATTTGTTTCAAGAACTATATTCCAATCTAACTTCAACATAGTTTTGAAACCATTCTGTTTGAACAAGGTGAGTTTAAGAAACACATATATACTATGAAATAATGTAATTATTATCATTGAATAATAGAAGAAAACTTTAGATGAATATATACTTTTAGGTGGAAACACAAAAACTGATCATTAATTTCTTTTAGAGGCGTGTCTATTTAAATATGCATGCACCGGTGCACTCAAACTTCATTAATGCACCAGTGCGCAACAACTACAAATGCGACATTAAAATAATCTCTGCAAAAACTCCCTCAAGAGAAAATATCTGCTACATTTGGTTGTGAATATTTATACATGCATTATACATATTTATTACTGCCGATGTGTTCCATAAATATGAGGCGCACCGATCAATGAGAATTTTAACCCTCCGCAAAATCTCCCATAGTATAAAATATCCACTACATTTGGTAGAAGATATTTATACATGCATTTTTGTAGTTATTCGCATTTCGTTGTGTTGTTTCAATACAATTGCACTGAAGTGTGCAACAAGTATATGCAAATCATCTTAATTCTTGAAGTTGCAGGATACCGGTGTGTGTATTTGGGTGCACCAAAATGCCAAAATTTAAAAACTAAAAAAAAATGCACAAACTATCAATCCCTAAAGTGAAAAATGGTGACAATTTTAAGTTTGAAAAAGTAATGAAATGTGTCTTTAAAAGCAAAAAATCTAAACATTAATTCATTCTTTTGCTGAAAATTTTATGGGAGAGCTTTCAAACAAGGACTTACACAGGAGGTATTTGGAGCAACTGAATTACTTTGTGACATATTTCTAAAGCCTTGATGGAAACAAGAATTCCATAAACAAGATTAGAATCTAAGTACACAATTAACCTCACTGGGAATTATAGAGAATTAGCATAAGGAGAGAAGAAGAGGAATTAATGAGCACACATTAATGAATGATCAATAAATGATAATTGATATTATTACATAGGTAATACATCCTTATAAAAGAAAATAGAGTTGCTAGGAGACAACTCATGCTAGCTCATAAAGAAAGCTTACTAAATATGATAAAACCCCATAAGTGAATAAAGCAATTTCCTAATTAGACCAAGATCTCATGAATTAGCTAAGGCATGAGTGAGTGATGATGTGTAAAGGAAAATATTTATAGTCATGGAATATGGAAAGAAAATTATGGAGGATGAGTTGGCCATAAAAGATAGTAGTTTCCTAGTTGACTAGCTTTACCTTATCCACTGAAAAAGTAGGAATAAAGTAGTCTAAAGTCAAAATCTGTAGGAAGGCACGGTTGCTAATTCTGGTATTTATGGAAAGTGTTGACCATGTGGTGCAAGTGGATGCTAAATATCTAGGTTAGTGAGTAGGAAATTAATAAAATAATGATTAAATATTTTATCCTAAGTATTATGTGGGTTTATTATATCCCAACACCCCCCTGCATTAAGTATGAATTTATGATGATATCTATGAAATAATAAAAATAATAGATGCATATAGGTCCCAAAAACAAGGCTATGGTCACCCTTTTACTATTTATCTTGTCCAAAGAACTAAGGAAAGAGGAAAAACTACATGGGGAGAATCCTCCCTCAAGAAGGACATGAAAGGAAAAAAAAAAATGATGAGCTGTTGGTATTACTGCTCCTCCAAAATAATTGCTAATGTCTGGAGGAATATTCTTCTTGGGAAGAAGAGAAATCTTCTCACCTCGATTAAAAATACATAAATAGTTGCAAGATGGAAACTGGGATCATGTAGAATAACTGAGTTCCAATACTGTGTAAGAAGGATTGAATGATATTGAGAGTTGTAATCAGCTCCAAGATGATGTGATGACTTGAAATTAAAACCAATAGAGATGAAATCAGCTCCGGATAGGTGAAATAAGTGTCCAAGCGAATCCATAAGATCTCCAACTTCATTTACATTGAGAAGAGGTGTGCACACTAGTGGAAAATGAGAGATTAGTGACCAAGAGACCAAAAATTTTGGTCACCATAGTTTTTTTCAAGGGATAAATGACCAAAATTGATAAATTAAGTGAGCTAACTAAAAAATACCAAGATAAATGACCACTTTTGTTCATGGGATAAAAACCAACTAAAAATGACCAAGATAAATGACCAAATTTGGTCACAGGATATCTAGACTAAAAATGACCACATAACAATTGGTCATTTATTTGGTCATTTTTTATTCTTATGATCTTCTTATCACTCCTTAATTATAATAACCAATGTGATTGCAATGCATTCTTTGAAAGTGAAGTCCATAATTTTAGTTCTTCTTCTTGATTATCATGCCTTTTGTTAAGACAATAAAGATAAGGATAGTGGCCTACATCAACATGGGAAATGGTTTTGACATAGAGGTCATACACATTACTTGTTTTCATTAAATAACTTAAATTCCTACCCATGACTGCCGATTCACTGAATCATGGACTGATACAAAGCACAACAAATTTTAGAGCCATAAACCCTTAATTACTCACACCTAGAACTTTCTCAAATCTAGTCATTAATAACCTTCTTTTGGTATTTTGGTTCAATTTAAAAGGCAAAGTGTTGAGAATCAAACATGCAGTGAGTTGCAATTATTCAATTGAATTAGGCCTCTCCATCACATACATGACGTATGATTCCGTGACAAGTGTTGAAAAAAATATTTGATGCCCCAAGCCCAGTTATGATAGCTTTGCTAACCTGCTTGATATGTAGAATTTTTTTTTTCTCTGAGTTGTGTATTATTTTTTCTTAGGTTCCCAATCCTTATCATAATTCTTACATCTCTCAAGCTTGGATTGCACGTGGATGCCCCAATATGGTTATGGCATAGTCTAAGTAGTTTTTTTGTATAATGAAGTGTGCTCTAACTCGAAAAAAAATACAATAGAATAGTTGTTATGTTACTGAAATGTAAAATTAATAATACACATATGACAACTTAATGTGTTCAAAATAAGTTTCATTGGAAATATATCATTTTTTTCATGTATATATTAAGGAGTGCTCAATTGTTTAAAATTGTAAAAATTTGAAAGAACAATATTTTTTTTGCATTTTTTTCATCAAAAGGTTTAATTAACTTTTACCTGTCAATTGAAGTACAATTATTTATATTATCTTTCATCTTTGAAAGGAAATATAAATAATTGAAATTAAAACCCCTTACAAATACCTAGGTACGAACCTACCACACATAGATTTACTATTTATGCCCTTCTAATTGAAATTAAACCCCCTTGCAAATACCTAGGTATGAACCTACCACACGTAACTTTACTATTTATTCCCACCCACCCACAACTAATGCAACTTTACACACTTATTTCTCAAGATTTGCCTTTAAGTTAGACTGGGTTAACATTAATTGGTTGGTTTCTAATCCAATTTAAGAGTTGTTACGAGGTTGTCACAATAGATTGAACGAAAATTCCATGAGAAAGTGATCAAACACGTTACAACCGGAAAACAAGGTGATAGCTATCACTCTATTCTTTTTGTCCATGAGATAATTTGACATATGATATAATTAAAAGGTATCAGATTCCTCACCTTATTTCCCCTTTTAGTCGAGCCCCTTCAAATTTGATCATTGTCGACATGATGAAGAGCGAGCGACACGGGGGAGAATATGTTCATATGATAGTTTCACATTCTTTCCCCTTTTAGTCGAGCCCCTTCAAATTTGATCACTGTCAACATGATGAAGAGCGTGCAATGTGGGGGAGAATAAGGGTTCATATGATGATTTCCATATTGGACAGCTTGTTTGATGTGGGCTAATGGAGTTTATTCTGGTAATTATCGTGGTAATTGGTGGGAGATTTTGTTATTACAGAATAATAATGCTGATGTGAGTTGGTTAATTGGTGGGAGGGGAGTGATATTGCTTGGGTTAATGTATATCCACCATTGATAGCCTCTATAATGGAGATGAAGAGTGCATCAGACCGGACGTGGAGGATTTTGAAGAGGCAAGCAAGGACATCCTTAGTTGCAGAGCTAAAATCCTCTAGTTCTTCCTAGGTAAGTCAAATTATTCTAAAATTTTTGCATCTAGGGTTAAAATGTTAGGCCTCTAGGGATTAATTTCTAAAATGTTTGTGGATGCTCTCTAACTATGCAAAAGCCTCAAATTGTCAAATTCCTCACCTTGAGTTGGTCAAGGCCAACTAAGACATACCGTGCTGCATATAATATTCCCATTGATCTGACCATGGTGAGTAAGGAACTTGTTGCTGTGGGTTTGCATGCTACTTCTCACCTTGAGCTAGTCAGGGTATAGCCACAAATTTTTGGGTTTAGAGGGAAATAATTATTCTAAAGTATTGACTCCATTTTCATATCATTTTCCCAGCTCAAAGGTGCTAATTTTCAGAACATGGTAACCAGATCAACACTCCTAAAAAACTAAACCCCAATCTTGGAAACTGATAACTAATTAACTTATCAAAACAATAGATAAGGAATACTAGACTTGCAAACACATAACTCTGAGTATACAAACAAAAAATACAAAACTGCAACACTCAAATTAGATCTCTATATTACTCTGAAAAGAAAGAATCACAATGTAAGTAGCTAAAAACTCCAGCCATCTACCATCCCAGTGGTGCACCCTGAGGAAAATAGGATAAGGTTTACAAATGTTATAGTCCATTACTATGGTGCACCTAGGTTAGAAAATAAACCTTAACCCTAATACCTACCTACAATAGTCTATCCATGCATGCATGAGTATCTTGCCTAGGAAACAACACCAAGGCTAAATCTAGACACTTACCTATGACATGCACTTCATCTAAGTTTAGAACAAAAACTTCTAAAGATAAAGATTATTGGACCCGTAAAAGAAAGGTTTTGGCTCGGTAAACTCAATCAATAAGTATTGAGTGTCATTCCTTCTTTGCATGGTTCCAAATAGAGCAGCATCTCTATTTTAGGCAAGTTCGAGTGGCTATTCACTTCTGCAAAACTTATTTATAAGGTAGATCACAATGAAAAACGCTCTCTCAATGCCAGTTAGTTCTCTGTTTATCCCTACTTCCCATGTGAAGCACTTCAAATAATTTGTAGTCCTTTGGCCCAAATGGGGGACATATTATTTGGGGAATGTAGTGATAGTGCCCAAAAATAGAACCAGAAAACATACTCTCAATATGGAAAACACTATGCCTTCCTAGACTAAAAAGTGCCTCTAAATTAGGAATTCCTTAGATAGTGGATGCATATGCCTCTATCACAGATGCTTGTAACTTCTATTGTGCCCCATGGTGGCTTTGTCTACTACTGCAACCTCATCCATAGAACTCTATGTGACAAAAAAAACAAGACTGTACAGATCTATTGAGCATGCCAATCTGCTGAAGTGGAATCACCTATGTGGCAATAGGTAAAGAAAATAACAAGGGGCATAATTCAAGTTGGAGTACCTAAGGTTGGGTGGTGAATTAGTACTAAAGCCTTAAGCTAATTTATAATACTGCTTTGCACTTCAATGTTTACTGAAATAAAATCATTTTCATTGTATTAGATCCATTGGATTATTATCTGAGTGTGTTGGGAAATCTATGATTTCATTTCCATGCATGCACTTCAGCATACCAGTTTAAAGAAATATTAGGGCATAGTGATAGAATATATTATGTGCATGTTGGGTGGGACTTTAGTTACATCCAGATTAAAAGTAGGTTAAGAAGGATAAAATTTGGTAAGCACTACCAAGTGAAGGCATCAGGTATATGATACCGGAGGGAATATTTTTGCAGCTTCTAAGGATAGATTTCAGTATGATAGAAAATATCAGCAACTGTGTTTATCAATTCATCTATTCAGGAACATAAAAGGATCCTTGTTATCATTCCACAATGTTTTCAACATAAAATCATGCAATATTTCAATATAATAGTGAGGCTCATAATTTCCAACTTCATTTTCCTTTCTTGACAAGTTTGAACAAAGCCAAAAGTGTCTTTCTGAGACTACCATCAGGTCGTAGTTGTAAGGAAACAAAACAAATGTTGTGGGACTTAAAGTTGACACATTATCCAGCTATGTGATTGGAAGATTGAAATGTATATTGTGGTGGGATGGTTCTCCTACCATGAGCAAGGGCTAGTATGCTATTTAAAACTTGTCATGGTAAAGTCACGTCTGAGACCATTAGCAAATATTCATATAGCATCTGGCATATCTTCATTTTCATAGCTACACTACACTGTCAATGTATGATTGCATGTGGAGGGGATTAGTCTACAAAAGGACAGGAATGAGATGGTGAAATTGAATCATATTGGCAAACATGTATGCAAGTTGATGTGATGCTCCCACAACAAAACAACAGAGGAGCTATAACTCATGCAACAATTCCTATACTAACATGACTTCACCTAGAATATTGAGATCCTAAACATTCCAAGGCCTAAAATTACAAGATGGTATACCAACTACAATATTTTAATGAAATTGTTTGCCTTGTGCAGCATATATGAAAACATGCTTGAGAACTTCCCCAGTACAAAATACAATAAATATGATAGCCAGATGATATATTTATAGTCATAATACCAACATAATTAGGCAAGGATGAGGTTTTCTCATTGTCGCTAATATTTCAAAAGAGGTGTATCCATTCAACTGAAATTTTATTAGTCTATGGGCTGCTAAAAGTATATCATTGGTCCCAAAATCACTTTAGCAACTTCAGCATTTTTTTTTTCTAAAGAAAAACCCTCATTGAGCTCTCAAGCAATGACACTTTTTATGGCATTTATGTGGAGTCTAGAGCATGCCCATATGATAAGAGCCTTTGTCCATTGTACCCTTGAAATTCTAGAGGTACACACACAAAAACCGGACTTTTTTTCCACAAGTGAAAAAGCAGCTATTTGTTATTCATTAAGAATCAAAATAGCTATGAGCATACAAAGATGGGATGTCATCACAGAAAGAAATATATGTCCAAAAACAGTCAATGTGTTACCATAACGGTCTAAATAGTCTATACCTAATATGTGGTCAGAGAATATAAAAAACCAGTGATGAGTATAGATCCACAACCTTCAGATACCCCAAATCACATAAGCTAGAAGCAGTCTGTAGCATCTATTTTTCTGTAACTAGTTCATAAGGAAATGATGCAAAGTGATGCTAGCCCAATTGTCTTCAATACTGAGTCCATCACACACAAGTGTAAAAAATCTGTTGAGTTTTCTCACTAGATTGATCAACACATAACACACAAGTCTTGTCTAAGTTGATCTCCATACCCAAATCCCTACAAAATAGCTCGAATATTTCTGATATGAACCTCCATTCAGTAACAGTGCCATTTCCAAAAAGGATGACAAACACCAGAATTTGTTTCCAAGAAATAATAGTACTACAATAGATGCTATGCCTAGACCCTAGTAATCAGATGAGTATACTAACATGATATATTGTAGACTCTAGGAATTGGTTTTGATATTTTTGAATTTAATTCAAGATAAGATAGATTAAAAGAGTTGAAAGTAAGATTGACATACTGTCTTCATAATTGAATGCAGAAAATTGAAGATGAGTTAACGGATACATTTGTCAACAAATGAATACCATGCACATGATGAGAGAATATCCAATGAGAATATGTTGTAGAAATATGCATGTCCTTGTAATAATTGTCTCCGAGGGAAGATGAGAAAGAGACAAGTGGTTTTTGCACATATGTTGAGATTGATTCATAGCGGTATAAGCCCTTTCCTCAAAATAGTTATCCAAATAGGATACCATTGCAAGTCACGAGAGATGTAGAGGCACCAAACATAGATGAAGATGCAATAAATGCAGACGAACATGCAATGTTAGATGAAGGGATTGAAGTTGATAGAATGATGAATGAGGGTTTCAAGGATGATTGGAAGAAATTGATGGAGGATGCTTCAAAACCTGTGTTTGGTACTTGCAATTTAAATCATTTGTCAACAATCATTCTAATTCTTAATTTGCAAACAGTGCATGGTTGGACAAATGAGAGTGTTGATGAGTTATTGGCATTGTTACATTGGTTATTACCACCTGACTCCACATTGCCCAAAAATCAGAGTGCATGTAAAGCACAAATGAAAAAGGTAGGAATAGGGTATGAGAAGATACACACATGTGTGAATGGTTGTGTATTATTTCGCAAAAATCATGCAAGTGAGACTGAATGTCCGAAATGAAAAGAATCGAGGTATAGATGAGGGTTGAAATCAAATTTAGTTCCTACAAATATTCTTCACAACTTTCCAGTAATCCCACGTTTACTTCGAATGTATAGTTGTCAAGACATTGCTGAGATTATGCAATGGCATGGCCAAAATAAGAGCACCAATGGAAAAAAATGTTCTATGGTTGATTCTAATATGTGGATGAAATTTGACAACAAATGGCCTAATTTTTCCCAAGAGCCTCATAATATAAGGTTGGGTTTAGCTTTAGATGGGGTGAATCCATTCTCATATTAGAGTTGTAAATGGTCAACTTGGCCACTATTTTTGATAAATTGTAACTTGCCTCCATGGTTAGCAACCAAATCATTTTTATTGATGTTGTCATTGATTATACCAGGAAAGAAAAGTGAGACTTCATATACAATTGGTGTTTATTTAGAGTCATTATTTGATGATCTAGCAAATTTGTGGAAAGGAGTTGAAGCGATTCAATTTTTAAGGGGCAATGATTCAATCCACTTCACTTTAAGAGCTTATTTATTGCTTACGATACACGATCTTCTTGCATATGGCACATTGACTAGTCTCAATGTTCATGGATACCATGGATGTATGGCTTGCACCTTTAAACCTTTTGTGAGGTACTCAAATAGTTTGCATAAGTGTGTTTATTGTGTACATCGTTCTTACCTTAATATGGAGCATCCATATCGTCGACAAAATTCACGTTTCAATGGTCAGGAAGATAATCGTGAAGCATCATCGAAAATAACCAATGATTACATTATTGAGAATGCAGAGAAAAGAATGCAGTTTATTGAAAATGGTGGCATTGTTGGTAGTAAAAATGATCCACTCAATGATAGTGGTGTAAAACAATTGTGAATATTCTATAAGCTGCCATACTTTAAGAATATAACCATTAGGCATACTATTGACTTTATGCATACTGATAAAAACATAGCTTATGCTATTATAGAAACTCTTTTTGGTGCATATGATACATTTCCATCATGCCTAGACCTTCAAGAGATAAAGATTCATCGAAATATTTGAGTTGAAAATTATGGTGATGGAAAATTTAGAAAACCTATTGCTCCTTATGTGTGGACAAAGGAACAACGTGCACAATTATTAACATTGATGTCTTAGAATCACTTTTGTACTAGATATGTGAGTAGTAATGTTAGAAGGAAAACTAACAATAATGGCTTAAAAGGCCTCAAGACCCATGACTATTATGTCATAATTGAGGATATTTTTCCTATTGCAGTCATATCAAGTTTGGAAAAGGGTCCAATATTAGAAATTATAAGGTTGAGCCTAATATTGAAGAGAATGAGTATGCATGTGTTATATCCTTCAAACTTTGATAATTTGAGGGAATAGGTTATTGAAGTCCTTTGCTTATTGGAGCGAGAATTTGCACCAACAATATTCAATATTTCTATGCATCTTCTTGTACATCTAGAACATGAACTAAAATATTGTGGCCTGATAAGAACTAGATGGATGTACCCTATAGAACGATATATGAAGGTTCTGAAAACGTTTGTTCCTAATAAGCCAAAACTGGAAGGTAGCATTTGTGAAGGATATATAATGCAAGAGGCCATAGGATTTTGCACGCAATATATGAAGGATTTTACTAATGTTAGTCAACGTGTATGTGATGATGATCAAGATGAAAGACTTGTAGACAAAGTGTTAGAAGGAAATGGACGTCGCTTCAAGTTATCAAATGAGGAAAGAACTGCTATACATGCCTATGCTCTTCAAAACACGTCCTCATTGGATAAGTGGCGCACGTGAAATTTTATTTACATGATAATTTATTTATTTAATTTCATTTAATAGTTAAATTATTATCATTCTTACTATCTTGTATGTTCATATTCTATGTAGAAAATATGAAGAAGAGATTCGAATAGGGATGCATCCATATCGAAAGCACAGTCTTCAGGATTTGAATATTGGAGATGGTTCTTTTCCAAAATTTGATGACTGAATTGTTGATGCAATTAGCGATGCACACCAAGAAGGACATGATATAATGATAGAGGAAATTGAGCTTTCATGACCTCCAAATATAATATCTTCTTCGTTTAGTGGGATGTGGGTGTATGGTAATCATTTAAGAGTGGAAGAAAAGGACAGAGGAAAGGAAAATTGTGATTGTATTGCTAGTGTCGAATTTCATCATGGCATTGAAAATAAACTTTATATTGAATTCATACAGGATATTACTCAAGTTGATTACGTTGAGACTAGGACCATATTATTAAAATGTAAATGGATCAAACCATCTGCAATACAATGTGATGAGTACGGGTTTGTATGCGTAAATGCACACCAATTTTTATCAAAGAATGATGAGTCGTATGTTTCCCCTCCTCAAATTACCCAGTCATTTATAATTGATGATGTAACAAGCCCAGGATGGTCATATACCATTCAAGTAGAGTCTCATTCGAAAAGGAATTTCATGGAAGATGTTGATATAATGTTCGATGAGCAGTCTACTAGATTACAAGAAACATTGAAAGAAGAAGCTGAAGATGACAATAGAGATTGATTTGAAGAAGAAAAATTGATTCCTAATGAAGAGACTAAGATAGAGAATTTGTTGGCATGCCAACAAATCCCCTTGATTTTTCAATATCAAAGGGGACCCCCATTAGAATTTTTGTAAATACTTAGTTTTATTTTATTTTGTTTGATTTAACTAGTTGTTTGATAATCTCATGTTTGGATCCTCGGCTTTCTGCATCGCCTTCTCTTTTACTTGGTTATTACGGAAGATTATTTGGTGATCGTTTACTTTCTTAAGTTGTGGATTTAAATTCTTCTCAGATTTCTGGTGGTTGAACAACATTTGCATATCCTCGGTTCTCATTTTGGATGACTCATTATTTTAAGTGTATAGGAAGATCATTTGGTAGCATGCAATATTTTCATTCCTTTTTATTTTATTGGTGTAAGTTGTTTTATTATTCATCTTTGATGTTTATTTCTTTATTATTATTAATGATATATAATAATAACTAACAACTTAAGTATCTATTTTTATATTGGATGGAAATGATATTTTGATTGTATATTCATAACTTTTTAGTCATTATTTTAACATTTGGAAATACAAAACAATACTTTAATTAAAACTTGAATATATATTTTGACCTCATTATTCTAATCTATATTTCAATACATAACTTCATCAAAATTGAATATAGGCCAAAACTCTATAATATATATATATAAAAAGAAATGAGAATTTAGAAAATCACAATCATTTACATGTTAATTGATAAAAGTGATTCTCATAGGCTCTTTTTCATCATTAAAGTATTTTGTTTTCTTAAACAACATTTCTATTCCTTTTTCTTAAATAACATTTATGGTTTTTTAATCATTTTATGCTACTAGTGTTAAGAGTTTAAAATGGCATGGAGTTACGTTGATCAAATATAAGCTCATGAAGAATTTAATAATATAAATGTCAAAGCACATAAGGATTAACTTTTCAAGAATGAGAGTTTGAATAGATAAAAAGATCAAGAAGAGATGCCATCATGAAGAGTAAACATTTTCATGATTCGATTTGACATCACTAGAATAAATTTGCACCAAAATTCTGTTATTTACCATATAGCTGTTGATTGCCATTTAATTAGATAATTTATTTGTTTACAAATCGCAGAAAGAAAGGAGATATAGTTGAAACTCAATACAATATTGCCAAGATAAAATGCAGGAAGAAAGGATCATTATGGTTAAGGAGACATATCACTAAAGACTATGAGTCTGTTGTGGGAAGATGCCACAAGTTTCGTGGAAAGAATAAAATCAACATCATGACGAATAAATGATAACAGAAAAGGATTGAAGAATCGCCAACTACCAGTCTATCCAGTGATTGTATCTTTTTTGAATTGCTTGTAGGTTTATTTAGGATTGTATCAATGAAAGATAAGATTATGCTATGTGCTGGATCCATAAATCTCACATTGATAGCCATGCCGAAAAGGGATAATGAAGAACAAAGATAACAAGAACCAGATCGCGCACCTGGAGAGAGAGGAAAATTTAGGTGTCTATTTGTGAACAAAACATTTCGAATATGGAAAAACCGTTGAAAACCAACTTCACAAATGGGCCAAATTACCCTTTTTTGCGAGCCGTTTTCAAAAACAGTGCAGGATTTGTGAGATATGCAGACATGTTTGAGCTATATTGATTCCAGAAAATTCACCAGACATCCAGCTATAGAAGTTGTTTGTGGAGATTGTTATCATCTTTTCTGTCTATTTAAGCAGAAGGAGTTTGACTATACCAAGGGGGGTAGTGCTCATCAGAGCTAGAGAAGCTTTCATTCTTTAACGTTTTGTAATTTTTCTATGTCCAATGGTTTTTGTAAACCAAGGAACAAGAAACGTTGCTACCAGTGGGGTTCGACTCCTAAGACTTATGGAGAATTGATATTTTATAGTTTCATATTACATTCTGTTGTGCTGGTGTTTTCTGGAGCTTTTAACACATATTTCATTAAATTTGGAAATATTCTATTACAAGGAATTCATCCACATTGAGTTTTTTTGTAAATCTCTAAATACATATTCCATTAAATCTAGAAAAATCAACTCAAAAAACTATCCCATTAAATTTGGAAGAATTAATCCAATGAACTATTTTCTCAATTAATATTTTTTATTTATTTCAAGTAAAACTTTAGTATTCAACCATTCAAAAAGAAATATTACGTCTCAATTAGAACTAGATGGGGTAGATCTAGAATTTAGAACTTCTACTAGATTAAGTTCTTTCAAAATGAGGAAAGTCATAGCCTTTGAATCCTTACATAATTTATATTAATATTATTTATAGTTTGTATTGGATGTTAAATTGATTAAATTATTTTATGACATAATACCAACATTGTATTTGTTACTACAACAATTATAAACATTGTCATAGTAATTATTTGTGTCTTTGTTGAGTATGTTGTTTTATTTTTGGAAGTTGGCACCACTTATAATCAAAACGAGAAATTTTTTTATGACTTTAAAGTCTAAGTTTTACCCTTGGATTAGAGTAAATTAAGAATTAAAATAGCAACATAATTTATTGTCGTTGTTGTTGGTAGTGGTAGTATATTAAAAACTAAGTTGATGAATGTTTACTTTATGAATAATAGATTAACGTGAGAAATTTCTTACCTATAAATTTATTTAATGATATTCATGTTAGTAAAGCCTCCCTTATTTATTAATATTAATTATTTTAAAAATCAAAATCAATTATGAACTAGAATAGCATTAGTGGAGTACACTTTGATTTTTTTCATATCTAAAAGGAAGGGGGGAAACCAACTGAACTAATTATTGCAAGTGTTCATTATTTATTTATGTAGTATTTGAACAATGTGTTTGATTGAAAAGAACATATTTATATTGAAAATATAGATATCTTACGATATTTAAATTATCATTAAGATTTTATATCATCTATTAATTTATGTTAGGGCACGGAGGAATCGAACCACCATCATCCTGCATGTAATGCAGGCGCTCTTCCATTGAGCTAGCACCCTTTACAACATGAGGGGAGAGGGATTATGTTAAAAAAATAGATTACACATATCTAATCCTCTGTGACAAATCAAAATGATGAAAGTCTTAGACTTTGAGTCCTTACATAATTTCTATTAATATTATCTATAGTTTGTATTAAATGGTAATTTGATTAAGTTTATGTAATGACATTAATATTGTATATGTTACTATGATTAAACAATTGAATTATAATTTGATATGGTAACTATTACATTGTTGGTGTTGACTTCCTCTACTAGTAGAAGGTTGGCACAATTTTAGAATAACCCATTTAAAAACTATTTAATGACATAATACATTTGACTATTTTTGGCACTGTTTTTTCTCATATGACTCCCTATGTTTCTGTTACAGTATTTTGACCACTGTCACACTATGACTTTGATTTTTGGACCTTCATGTTCGGGACTATATGATTTTTATTTGATCGGTACTTATTTGTTGTTTTGATAGTACTTGATACTTGAGACTCTTGAGTCTACTCAGGATTGCTCTTTCATCCTGATATCTGTTGTATATGTATAAATTCTGACCCTGACATGGTACTTATATAAATACACAGTGATGTGTATCTGAAAAATGTAATTTTGTTACTCGAAAGATGAAATAAAATTATGCTTTTTTTTCCAAGAAAAGAAAAATTACAAATGTGTTTGTTACTATAACAATTTTAATTCTCGACATAGCAAGTTATATTGTATTTGTTGAGTATCATGTTGTAATATATTAGAAGTTTGGCAACATTTTACAAGTGACAAGAAAAACTATTATATATTAAGTGTTACTATGCTAAGTTTATTATTTTAACGATAAAAAACAATTATACGTTAGAATAGAAATATAATTTATTTATATTAAACTATTATTTATATTTTCTGAAAAAAATTAAGTTGATCAATTATTATATCACAAAAGCTAGATTGTAGAATATTTTTTTACATATTATTATTAAAGTTATTCAATGACATTAATAATCAATGTGTGTTGCTATTATTATCTTGGGATTTCATTTAATTGAAATTATGTTAACTAATGTGTCTAGGTTGAGTTACCATAGTAAGTCTAAGTCTTTTTTGAGTATGATGTTTTACTTTTGGAAGTTGGCACCACTTAATAGCGGACAAGAGAAAATATTTTATGACTTAAAGTAAAATAGGTTTTATCTTAGTAATAATTAAAATAAATTATGAATTAGAATAGACATAATTTATTATTGTTGTTGTTGGTGGTGGTGGTGTATTAAAAACTAAGTTAATGAATGTTGATTATATGAATAACATATTTATGTGAGAAATTTTACCTATAAATGTATTTAATGATATACTTTGATTATCATTAATATTTATATTTGCGTATTAAAACAAAAGTCATAAATATTTGACTAGTGAATTATTAATAATTTGTGGAAGAAATTTCTTACATAATATAAAGTTATTTAACAGCATATTAATATTGTGTTGTGACTATTATTAACTTATGTAGTATTGACATTAAATGTTAATACATGGCTATTGATTTTCGGGATTAAGCTATGTGAAATCTTTTCAAACCATCATGAATTTTACATTGTTCCCTCGACGATCATGCATGGAGTGCCCACTTGAAATGTTGGTTTGAAAAACTCACTGACAACTTAATCCAGAAAATCATTCACAATGATGACAAACTGTGAAAGCCTACACTCTAAAAATGTTACTACTTTGTCTTTGTTGAGTATAAGATATTACACTAGTACAAAGTTTGCACCACTTTAAAGCCTACAAAAGAAAATATAGTATTAATTAGAATGCAACAGAGTATAACAATTAAATTTATATCAATTATAATAACACATAATAGGGAAAAGTCGCTTCAAACCTTATTGCAAGTGCCTTACATTTATTCATAGAGAAAGTCTAGAAGATGTTTTAAGGTTCATTATTGAATATGATTATGCAAATTTGATATAGTGACAAGTTGAGTTTATGTAAAATACAAATCGAAAAATTAAAAATTGAATGGTTTTATCTAATTCACATAAAGTACCATAACATGAATTAACATAGAAGTTGAACCAAAATTTTCATATTAGTAAATAACATAAAATTCCTCAAAAAGAGGCTTGAAGAGAATATTTGATATAGAACAAACATTGAAAAGTGTTTCTTCTTGTATATTAATAACTCGTTCAAAAAGAAAATTACATTCATGAATCATCTCCACCTAATCTCCTTATATTCAGTGAAGCAAATCAATTACAACTTGTACACCACATTTATTTATCGTGGTCTTCCTGCAATCTTCTTTCTTATGTCTAACATGAATTAAAGCTAACATGATGTTACTACTTAATGATTGATTTTCTGGATTAAGTTATGTGAAATCTTTTCAATCCACAATGAGTTTTTCGTGTTCCCGTAACAAGCATGGGTGGAGTGTCCACTCAAAACATTGGTTTGAAAGACGTTCACACAGTTTAATCCAGAAGATCAATCAAAATGACGACAAACTAATAAAACCTGCACATTCAAAATGTTAGTACTATATTTATTGAGTATAAGTTAATATACTAGTACAAAGTTGGCACCACTTTAATGTCTACAAGAGAAAATATAATTATGAATTTGAATGCAACATAGTAGTACAATTAAATTTATATCAACTATAATAACGAATAATAGGGAAAACTCACTTCAAACCTTATGCAAATGCCTTACATTTATTCACAAAGCAAGTCTATAAGATGGTTTAAGGTGCATTCGCATAAAGTATCATCAAATGAATTAACATTGAAGTTGAACCAAAATTTTCATATATGTCGCAAATAATATAAAATTCCTCAAAAGGTGGCTAGAAGAGAATATTTGATATACTACAAACATTGACAACTTTTCTTCATGTATATTAATTAGTCATTCAAAAAGAAAAATTGCATTCATGAATCATCTCCACCTATTCTCCTTATATTTTCTCAAGCAGATCAAGTACAGCTTGAGG
>LPNX010296943.1:4156-17583 GCA_001517045.1 Pseudotsuga menziesii | reverse complement strand
CCAGAAGTACTTCCAAAGGTCTTTTTGAAGTCCGAACAAGTTAGCCCTGTCCGGTTCACAGGGCTCACTTGATAAAAACCACTAAGTACAACTTAGGTGGTAACAAGGAGATGATGGAAAAAATCACAGATCTACTGCATGAATTCCAAGACCTTTTCCCAACACGATTTTCAGAAATGAAGGGGATACTCGGTGACTTGGGGGAAATGAAGATTCCACTCAAACTAGATGCAAAACCAGTACGCCAAAGGCCATATAGGCTGAACCCGTGATACAAGGATCATGTGAAAGCTGAGATTGATAGGATGCTCGATGCTGGGATCATCGAACCTGTAGAAGAATCAGAGTTGATAAGCCCGATGGTGGTCCAATACAAGAAGACTGGTGAAATTCGCATTTGCGTCGATCTGAGAAAGTTGAATGATGCATGTGTACACGATTCGTTCCCAACCCCTTTTATAAATGAAGTCCTGGAAGGTGTAGGTGGTCAGGAGGTATATTCCTTCACAGATGGCTTTTCAAGATATCACCAAATCCGTATTGCGAAGGAGGATCGCCATAAGACTACGTTTGTCACTGAGTGGGGTTGTTTCCAATATACTGTCATGCCATTTGGGTTGAATATTTCACCCACTGTATTATCCCGTGTAGTTGTTGTTGTATTTAAAGATTTTATTCAAAAAATTATGCAAATATATATGGAAGACTGGACCATCTATGGCCTGGTTAAAGACCATCTGGGCAATCTGCAATTGATGCTAGAATAGTATAGACAGCATCAAATCGCATTGAATTCAAAAAAATGTATTTTCTGTGCACCCTTCGGCATGCTACTTAGGCACATCGTATGCAAAGAAGGTCTGTTGGTTGATCCAGTGAAGATCGCGCTGATCCTTAGTTTACCACCACTAACGAATGTAAAGATGCTCTGGGAAACACTAGGAAATATGGGATACTATTGCAAGTTTATCAGAGGATACGCTGCGATTACTGCTCACATGGAGAAGCTGTTAGAAAAAGATGCTGCATTTGAATGGACTCCAGAATGTCAAGCAAGTTTCGACACTCTGAAGGCCAAGATGGCCTCTACACCAATACTGGTTTTTCATGATTGGGACAAAGAATTCCATGTGCATGTTGATGCTTCTTCTACTGCGCAGGGGGTTGTTCTTGCGTAGCTAGGTGAAGGCGACTTGGATCATCCAATAACATATGCTAGTAGAAAGTTATCATTTGCTGAACGAAATTATACCATGACCGAAAGCGAAGGCCTAGCAATGGTTTATGCTCTGCAAAATTTCAGGCACTATTTGTTGGGAGGACATTTCAAGATGTTCACTGATCTTTATCTTTACAATACCTAGTCAATAATCCTGTGTTGGGGGGGAGAATCTATAGGTGGCTGCTTTTGTTCCAAGAGTTTTATTTTGAAATAGTGGTAAAGCCGGGACGGCTGAATGTTGTCTCGGATCATCTGTCATGTGTTGTGAATGGTGAAGAACCAATCAATATTGATGATGGCTTTCCAGATGTGCAATTGTTTCGATTTGATGTTGTAGATGATCACTATGCACAAATTATTCAGTTTCTATATATTGGTGTCACCGCAGCAGACATGTCGAATAGCCAAAAGAAGCAACTAGTCATAAGAACCTTCGATTTTCAACTAATTGCTGGAAAGTTATATAAACTTGGACCAGATGAAATATTGCGATGATGCATCTTACTGCATGAGCAGGGTCCCATTCTAGAAGAAGCACATGCAGGAATCATAGAGGTCACTATGGAGGTCGCGCTACTGGACGAAAAGTGTTGCGGGCTAGGCTATGGTGGCCTACATTGCATAATGATTCCGCAGACTATGCAAGGAGCTGTGATGTCTGCCAACGGGTTGGTAAACCATCGCGGAGGGATGAGATGCCACTAGTTTCTCAAGTGACTCTACAACTGTTTGATAAATTGGATGTAGACTTTGTGGGTCCTATCAATCTGCCAGGTAAGCACACTGGAGCCTGCTATATTATTACTGCAACTGACTAGATGAATCAATGGGAAAAAGTTGCACTAGTTGCTGATTGTACCACTGTGATAACAGCATAGTTTTTTTTTAGAGCATTATGACGCGTTTTGGGTGTCCTAGAATCCTGATGAGTGACCAAAGTAGTCACTTTGTCAACCGGACGGTAAAAGAGCTAACTCAGGAGCTCCAGATACAACATAAGAGGAGTACACCATACCACCCGCAGGAAAATGGTACTGTTGAGGCCTTCAACAAAATTTTGGAGATAGCGCTGACCAAGGTATGTAACGCTAACCGTGATGACTAGGATTTATAAAATTCCTACAGTACTATGGGCCTATAACACTATGTGCAAATGGCTACCAGGTCAGACACCATTTAAGTTGGTTTATGGGAAAGAGACAGTCATGCCTATGGAGTACATTGTTCTCAACTTGTGCATTGTCGTGGCGACGAGAATGTATGATGCAGAGGCATTAGAAGAGCGTGTTGCACAATGGATTCAGCTTGAAGAAGATCATTTCATCACAAAATTCCAGCAACAGGTTGTGAAGGATCGACAAAAGGCATGGCATGATCACCATATTAAGCAAAAACTGTTTGTGATAGGAGATTTGGTGTTGTTATACAACAGTAAGTTCATCAAGCATCCAGGTAAGTTACAAATGCACTAGTTAGGTTCATATATTGTTTAGTCCATTACATTTGGAGGTGCAGTTCAGTTACAACAATTAGATGGTGCAATGTGTCGAACCTCATTAATGGGAGTTGCTTGAAGCCCTATAGAACGGGGCCGACAATGCACACCACTTAAGGTCTTTCAAAAAAAAATGCATATTTTAGTTTAGCATAGCAAGGAGAGCCTCGAGGGATAGGTTGCACAAGGTTTAAATTGTTAGTGGTAACCAGTCGACCATTCGTGACAGTCGCAGGGATGTGGGGTGGTCAAATCAAATAATAAATGCAAGTAGTTAAACTAGTTGGGTGGCGACGCTTGTTGAAGTGACCCATATTAATGGGTGATCTAACCGTTAGAAGAGTAAGATCGTCAGTGGATTTGGAGACACTAATATCCGATTTAGAAATAATGGTGAATTCAGATTTGACAATGATGAATTTGAATTGGAAGTGGCTATAAAACACCATACGGGATGCGTACAATGGCATTTTTCAGTTGCACAAGCAGAAGTTGAGAGTGAATTTTGTGTAGAGTGTTAAGTGAAGTGCAGTTTGAGTTGTTGAGGGTAATTTCAGGTTTTGAGGGGTAAGGGATGCTAAGCAGCCTTGATGCTATAGAAATTTCTAGTGAGTACAAGTCCCCCATTCGGCCCATATCTGTGGAAGAAGAAATCATGAGTATTCCAGTGGGTTCATCTTCCATTCCTAAGTGGAATCGGTAGACTCAGAGACCCAGTACTATGCCACCAGAAAAGAGACAAACTTGCTCGTCTACGAGAATGCGGGGAGAAGGAACTGCACAAACTGGCCCATCGAGCTCGGGAGATGTTGAGTCTGCAGAACCTAGGGGTGTCTCAGTTCATGATATTTTGGGATATGTCACTCCTACGCATCTAGGAGCCAAGCCACAATAGTTGTCAAAGAATCAGAAGTACTTGCCTAAGTTACCAGTGATGCCAGAAGGGATGACATGCTCGGTCGATATCATCCTTACATTTATCAGGATCAATTTCAAATATCATGACCTGCTCTTACTTAAATATGTCCAAGACGAGACATATGAATCCGTCCCCACAGTGCCTGGTGGCCCCATTCAACGAATTCCAAAACCATGGGCCAGTGGGTTAGACAAGTCTGGGTTATTGGGGCTCATCAATATGCCCCATTTTAATCGCTTGAATGAAGCACATGCATGTGTGAAGCAAATATTGGCATGTTTCCATGTAGGGACGCTTTAGCTAAGTACGCCAATCCCTGTCACAGTCGACTTGATTGCAAGCATCACTGGTTTACCAAAGGTTGGAGAGGACCTGACACAGTATATTCATGGGAGAGATACAGACAAGAAAATGGCCAAGCAGCTTAATGAGCACTTTGTTTTACAATGGGATAGTCGTGCTTATCGCATTGACATCATTAACTCACAGGCGATGCGCATTGGCTCAAGAATTCTGGCCAACAAGTTTGTACGTGGCAATCGACTAGTCTAATGCAATTCGAGTGTCGTTGCATGTGCCCAAAAATGTGCTGAGGGGGTACAAATGAATTGGTCTCTATTTTTGTTAAATCCATTGCTTGAAGATGTGCTCACTGCTTAGACTGAATGACCCTTTTCCTATAGTTGGCTATTGATTCTTATTGCTCTTGTTGCTTGGATGGAACCTGAAGACTACCAACCAATGGCGGTTGAGGTAGTCAAGGTTTTCCACGGTGCCCGCTATAAAAACCTATGGTGGGTCGAAGAGTCCATTCTACAAGCAGACTATGCCATTCATTTCTAGGTCTATCGAGAAGAGCTGCAAGCTGCCACCATTGTCGTTCCTAGAGTTTCTCCCTACATTGTGGCCAAGTATCAGTGGATCCTATAGTTTGATATTGGACCCCACTCTATTCATATTTAGGCCAGGTGGGACACTGATCGATAGTCGATACCATTGCCTTATAAAGTCACCACAAAATATTTGGATACTATTGTGCAAGACCAGCTGGGGGACTAGCGCATCCTGGTGAGTCAGGAGGAGTTAGCTAAGGAGTTTCCCTTAGATGTCCCTGAAGAACCTACTCCGTAGGAATTAAGCACCCATGACTCCGACAATGAGTCATCGATGGATCCTGAAGATGCAGCACAACATATTAGAGAGGAGACTTGCACCAAATGGTGTCAGGAGTATGAGGCAGGTAGTGGTACCAGGTTGGGGATGGAATACCAACTGCAGCGGATTATCAAATTCGTCACTGATTCATCTACGGCTGCGACTATGACGATCCACGAATCCAACGATGGAGAATTTGTTGTGGTAAGAGATTGACTAGTCCATTTTTTATATTATTTCCAAACAAACATCGGCAAGACCTCTACTGTAAGACATCCCATTGATCAACACTGAGCCTTGGGTTAGGAATGTGCAAGTTCCCCCGATTGCGATTGACGTCGGCAATGAAGAAGTTCACTAGAAACTGCAGCCAATCCAGAGCGCGAATTTGGATCTAAACAAACCGTTAGCTATAGCGTTGGTTGAGTTCCAACATGGTGTCACATTGGAGTTGGCGGCATGGCAAAAATATTTGACTGAGGGCTATGTCCAGTCCCAAAATACCACTAAGAAGCTATAAAAGAAGCAGAGGAGCTGCACCAGGTCCGCGTGTAGTTGACAAAGGAAAAGTTACAATAAATCAACCAATTGAAGGTGACACATGCTGAGTTGCAGCGGAAGGCTGCTGAAGAGATTACCAACCTCAAGAAGGTGCAAGACTACCTAATTGTTGAACAGGTGCAGCTATGTGCTCAATGCAGCAAATTTGAGCAAGTTGTTTTTGATACCTGCCAGAACATTTTTTCCAACACCGCAAAGCTCACCCGAGTCGAAAATTCCAAGCGATTGGGGAAAACTTTGGTTCAACTTTAGGATAATAACTTGCTGCTCCAGGCCCAGGTACAACCTACGACACCACCGGAGCAGGTTGTGAAAAGGAAAGCCTCCATCAAAGACATTATAACTAAGTTTGAAGGCATGGATCAAGAAGCTAAAACTATTATGGAAGCAACAACACAATTTAGGCAGATCGTTGTGCTGGACGAGCAGCTTGATCAGCTAACCATGTAGGTGCAAGAGGTATAAGGCCAACTGACAACCATGAAGACGTCATTGAAAGCTATGCCACTAATGGTGCAGATCATGCAGGCTGAGGAACTAAAGGAGTTACAGCAGCGAGCCACCTAAGCACAGGAATGCCAACAAAAGTGTCGCGCACAGATTGATGAATTCCAAGAAATAGGTGGCCATTTGGATGTTAAGGCCATTGCCACACTCTAGGACATTCAATAGAATCGACAAATGGTCAAAAAAAAGGCTAGTGAGGAGCACCTCGTCTAGCAAAATTTGACTAATTGTCAAAGTATAGCCAGTAAAGTCCAGCTTCAGGTTCATGAAATTGCACAGCAATTTGAAGATTTTAAGGACAAGACTTCATCACACACCCTGTCGACTTGACGTGACTCGAGGGTGAGCCACAAAAATGTGTTGGGGTCCAGTTGACAAGGGTTTTGTGTTAAGTAAGTTGTGAAGTGTCATGGCAGCTGCACAAGCTCACACGGTACCACACAAGGGTAGATCAGCGTGATGAGCAGAAGAATAACCACTTTTTAAATATTTTATGTATATTTTGACCAAGGTTTGTTGCAATAGGTCAGTAGCGGTTAGAAATAGGTTAGTGGTGGACCATGAATGTAAAGTTGTAAGCCTATTTATAGATCTATTTTTGTGGAAAATAAGAGACGAAGCTATTGTATGGTATAAGATCTGGTGTGATCTGTTTTATGGAGAATTTTATGTCTTAACTGTGATTTATTCGGGTTTCTTCCTGATGTATGTAGTCTCCGGTTTTGGAGAATAATTATGTAATGTGGTACATTTGCATAAGGTTAATATGATGCAATGAGTATGGCTCAATTCTTGTCTTTTTTTTATACATCTGTTATGATGCTACGACTCTGTTTTGTTACAATGGGATAATATAGATGCGATTCAGTCTCTTTCTGCTACGTCAATGCAATCGATTGATTTTATGTCGATGCAATCTGTGTTTCTATAATGATGTTCCATGAATAATGTTGCGATATTGTGATATTGTGTGATGATTGCAAAATTTATGGTGTCGGTCCATCATATCCCCATATCCTCCTCTCCCACTGTCAAAAAATCGGTTCCGACAGCTCTCCCTTGAACGCCTCAGGTGAGACCTCGTTTGCTCCACAGACATTGCTGGGCAAGGTAAGGTATGGGTTGGTGCTCAAGGAGGTTGCACTGTAGGGAATCAATAGAGAGGGAAACCCTGCCAATGAAGCTTTGTTGGTGGGTTTCACCAACAAATGAAGCTACGACACCCTGTTTACCAGCTACCACTTGAAGGAGGATACGACCCCCTTGTAGGCTTGTTTCCTTCCCTAGTGCCCCCCAACCTCCCTTATATAATAATTTTATCTTTGACTATTCTACATCAAATGATCTTCCAATTGAATGTACAAAGACACTTATTTGAAGGTTTAAAGCATTGTTTATATACCCTCAAAAATATCTCTTCATTCAACAGTCACATATCTTCATTGTGACTCTTCACAGACTAATTCGGAATTACTTCTCTGTTTAATTGATTAGACGCGGCCTATGATTTGTGTCTCAGGATGATTTTTTTGTTTCTCCTAGATGAAGCTTTTGTATTAGATCTTAGAGAGTCTACTTCTTCACTTTTCTAAGAGTCTTCTTTTTCTACTCTTTCTTCTTCTTCTTCAAGAGCATCCTCCTCTAGTGAAATTTCTTCTTTTTGTTTTTCATATATTTCTATACTTTCCTAATTCTTCAAGAGAATTTCCAAGTTCTTCTTTGAGATATACTACACCTTCTATTTTTTCTTCAGATATTTTTCTCTCTAATCCCATGAATAGGACTTTGACATCTTCACTTACCTCTTCATCTTCACTATCTTCCTTGGAATAGAAGTTTTTCATATTTTTCTTAAACTAATTTTTGTATATGGTTTTACTCTTTTGATCTTTCTTATGACAGCAAGGTTCTTCAGCATCATTATCCTGTTGTTTTGGGTATGAACACTTATTGGAAAAATGTCCAATTCTTCCACAGTTAAAACATTTCAAAGGTAGATTTCCTTTGTACTTTCCAGTACCTTTCTCAAGTTTCTTCATGAGAAGGGCTTCTACATCATCTAGGTTCTTAGATTGGTTCTTGGATAAGGCTTTAAATGTTGTTGCTTTCTTTGATGATCCATTTTGTCATGTTCTCATCTCATAGGCAGTGAATATCCCATGTAGTTCATCTATTGTCATAAGTTTAAGATCATCTTGTTCTTCTAGAGTGGACACCTTTGAGTCATATTTCATTGGCAGGGTTCTTAGTACTTTGCTGACCACTTCTTTCTCCTTTATTTATGCTCCAATACCTCTAATAGCATTAACAATTTCATCTACTCTTAGAAGATATTCAACAATATTTTCTTCCTGTTTCATTTTTAGAATTTCAAACTGTCATTTGTACGTTTGAATTTTGGACTCTTTGACTTGGGTGATCCTTCATAGACACATTTAGTTTTTCCTAGGCATGTTTGTATGTCTTGCATTGCATGAATTTTACAAATACAGAATTTGTTAACCCACTCAAAATTACATTTAGGGATTTTGCATTGGCCTCATATTGGTCTAGCTCACCCCTATATATAGATAGGTCATGTGGTATTTTGTATTCTATTTTAATAGAGCTCCAGACTTTGTATCCAAGAGACATTAGATGACACTTCATTCTTACACTCCAGTATGCATAATTATATCTCATAAATAATAGAGTTCTGTTAGTGGCTAACCCTTCTCGTTGATCCATAGTGGTTTTTAATAGGATATTCCTTCTAGTGATTAAACTATAGTGAAGGATCTTGCTCTGATACCAATTGCTAGAATATTGGACAATATTGAGAAGGGGGGTGAATCAATATTGTTAATTTTTAACAATATTAAAACCAATTTTAATTTACTTATTAACAAACATTATCAACAAAAGCACACAGAACAAAAATTTATCGTGGAAGCCCAATTGGGTAAACCACCAATACTTCCTATTACTGTAAATTATATTTTACAAATAGTTTTATCCTGCTACTACAGACAAGGATGGTACTACACCCTGTTTACCAGCAACTACTCAAGGGAGGCTACGACCCCTTGTTTTATCAGTTGCTGCTAAAAGGATTCTACGACACCATGTTTACCAGCTACCACTGGAAGGAGGCTACGACCCCCTTGCAAGCCTGTTGCCTTCCCCAACACCTCCCAACCTCCATTATATGATAATTTGATCTCTAACTATTCTACATCAATTGATATTCCAATTGCATGTACAGGGACACTTATTTGAAGGTTCAAATCATTTTTTACATACCCTGAAAAATATCTCTTCATTCAACAGTCACATATCTTCATCGTGACTCTTCATAGACTAATTCAAAATTACTTCTCTATTTAATTTATCAATCGTGACCTTCCACAGTTTCCTTTCCACAATTTCCTTTCTACAACAAACCTTTCCGCATTCATATTTTCAAACCAACCTTTCCGCAATTTGTGGGAACTTATTTCTTTTGCAATTATGGGTTGCGAATTGCGGATGTGTACTTTGACTTTTCTCAAAAATTGCTTCTGCAATTACCTTTCCACAACAATCTTTCCACAATCGAAAAATTCTTCCTTCCACAATTGTAGATTACAGATTGTGGGTATGCATTTCAAATTTTCTTGAAAATTGTTTCCGCAATCGGAAACTTCTTCCTTCCGCACTTGCGGATTGCAGATTACGGGTATGCATTTTGAATTTTCTCAAAAATTGCTTCCGCAATTTCTGTGAATTGTCAATCGCTTTGCCGAATACTCCTTGTACATTGATCAATTATCAAACAAAGAAATTCACTTTGGTGCTCTAGAATGTTATTTTCAATGCATATTTACCTTGCAGTTCATTTTTTATCTGTTAATCTATTCTCTTGATATAATCTGAGTTGTCCAACCTCTTCTAAATAAGCTGATCGATCAATCAATTTAGTTTGATCGGACTTGATCCCCTTATTGGATCCTCTCAGGTGTATTTCCATCCTTATCAGATATGTCATCGCTTTCCCTGCCATCACTTATTCCTTTGTCATTATTGAACCCCTTTGTCATTTTCAACCTATTGTGGAAATTGAACCCAAGAGATAGAACAATTACACTCACAAAATTGCTAATCAAACATGCAAAATTAACATCAAAGGAGACTAAAATTGGAGCATAACACTAATCCCTATTGAATAAGTGTACAATAGCCAACCTTGTGAAGTAATAGGATGCTGCAATATATAATTACATGAGAGATTCTAATGCATAAGGATTCCATTCGAAAAGGTCAAAAAGTAGGCTTACTAAATCTAGTCAAATCCACCATAGGTGCATAAAGTAGTTTCCAAATCCACCAAGATGCTCACGAATTCGCTAAGACAAGTAGGCAAGATAATGAGGTATGGAAATACAACTCATGCATGCTTTTATTAGGAGAAAATGAGGGAGGATGATGTGGGAAAAAAACAAGTCAACCACACCTAGTCTAGCTTTTTCTTTTGCCTTAATTCTCAATAAAACAGGCAGCTTTTCAGAAAAAGCATATATGCACTTTGGAGGATCTGGAATAAAGAAGACATGCTAAAATGGGTTTCCAGGAAGTTTCCCAAGTGCTCCATGACTCATTTTTGGCATTTGTTGACTTCTAGGACATGTAGAAGGTAACTAGCATAGAGTGGAATCTAGGAGACTAGGTAATAAGACAAAAATGATGTAATTAATGTCTAAGTTAGGTAACTATGGGTTGATTATTCTAACACCCCCCTTAAGCCTGAATTTATGAGTAAATATCAGAAAAATATAGGGCCTAGCAACAATTCTTAGTCACCCTTTACATACTGCTTGTCCATACAACCAAGGAAAGAGGCAAAAACCCAATGGGAAAGTCCTCTCTTAAAGATGGACAGGAAAACAAAATTTAGAAATATTGTCATCAATCATGCTTCAAAGCATGATCAGCAATCCCCAGCAGTGATTTGAGATTTTTGAATGTCTTCTCACAAAATGTTTTGGTGAAGATGTCTGCTACTTGTTCTGAAGATGCACAGAAGAAGAAGATCCCATGAGTTCTTGTTCCTTGGACAAAGTTTAGGATCCTTTTGGCTGCCCTCCAGTGGATCTCATGAGAATGATCCATGTATCTTTAAGCCACACTAACTGCATAATATATATCAGATCAATTGTGTGTAATATAAATCAAACACCTAATCAACTGCCTATACAGTGTATTATTTACCATAGGAGAAGAACCTGCTTCTTCAAGCTTAACTCCTAAAAGGAAGGGAGTCTTTCTTGGCTTGCAATATTTCATGTTGAACTTGTTCAACAAATCTAAGGCATACTTGGACTAATGTACTTTGATTCCATGTTGGGATTGAGTAATTTTGAGACCCAAGAATTGGCTCAACAATCCCAAATCTGTCATAGAAAATGCATGGTTCATTGCACCCTTCAAGGAGGCAATCTCTTTCTTTTAACTTTCTGTAATCAGAAGGTAATACACATACAAGACAATAATCATCAAAGAACCATGAATCAGCTTCAAATATACATCAGGACCAGACTTGCAACAAACAAAACTAAATGACAACACAAAGCCATCAATCTTGGCATACCAAGCCCCGGGGGCTTGCTTGAGCCCATACAATGGTTTCTTAAACTTGCACACTAAATATGGATTAGAAACAAACCCTTTATCTTGCTACATGTAAATCTATTTAGTGATATATCCATTTAGGAAATCACACTTCACATCCATGTGATGTACCTCCCACTGCGTCGAAGCTGTAATGGCTAAAGATAGCATTATGGAGTCCATCTTTGCCACGGGTGCAAAGGTTTCATTCTATTAAATACAATGTACTTGTGAGTATCCATTGGCTACCAATATTTCCTTATATTTCAAAGGTTAACCATCAGCAGCAAACTTAGTCTTTAAAACCCACTTACATTGAACTAGCTTCCTCCCTGGGGGAAGACCAACAAGTTCCCAAGTGTTGTTCTTCTGGAGCGAGATGAATTCTTCTTTCATGGCTGTTTTCCATCTTGGATCATGTGCTGCATCTTCATATGTCTATGGATATGATTCAACCATCAGATATCACTTGTCAGCAAATAAAGGATCTTTCATACAAAAGGCACTCTCAAATTGAGATATAGTCCTCCTAGTGTCACTAGGATTTCTAGCTAGTTCCCCTGCTGCATGAATGGTCTTTGCTACCAATTTTTGTCTTGTAGGACTGTCAGGATATGAAATCAAATCATCATTTTCAGACATATCAGAATCAGCAAAATCATTAGTCTCTCCACTTACAATCAATGGATCTGGTGGTGAAGAAGACTCTCCAACTTCAACTGCTACTAAAGGCTTTTCTTGGAACTGAACACTTCTTTCAATGAAAGATTTTTTAGTGCTAAATTTTATCAGCTTTTACCCTTTTGAATATTTAGAATACCCAAAAAATAGGAACTCTTGTCTTTGGGGCTACAAATCCTTTCTCTTTTCAGTTGGAATTCTATCCCAAGCCTTTGAGCCAAAAATCCTGAAATGGGTCACATCTGGCTTGTTCCCACTCCAAGCTTTGAAAGGAGTCATACCATGAAGATGCTTATGAGGCACCCTATTCTAGATGTAAGATACATAGTTTATAGCCTCGGCCCAAAAATTTAGTGGCAAAGTCTTAGCCTCCATCATGTAGGTTGCCATCTCCTTCAGTGACCTGTCCTTTCTCTCAGCAACACCATTTTGCTGTGGTGTGTAAGGGATCGAATGCTGCATCTGAATACCTGCATATTTAAAATAATAAATGAACTCAGACTTGACATACTCACCACCATTGTCATATATGAGGATCTTGAGTTTCCTCCCAGACTGGTTTTCAACCAAGGCTTTAAAGACTTTGAAGAGGTCAAAAACTTCAGACTTATGCTCTAGGAAGTAAACCCAACAATACCTGGAAAAGTCATCTATGAAGGCTAGTGCATATTTGGATTGACTCATGGACATATGAGGAAATAGACCAGCAATGTCACCGTGGATCAACTCAAGAGGTGCAAAGGTTCTCTCAAATTTGTGCTCTGGGTGTTTTCCTAGGATACAACCTTGACAAACTCCCTTGGAAAACTTGATCTTTGGTAACCCTATGACCATATATTTTTCACTCAAATCAGAAATATACTTGTAGTTAATATGGCCAAATATTTCATGCCAAATCTTGCTAGCCTCATTAGCATGAATGAGAAGAGCAGAGGGGTTTGAGTAGGGTAGAAAATGGGAAAACATGTATACCTTCAAGTTGTGATCAACAACACCTTTTGCTATGACTTTACCCTTCTAAATATTAGTGATTTCAACATCATCAGGGGAGAATATGAAATTCTTTGGAGACCCAGTGTGAGTCATCTGATACACTGACAAGAGATTAGAGGCAAGACTTGGAACATACAACACATTATTGAACTTACCATGGTCAAGATCAATCCTTCCTTTCCCCAAACTGTCAATGAGAGAGTCATCTCCCAAAACTATTGGTGGACGTTTCAACATGTCAAGAGAGGAGAATGCCTCTTTTGTCAAAA